>CM076575.1:139370401-139684369 GCA_034641835.2 Pinus albicaulis
TATCACAATATATCATTGTTAGATCCATCTCCTGACTAAATAGTCCCACAAGTATTTCCCTCATCTAGATTGATTCACATGTTTCTTGACTTTCATCCATGTATTCAACCTATGCTGAGTTGAGTGCCACAAACCTTTGCTTCCTTTTGTACTAGGAAATAGTTGTAGACCCAACACTGAAGATAGCACCTGATGTACTTTTCTTGTCTGATGGACTCCCTGCCCAATCTGCATTGTTGAAGCCTTGCAACTTTGCTCCTTATATCATTTTGTACCATAATTCATATTGGGTAGTGCCTATGAGGTATCGTAACACATTCTTTTTTTCCTTCCAATATAATTTGGCAAAACTCACCATAGCTTGGCTAAGCTAGTTGACTACATAGCACATGTTGGTTCGTGTGTTCACAAGATACATCAGTAAACCCACAACCTGTCTGTAAATGGTAGGATCAACCTCTTCACCTAAAGTGGCATTCTCCTTCCTCTAGTGTGTAGCTAGAGGTGTGTCCATGGGCTTACAATTCTCCATGTGAAATATCTGAAGTATCTTCGTACCATACTTTCCTTGAGACACAAACAATTTTCCATCACCCTGCAATACTTCCAGCCCAGGGAAGTAATGCATGAGGCCCATGTCTTTCATCTCAAATTCCCTTTCAAGATCCTCTTTGCAAGAGTGGATTAGCTTCTCATCACCTGTCAATATTAAATCATCAATATACAAAACAAGAATAAGCAATTTACCATCCAAGCCCAATCATATGAGATAATGGTCAATTTGAGTGTACCATGCTCAGGGCACATGTTTGAGACCATACAGTTCTCTCTTGAGTCTACACACATGCGACTCTCGATCATATGTCTCAAATCTTTTTGGATGCTCTATGTAAATTTACTCCTCAACAACACTATTGAGAAAGGAAACCTTCACATCCATTTAGTAGATTTTCCACCCCATCTACGCAGTCAATGCTAGAATGGATCTGATTCAGGAATATCTTGCAACTGATGCAAAAATTTCTTCATAGTCCACTCCCTCTATCTAAGAGAATCCATTGGCCACAAATCTGGCCTTGTATTTCTCAATGCTTATGTCTACTACATGCTTCACATTGTATATCCATCTTGAACCAACCATTGATTTCCCTTCTAGACTTGGCACCACCTCCCATACACTGTTCTTCATGATGGATTCATATTCTTCTACCATTGTGTTGGGTAATTTAATTAACCTTAAATTAATTCATTAATTGTTTGAGGCGGTGTCCTATATCCTTATTCTTCGAGATCAACCAGTTCTGGGGATTGTACATTTGAGAGTTTGGAAATTCTTTTGATTCTTATCAATTTCATTTCTAATTCTTCGATGTTCTAGTTTTTTTTCCTTTTGTTGGGTTTTCCCTATTTCTTTTTATTTGATTCTTTGTTTTCTTCAGGAAGTTTAGTATTTGGGATGGATTTTTTCTTCTAACATTTGTTTTTCATTTTGTTGTTTACATTTTTCCAAATACTAAGAGAGAGGAGTGTCATCTTCAAGTGGGTCTTCTAGTGCCTCTGTTTAATTATGCCCTGAATTTTCCTTTTCAATTTCTTCTTCAGGGTTATGGTTTGGAAATGACCCGCCTCGACATCTTTTAACTATTTTACTTGTTTCTTCTTCCTGAACTTCTACAAAGTGGTTGTGGACTATTAAATTTTTTCAATTATCTCCTTTAGCTTCTAAGTGTGTTTCTATGATGATTTTAATAAGTCCACGATGATAGAGGGCCATTATCAAGGGATTTTGTTTCTCTTTGCACACTTGAGGCCATCTTTCTAAGACTTCAGAGAAAGAAATAGAGAAAATTGATTTCATTTCCATCAATAAAATGCATCAGAAAAACATGGTTCTGAGCCTTCCTTAACATACCTATTTAAGGATAGATATGTCCATACCTATTTCTTTGAGGAATTTTACCCAGTATTTCTCCTTTTTTTTTTTTGTTTTTAAACCAACTCTCTTCATTTTGGGATATTTTGTAGCTTCTTCCATGATGGACTCTGTCAATATAAGCTTAATGTCTCCAATTTATGTATCGACCCCATCAAAATCTCGAACAAAAAATTTAGTGACCTTTGTCTCATGCCCATCAATTTTTTCAAAGAATTGAGCCACCATACTTTTTCCAACTGTTCTCTAACTCACGGTTATGCTTGAAGGAACTTTAATCCATTGGGTTTTGATCCGATGATGATACCCATGGTGGAGAGGAGTCTCGGTCATTAATTTTTTCCTTTTGACATAGGCGATGTAGGGTTGACAAGAAGGAGGTGAGCAACTAAATGACAAGGGTTATGGAATGGAATGAGATGGATTAGAATGATAATGGAGTGGGCTACTCATGGGGTATTTGATTTATGATAGGACTAAACTTTTTCACATGATTTCCCACTTTTTTTAGATCTTCTTTCATAGGATCAATAAGATTATGTGATTTCAAATAGATTTGATGTGATAGGTTAAGTAATGATGATAGAATGAGGTTGTAACGACTATGGTAGTGGAACATAATGCTTAGGAAGTTTATAAGGTCTTTTAATAACCCAAGTTTTTTAATGAAAACATGAATTAAAATCTAATGCTCTTATATGAAAATAATTTAACATCCTACATACCTTTGTTGTGGATTCTGTAAATGTGAGGTGTTGATGTTGTTCTTACTGTAGAAATTGAACTCAGCTATAGAATTGAAGATTAGCTACAAAATGTCACTAATTTCGTTGTTGCTTATGCCTTGACATTTGTTGTTTGATCAAAGGAAGATTCTTTTATTGTTGTTTCTTCTTTGATGATCAATGAAGAAGGTTGGTCCTCAGAAGTGTTGTTTTCCACTTGTAAACTTATGAGAAAAAGAGGGATAAAAATAAATAGGGAAAAGACAAGGAAATTTTGAAAATCTAAACTGCCAAGAATTCTTGGTTTTCAATTAAGATTTTTTGTATAAGCATGCCAACATTGTTAGTTTTCATGCTTATACTTTATTTTTATTTTTTATTTATTTAAATATTTTAAATAATAAAAAGAATTACAATTGAGATGGAGAATGGGGAGAATGATCTCCTTTCTTAACCATGAATTCAAATTTTTCTTGCAAATATTTGACACTCTTTCTTTGTTAGTGGTTTAAGATAAATCTTAATCTATGACCATTAACAAGGAAGGTAATGTGTTCATCAACAATTTTGATTTTGACTGCCCCATTTTCATAAACAAAATCTATCTCATAAGGACCAAGCCAATGAGTTTGAAACTTTCCTTGAAAATCTTTGAATTTAGAATTAAAAAGAAGCATCCAGTCACCTAGCTTGAACTTTTAAGTTCTGATAAATTTTTCATGCCATCTCAATCTTTGTTGTTGAACTATGTTGGTTCCTTGGATAAAAATTTTTTGGATCTCATCTAGTTCATTCAATTGTGCTAGTCTTTGTTTCTAAGCTTCTGGCACATCAAGGCCTAATTTAGCAGTTGTTATAAAGGTCTCCACTTGGAACTCAATTGGAAGCAAAACTCAATTATCATAGACGAGCTCATAATGAGTATGTTCAGTTGTATTTCTCCATGTGGTTCGATATGCCCATAGTGCTTCTAGAAGTTTTTCTGCCCAATATTTCCTATGTAAATGCATAGTATTGGTTATAATTGCTTCAAGTACCTTGTTGGTGGATTGCACTTATCCATTGGCTTATGGATGATATGGAGTAGACTTTTGATGTTTGATTTTATATTGCTCCATGATCTTTTGCACCAACTTGGATGTGAATTGAGTACCTTGATCTACCACAATTTCTCTTGGAACACCAAAACGAGTAAAATATCCTAAAAAATAAATGTAACTACAACATTTTCAGTTGCAAATAAAAAAGGTTTAGTTTCTACCCATTTTGTAACATAATTTGTACAAACAAGTATATACCATTTTATGTTTAGATGGAGGATTTACTAGCCCAACAAAAACTAGAGCACATTTTCAAAAGGCTCTGCAAGTACCTGAGGTTGTAGAGGAATTTCATTTGATGGAATAAGCTTCCTCCCCATTCTTTGACAACTATCACATCTTTTTATATATTATTTGACATCCTTAAAAATAGATGCTCAATAATATCCCAAAGGAAGGACCTTGTAAGAAGTTATTTTTTCAGCAAAGTGTCCTCCACATGGAATAATCAAACACACATTCGGATAATCAAATTAGGTCCATTTTTGTACAACTCTCCCTCTATCCAAGAATAAGGTGCATTGGATTTGATAACTTCTTACTTTCCCTTGCTAATAGTTGTGGAGGTAATCTTCCTGTAGCTAAATAATTGGCACTACATACAAACCAAGGTGTTTTAGTAGATACTGCAAAAATATATTCGTTAGGAAAATTAACTTTTACAGTGACATCATCATTATTATTCTGCATTCTAAAAAGAAAATAAACAACTGCATTTTCTTTTCTTGGTCTATCAAGAATAGTAATGTTGAATTCTTGTAATAATAACAACCATCTTGTAATTCTACCATTAGTAATTGGTTTTTTCATTAAATGTCTAATAGCAGATTGATTTATCTGAATGAAATTTTCATAACCAATGATATAATGACGAAACTTATTAATGGCATGCACAACAACTAAAAACTGATTTTTCGTTACAGTGTAATTTAACTCTGTTGGAGTCAAAATTTTTATTGTATAATAAATAGCATAAGGAGTTAAATATTTTTGTCCCAACACAGATCCTAAAGTTGTATCTCAAACATCAGTAGAAATGTGGAAAGGGAGAGACCAATTGGTCCTCTTAAAATTGATTTTCCAGTAATCTTTCATTTCAATGTCTCAAATTATTTTTTGGAGTTAGAATTCCAAATATTTTGTAAGAAGTTTGAAAAGTGGAGAGACTATTTTTGTGAAATTTTATATGATTCTTCTATAATAACCAGTAAATCCAAGAAATCTTCTTAAATTTCTTTGACAAACAGGAATTGAAATTTTTTAAATTACTTCTACTTTAATTCTATCACTTGAAATATGGTGGCCTAAAACAATTTCTTCATTGAACATCACAAAACACTTCTCATGGCTTAATGAAAGGTTTGCCTCCTTACATCTAATAAGAACATTTTCCAAATTTTCAATAGCTTCTTCAAAAGTATCTCCATATACAGTAAAGTCAAATGTAAACTTCCAAACATTCATGAATTAGATCATAAAAGATACCTAAAACCACTCTTTGAAATGTGGTAGGTACATTGCATAATCCAAAAGGAATTACCCTATAAGAATATGTTCCCCAAGGACATGTGAAAGTACTTTTATCTTGATCTTCTACTGTTAGTTGGATTTGGTTATATCCACTAAAACCATTAAGAAATGAAAAATATTTCTTCCCTGCCAAGCATCCAATACTTGATCTATAAAAAGTATTGAAAAATGACATTTCAAAGTAGCTTTGTTTAATTCCCTATAGTCAATACACACTCTCCATTTCCCAATTTTATTTGGAAAAATCACTAAAGGTGACACCCATTGACTATCTGATATCGAATAAATGAAATTCACATTAAGTAACTTTTGTAATTCCCCCTTAACAAATTCTTTGAAATTAGGGTTCATTCTTCTTCGAGGTTGTCTAACTTGTTTGAAATTTTCTTGGATATAAATATGATGCATATAAGTTTTATGATCAATCTCTTTCATGACAGTATACTTCCATGCATAAGCAAAGAAATGTTTTTGTAGTATCTTGATCAATTTCTTCTTTTGAAATTATTCCAAGTTGTTATTAATATTCAATGTTTTGCTTGGAAAAATTTGTACTTGAGAATTTCCAAAATTTTCCATAGAATGTAAAGCCATTTGGCGTTGAGATTGCAACAAGATGATGAACTTAGTGAAAAGAGTCGCCTTCACTAAGTGGGCCCACAGGCTATTTTTGGCGCAAAGTCTATTTTTAGACTATGTCTATTTTTAGACATATGGATCATGTTCTATGAGTTGCAGGATGCTATTTGTGGATGGTTGGTCAAGTTGGAAAAAATAGATGGACTTCTATTTTTAGATATATTGGGCGGAATCTATTTTTAGATTGCCAGTCTAAAAATAGATATGTCGAATATTATTAGCTCTTAATAATATTTGGACTATAAACATTATCTTATTCTCTTGGAGCACTTCAGTTAAGTGCACAGATGTGGCACAGGAGCTGACATAAGGAATTACACTATTCGTAAGGGTTAAGTGGAGCTATTGCATGGATACTTCAGTGAGAACTCATGTGACAGAGTTTGGTGGAGTTGATTGAGGAGTTAATGGAGTTGTGTTCAGTTTAACTAATCTAAACATAGTTGAGCTAGTTGTATTTAGTCTAACTGATTAATACTCTAGTGAAGAGTGGTGTGAATTAATTATTAATTAATTCACTAATTATAAACTCATTAATCAACTAAAGAATACATCAGTTAACTTCAGTGCATGGACAGTTTCAGTGGAGACCAGTGCAGAGATAGGTGAAAGAGCCGGTTAACTATCAGTTGTGACTATACTGTTGCATATTTGCAACAACCAGTGATTGGAGGAGCCAATGAGGACTGTGCCGTACAAGCCAGGTGGTTCAAGTTATTTAATGATCCATCCTACAACATTGATTACGCAATAGAGGCTGGCTATCAAGTTGCAGAGATTGGAGCATTTGTTTTGCTAGATCTAGCTTAATTAGTGTGTAGCAATTGGAGGTTGTGCTGAGAGCTTGTGAGGAGCTTTGTACAATGATTGTTACATGATCTCTATGACATATAATATACAGATAGTTGGGGTTTTTAGTTTTAAGCTTTCCCATGAAATATTGTGTTCATATGTGTGAATTTTTATGGTTTTAATGTGTGCATGCAATTGATTTTATTTCCGCATGTAATGATCAATGGTAGAAGAGATTCTGTATTGTGCATGAAGATAAAATACTGTGTGATCGGGAGAATCTTGGTGAATAATATATCAGTTATTCAAATTTCTACATTTGGTGAGATGATAGATATTTAGTATTTCATTGTTCCTGAAAACTTTGATCTTGCTTACAGTATGAGGAAGGATCATTTTTTTTTTTTAAATTCGGTTGCTATGTTATATTCCAAAAAAGGGGGGAGACAAAGGCTCCAAGATTACAAAGTAGAAAGTTGTCTTTGTGGAGTAGAGGACAATAGTGATGCTTTACAATTCCTTTAGATCTAGAATTCGAAAGAAGCATAAATACTGAGAAGTTATAGATACGGACAAACTGTGCTAAAAACATAACATATTTAAAAGTCATAATGAAGAATGAGGAAGAGATTAGTCGATATATATGTGGCTCATTTGGCGAGTAGTAGAGTTCTCCGGATTTTCATCATTTCCGGCATTCTTGAGATTGTTGGAGCTGGTGCCAGGAGTACTGAGCTTTTCCATCATATACTTTAGAATCTCAATTGATTCATCAATGTGAGCACATTTGTTGGAGAGATTATCAAACTATGTTTGAAGGGAAGAAACTTTGGAGAAGAGAAAATTAACATCGGCTACGTGCTTTTCTTCGAGGGCTTGGACATCGTTTTAATCTTTGCATCCAAAGTCTGCTGGAGGGCACGGATCTGATCGAGCTCAGCCTACAAGTCCGCACAATGCAGACAATCTTCGCTTCTAACCATGAAGAAAGTCGGAAGAGAAGGGAGACAGAGCAGACGAGAAGGCCGCAAGGCCAAAGTAACCTGCAATAAAAAATAGTGAGCAAAACAGTTAAAGGAAGCGGCCAAACAGTAATCGCTTAAGAAGTTGAGGTAGATTCAGATGCTACTGGAGGCGGAGAACAGATTGCTAAACTTCTGGTAGAGGAAGACTAATGCTGGCAAAGGATAGATTGAGAGGTGGGATAGAGGGCAGATCATGGTAGATTTTATAACAAGGTCCCAACAGTTGCACCCAACGATGAAGAGGGATAACAGTAATAAGATCACGAGATGGGTGTGGTTAGAGGTACAAGTTGAGTCAGCAAATTTAGTGAAGCCAGAAGAAAGGATCGAATACAATCTGCAAGCAACAAAGGTCATGATCAAGGAGGGGGAACGATTTGAGAGGATTCATTACAAATCAGGTGGCTCGGAGATCGAGTACATGCATGATTAGCTAGATGATCAACATCTTTGTTATGGGAGCAAAGGATATGATGAAAGGAAGCTTGATTCATATCTCTGAGGAAGATACGGCACCTGCAGATGATCTGATTGAGGGCAATATTGGTAACAGGCCTGTTGGAAACCATATATTTTATAATGATGGTCGAATCCCCTAGAATCACAGCATTGACAATATTCAGATTCTTTAGAAGCCGCATCCCCTGGAACAGAGCAAGTGCTTCAGCTTTGTTGTTGGAGGCAATCCCGCGACTCCATTCGAAGGCCATCAAGGGAACGCCAAGAGCGTTTCTAATAATTCCCCTGGCGCCAACAAGGCCTGGGTTTGATTTGGAGGCGCCATCGAAGTGGAGAGTGGGTCTGCCACTGGCTTTGATCCATTCCGAGAGTTCTTCATCCTTGAAAAAAATTTCCAGGAGCTTTCTGATCTGTAATGAGGCCTGATGGAGGGGATGTGTCCTGGCTTCCTGGCCAGCAAATCTTTTAGAATATCTTCTCTTCCACACTCATGTCAATTAACTCGAAGCTGTGATTGCTTTTGGAGCATATGGTTTCTAGAGTGAGACTCCAGGTTTTGTTATATAGCTTGCTACTAGAGGTCGCCTTGTCTCTGAAGATCTTGTTGTTTCTAGCTGTCCAAATATTCCACATGGCCACATATGGCAAAGTGTTCCAGATCCTCCAAGAGATTTTTTTCTTCTTATTGGTCCACGGATAGTTGGTATTCCAGGCTTTAAGAAAATATGTAATAGAGAGAAACGAGGACCAATCGAGCTGAACAAATTCAGTGAGCGCAGTCCAACACTGAGTGGCGAAGGGACATGAAATAAACAGATGATGGATCATTTCCTCATTGTTGTAGCAGTTGGGGCAAATTGAGGGACCAATGAAGCCCCTTTTTTTGAGATTTTCTGAATTTAGAATTTACCCTCTCATGAGCAGCCAGGAGAAGAATTTGATCTTAGGGGTTACTTCAGTCTTCCAAGCCTCTTTCCAATTTGTCCAGATAGGCGCTGGGAAAAGATCTTTGCATAGAGTCTGATAAGAAGATTTTATAAAGAAGGTCGAACCTGTGGGGTCCCACCTATAGCCATCTATGTTGTTTCGAGCTATGGGGGTAGGGCCTTGAAGATAATTTTGAAGGTTTTGGAGTTCTTCTGCAAGATGAGGGGGGAAGGAGGAAATTTCTAGCCAGCCCACATGAGGTTATGACTGTCCCATTTTGAAATCTGGTTCAAATAGCTATATCCCATATTGCTGAAATAATGAAGGATATTCTGAGAGTTCAAGTTGTCAATAATAGGAGAGTTTCCCATAATTTTATATGCACCGATGTTGATGTTTCTCCCCCCTCCGGGTACTTTAGAAATATTCTGAGCTATAAGAGGGATAACTTTTTTGCAAGAGGACCAGATTTTGGTACAAGGTCGACTGGGAATCTCGTGAGAGAAGAGATGATGCCTGGAGGAGGTAAGGTATTTAACTTCCAACACCAATTTCCACCAGGACTATTCCCCATTTATGAATCTCCAAACAATTTTTGCACCGAAGGATTGATTCAAGAGCTTGGGAGACCGAATGTCGAGACCTCCATGTTCCTTGTCTTGAATAACTTGGCTCCACTTTACAAGATTGCATTTTTTTTTTTTCGTTCTTTCCTCCTTGCCAAAGGAAATGCCTTAAAATGGTTTCCATCTTAGAAATAACGCTAGCAGGAACTTGAAGGAGAGTGAACTAATATAGGGGGAGGGAGGATAGTCCCGATTTGAGAAGAATGGTGCGTCTAGCAGGATTAAGCCAATAAGACCCCCATTGATGTACTTTTATTTTCATTTTATCAATAGTAATATTCTAGACTTCTGCCTTTATGGGTAGGATACTGACTGGCATGCCGAGATAGTTGAAGTGATCCCAGTTTTGCTTGTAAGGGACGCCGAAGATAGAAGCAATACTATGGAGAGTGTGATTAGAAGTGTTCCATCCGTAGACGTAGCTTTTGATATGATTGATGAGACCCCCTGAAAACATCATAAATTTATCCAAAATATTTTTGAAGCGATGAGCTATCGTGTTAGAAGCTCCCCCCATAAGTAAGGTGTCATCTGCGAACTGAGAATGATTCATATTTTTTACACCATTGCCATATTTGATACCAGTTATGAGACCAACCCGTCTCATATGATCCAAGGCTCTGCTGAAGGATTCCTCCATTAGGATGAATAAGTAAGGAGAGAGGGGGCAACCCTGTCTTAGACGTCTAGAAGCTTGGAAAGAAGGGGATGGCCTCCCATTGATGAGGGGTGAGATCCACGGGCCAGTAATGCAAGCTTTAATCAGGTCAAGGAAATTGTGATCAAATCCCATTTTTTGGAGAAAAGCGAGGAGGAAGGAATGCCTTACCCTGTCGAAAGCATTGGCGAGGTCTAATTTCAGGATAAAGCCTTTTTCATTTTGGGAGAAGCTAGAGTGGATGGCCTCTTGGACAAGAAGGATAGAATCCGAGATTTGTCTATGGGATAAGAATCCTCCCTAGTTTTCTGAGATAAGACTATTCATGAGGGGTTTGAGGCGGGTGGCTAGGATTTTTGTGATAATATTGTAGGAGGTGTTGCATAGGGATATGGGGCAAAATCTGGAAAAGGAGGAAGGATGGTTCTCCTTGGGGATGAGGGCGAGGAAAGTTGAGTTAGTATAGCCCCCAATTTTCTTCTTACAATGAGTCCAGTGAATCATTTTCATAAAGTATTTTTTGATGAGTGGCCAATGGGCTTGATAGAAGGAGATTGGGAAACCATCCGAACTCGGAGCTTTGTCTGGGTGGAGGGTCCAAATAGCTTCTTCCGCCTCAGTTTCAGAAAAGCCCCTGTTAAGGGTGTTGTTGACTTCTTCAGTGATCAGAGTTGGGAGATATTGAAGAAGGTCGGAGTAGTCTTCAACCTCTTTATTTTCAGTGAGAAGGTCTTTATAATGCACTGTAGCTGCATGTTTTATCGCTTCTTGCTCAATTTGAAGAATCCTTGTGTCATCTCTAATGGAGTCGATGTTGTTTCTAGCCTTTCGAACAGTAGTTTGCTTATGGAAAAAAGCAGTATTCTTGTCATTGGCTTGAAGCCACAGATTTCTTGATTTCAACCGCCATTTCTCTTCCTCCTCCCTATTAATTCGATAGAGCTGCCAGTATAAGTCCTTTTCCTGCTTGAGCTGATCTTGAGTTGGTTCTTGCTTTTCAATGTTGGCATGTGCTTCTTGCAATTTTTCTTTAACTTCCTGTTTGTGTTGTTCTGGTTCCTTGTAATGATACCTGGCCCATTCTTTTAAGGCTTGTTTTTTTTTTTTCAATTTTGTTTCCCATATAAACCCAGGCGACCCTTCGACATGTTGTGTCCAAACATCCCAGACGAGCTGATTGGCACCCAGGAACTCATTCCATAGAGGACTATATTTAAAGGGGATAGGCCCAAGAGGTCGTTGTTCATTCAAGGAGAGAGTAATTGGATAATGATCAGAGGTGGTGATAGAAAGCACATTGGCTGATGCTGAGGAGAATTGAGAGAGAAGAGAGTCAGCAACCAAAAACCTATCAAGCCATTACATAATGTTATCTTTGCCAAGTCTCCTGTTGTTCCAAGTATACCTGCGGTTTTTGGGCGCTATGTCAACAAGTTCCTATTCTTGCATGATGCTTTCTAGCTGGAGTCTGAAGGGGTGACCAAAGATCCCACCCCTCTTCTCATTCAAGTGCATAATTAGATTTAAATCACCCCCCAGAATGATGTTGCTATTGTCTTCATTATTCATATCTTCTTTCAAGGTAACTCTTTTTCTTTGCAATGATTTGGGCTGTAGATGTTGCAAACAATTATCTGTTGCTGATCTTTGATTCTTTCCAAAACAATTTTGAGCCAGTGAGAATTGACAGTGTTACCTTTGAGCTGCCATTTGTTTTTTGCCCAAAGGGAAGCAAGCTCCCCCAAGGCACCTCTAGATTCAAGAAGAGTACCTTCATAGAGTGTTTCTTTGCTAATGATTTTTTGCATATCCACTTTACTTTGTTTTGTTTCCTGAAGAAGAAGGATTTTAGGCTTTTCAGAGTTAATGAGATCTCTGAGGGTTGTTGATTTAGAGGGGTGCCCCAGACCCCTACTATTCCAAGAAAGGACCTTCATCATTTCAAAGGGGATGGATGAAGGGTTTATCTCCCTCCTTGACTCTTTTGCCCTGAATCTTTGTTATTATGTTCCAGTATGTAGTTTTCAATGGGGTTTTGAGAGCCCATAGCTATGTCTTTTTGAGCATTTTCATTTCTCTGTTGCCTATTAGTTCGCCTTCCAGGTCCCTACTTTTTATGAGAGTCTAAAGACGCACCATGATCTTTAGAAAAGGTTCTTGTAATGTGGGTGGAGGGAGTATCTTGGGAGGAAGAGGGGAAATCAGGGTGAAGGGGGAGAATGGGGGGGGGTTCCAAAAGAGGGGGATGAGGGGAGAGGGGGGGATCATCATCCACGGGAGAAATGGCAGAGAAGGGTTGGATTGATCCACAGGTTGAGAAGGAACAGAAGGTCCAGATGGCTGACTAAGAGGCTCCGGAGTTTGGGTAGAATTAGAGGGCGAGGGATTGGATTTTGGAAGAGGGGCTCCTTGAGGTTTGGGATTGGGTTTCTTTTTCTTGACAGTTTCCCAAGGTTGCTCTGATTCCGTGTTTTCAACTTCAACATTTTTAGGACAACGATTAGCAAAATGGCCATATTCGTGAGATACCTTGCATTTGAAGGGGATTTGCTTATAGTCTATCTGCTAGATGTGTGTCCAATCGTCCACTTTGAGTTTGATAGCTTCAGGGAGACCTTTGCCCAGGTCTACTTCAACATAGATTCTAGCGCAGGCGGGCATATTTTCTTTGGGCTTGATTCTGTCGATGAATTTTATGATCGCATTCCCAATAGCTCTGAGAGAATCGTCCCCCCAGCAATGCAAGGGAATTTGTGGTAGACGCACCCAGATTGGAACTGCATTTGGGATGTCGAGTTCAGGGGTCCATTTATTGAGATATAAACCACGAGAATCCATAAAATAAGGCCCATTTCGGAAGATCAAATCTTTGTCTTCTTTGGTTTCAAAATGAAAGGTGAAGTAACCTTTGCCACAAAACCTGATCGAGATTTTGCCCATAACTTTGTCAGACCAATTTCTTTCAATCCATCTTTGGACCGTCTTCAGGGATGGCCATAGTCCTGTGAATTGACCAATCAGACCATCTCCGCAAGGGAAAGCGCCGCCATGCGAGGAAGAGACGAGGGTAGAACCACTTCCTGAAGTCCATCGAGCTTTTTAACAAATTTTAGAGATAGTTTGACGAGCTTTTGGGAGGAAGCCAAGAGAGCCAATGAGGTTGGAATGCACTCAAGCTTGGGCCATAGAAGAACATCCCTTTCCCTGGAGCCCATGAGAATATCACGTGAGGGATGTGCAGGTCGTAAACGCGCAGCATCCTAGGGAAGCCGGTGAACCAAGAGAGAGCAAGAAAGGCAAAGAGCAGAGAGCAGAGGGCATGGGGTGTTGGGCGCAGGCCCGCATGCAGGGGCAGGGTCGAGCGCCCAGGCGCAGAGCTGGTGCGCAGGCGCTGTGAGGGGCCAGGCTGGCCGGCGGCTCCAAATTCGGGCAGAAAGCACGTTTTTCTCCATATTAGTATGATGTTATTAATGTATTAAATTTAAGGGAAAAAAAATCATAGTTTAATTTATTTGTATTTTTCTCGTCTTTAGAAAAATCATAACTTATTTATTTGTATTTTCTATATATATTTGTTGTTGGCATGTTCTGAGATGAGGCAAGTTTGATAGATATTTTATATTTTTGTTGATGTATGAAATGGAATTCAAGCATAACATTTAAAAATACTTTTGCAAGTTTTTCAAGTTGTAAAGGTGAAAAAGTGATTTGAGTTGATATTAGTGTAAGATTAGGCATCTACATTGTAATTCAATAATTAACAATGATTAAGAAAACTATGTAAAGAGATGTAATTGTAAAGTCGAATAACATAAAAATGAATGCGAGAAGGAAAATTAACTAAATGAAGAGAAACTAAGGTTGAGGAATGTGAAGTGAAAAGACATGTCTATTGGTCTTCCCCTTACTATTAATCCCTATTTCCTCCTTCACTCTTAATCGGTCTTTGCTTAAGGAGAGAAGGATGGATATAGATGCATGTGAAATAATTGTCCCATAAATAGTCAAGATGAAATAATGGAGCCTCATTCAAAGCCATTTTTCCCATTTGGTTTCAAAGGAGAAATAATTATGCTCATTGTCAACAGTTACTATGTTTCTTGCTGAGAAAAATTGTTTATATGAATGCATAGATTAGATGTAATTCTTTATGATTGATTAATAGTTATATACTTCTGTTTATTTATATTTTAATTTTCCAATTGTAACTAAATTCTCATGGAAATGAATAATCACAATAGCTTTGGAATGTCCCCAACCCATTTAACTCTAACTTTGAGATCAAATTCACTGATAATAATTGATTGTTGCAATTATTTCATAGAGTTTCCATTTTAAATTCTCAATTTTAGAAATTCATAGTTGTGTTGGTACATAAGGATGACTTCTATGGAAGACCCAAGTTCGGGGACCCACAACAAGATACCGTTGTAGTCTAGGAAAACGCCGACATTTTCAATTCTCGCTCAAAGGAGAGAAAGAAGTCTCACCGAGGCGTGTTGTGACCTTACCGAGATAGGATAACTAGAACCATACTAGTGAAGTGAAACTACTCATTTATCATCAAGACATTACAATCATACAGAACAAACTTATCGCATACTAGTTAAGGGAAGAACTATCATATTATAGGTATCAAAGAAAGCTATTAAAAAACTTTAAACAAATCGATTAAACATCACACATAGAAAGTCACAAATTAAACACATGATTCAAGTCCACAAAACACTCGTATGGCCAGATTTAATGTGCACAGCATTACATTCTAGACTCCACAAGAGCTAATACACTACAAAACCCTCAAAATCACCAAACCAACCGACCGCCTTTCCTTTTCCCTTTTCCCCGCTTATCTATATCTTCTTCTCGGCAATCGCGCCCTCGCTCCTTCTTCACTTAGCTGGTCTCTGTTTTGTTTACCATTTCGAGTTCCCTTTCACGCTTGGCTCGCCTTTGGGAGTATTTCCTCACCGCCCGTTGTCAATTGTTCGCCACCTATGTTGCCGCTTGTTCACACTCGCCATCTGCCCACTTATTCTCTCGCAACCCACAACATCTCTCTTCCTTCCACAATGACTCTTCGCCAATCAATCCACCCACAACTAGTCAGTCCGCAAATCAAAATCGCTTTCCCCAAAACAAAGGCCCCAACAATTTTTTTTAGTCAAATACTTCTTTTCGGACAATTTTATTTATCATTAAAGCCACACCCTCCATACTTTGGCAATTTATCTTCCTTGAGATGAATTTCCATTTGTTGGTTTAACTATTTGCTATGAGTGAATTTATCACCCACTAGATTATAATTCCATAACCTGAGGCAATCGCTTTCTTCTTGGCATGTTTCCCACTTCCCACTTATGCATATCTTCCTAGGTAAAATTCTCTCTCAAAGTTGGACATATTACTTTCTAGTGGATTGATTCACCAATTTATTCGGCATGTGGAGGCTTTGCCACTCACCATACACATCATTAAGATAGACCCTACTTCATGTAAAATGTGCTAAATTTGTATGATGTTCATATGATCCATACACACCATTAGGTGGTCTCTTATATTATTTTTTTTTGGTTTATTTCAAAGCTATAGTGGATTGGCATGATTCCAATCACTTTAGAGGAATCCCAACATTATTTTACAACAAACAAAATTGTTCTTAGCTTCCCATGGTATTTCTATAGGAGAGAAAAAATGAAATTAATGTTGTTGGTGTATCGATTACTTCCCATGAGGCTACCAAGGAAATTATTTAATGGTTTCTTTAGATATAATGAAAATATTAAAAATTAAAGCTAGTTGAAGTCTAAGAAATCGCACTCCTTGAAATGAATGGAATTGGCTTATGAAGTATCAATTCATTATTTTTTATTTCATGGATAGAAATAATGGAATGTCTTTGATATTTAAGGGAAATTTGAGGTAAGAAATGAGTCTCAAAACAAAAATGTATCAAAAAAAATTAACTTTTTAAAAGAACCAATAGGATTCAAGATGATCATGTCATCCCTAGGATAAATTGAGTGGAAATGAACAAAACTATTTTTTTATTATATTTTATAAATTATCTCCTTATAGGTTTACTCAAATATCAAGTGTGTATACCCATTGCATGCAAAATTCAATACCACATCCTACGAGTAACACTATGCATACTTTTGAGTAGACCCACATCGAAAAATTAAATGCATGAAAAAAACATGTTGAACACATTTTTTTCATGTATTTTCAGCTTTTTTCAACGTGGTTCTATTAAAAAGTATGCATAGTGGGTGTACATTCGATGTGGAATTGAATTCCACATCTAATGTTAAGTCTCTATATTAATAGTGTAGTCCCTTATTATGTTATTGTAGCCTCCATTATTGTTATTTTTGTACCCCCTGTAACCCCCATATTATTGTTATTATTGTGCCCTTACATTATTATTGTTAGGTCGGCTAGATTACATCATGGCCCCACTAGGATTACATCGTGGCCCCATGGACTCCTATATATAGAAAGGAGGTTTAGTAATTTGTATCATCCAAGAATTGTTCATTCATGTAATGTATTGGAGGTTGCCCCCTTGAAGTGGCTTATTTCTAAGGTGTTGATATCTCTTTCTCTTTTTTGGAGTTGGCGACAACATTTGGTATTAGAGCTTTGAGATTTCAGGGTTTTGCTGCTCCAAACAAAGCCATCGTGGCATTTTCGTTTATAAATTTTTTCTACGAAGTTTCCGAATCTGAAATTTTTAGAGTGCGAAGCCAAAATCCCGAGGAACACCTTCACAAAAATTTCCGCAGCTTAGTTCGCAATATATTTTGGAGATAAGGATTCCCCCGCAATTTAGGCCGTCTTTGTAGTTCAATTTAACCTAAACAGTCATTGTGGTATTGTGGAAGAACTTGTTTTCTATGAAGGTTCAGAAGATGAAATTTTTAGAGTGCGAAGATGAAATCTTGAGAACATCTTGCCGAAAAATTTTTTAGATATTGGTTCTCAACATTTTCGGAGATATGATATGTGGAAGTTAGGGCTTTATGAGGCTTCCGAATTTCATCTCAAAGAGGTTTCCGTGGGAAAACATCCATAGCTTCCTCGACCATCGGATTGGAATGTTGTAAAAAAGGCTTGCAAATACAAGGACTATATTTTTTCGGTCTATCAATTTCGCAGCCAAAGGAGGAAACAAGACACGGTAAGTCGACAATTTCCCCCACCACCCAGTCCAAAATTGGGTCATTGTGGGAGATTGGACATAACTTTTCCTTGAAGAATCCAAATCAGATCAGACCTATGGCATTTGAAAGAAGCTTCTTCAGAGGGCTACTACAGGGTCAAATTTAAGATATTGAGGATCCACAATTATAGAGATAATTCAATTTCAATATCGAGCTCCTCAAAAGCAAGAAAAAGTTTTGTATTTGGTTTTAAATCGCATAACGTTTGTTTGAAAAAGCATGAAGTGATTCAAAGGGCATATTTTAGAATTTTTATCAGTATTGGATTCCTATAATGCCTCCAAAAAATAATTCCATACCCATTAAGCCCTCAAAAATATATACTATGACGCATGAAGAGGCAAAATTGCAAGATTAGATATCAAAATTACTAGTATCAAGTGCAACAAATTTCGATCTTTACGAAGAGCAACCAAAGATGACATAGATGGTTTAAAAGTAGAAATGGAGGCTAATTTGGATGGTTTTAAGGATCAAATAATAGCTAATATGGATGATAAATTAGTTGAATATCACATCGAGCATCAACAACAAGTTCTCCAACTCTCAAAGGATAACCTAACTTGTGTAGAATCTAATCAAACAATAGGAAGATCAACATCACATTGAAAGAAGTTTCCGAAGGGTACTACGTAAATAAGAACTTGAAAAGTACAACCAATTTTAGAGTATCTCGCTAAGTGGAAGAACTTTCCCCGTAGAAGATTCCACATGGGAGGATGAGAATTTTATACATACATCAAGAAATAATCAAACGTTGAGGACAACACTTGTTCGCGGAGAGGGGCATGTTAAGTCTCTATATTAATAGTGTAGTCCATTATTATGTTATTGTATCCCCCATTATTGTTATTGTTGTACCCCCTGTAACCCCCATATTGTTATTATTGTGCCCTTACACTATTATTGTTAGGCTTCTGGCCTAGGATTACATTGTGGCCCCATGGACTCCTATATATAGAAAGGAGGTTTTGTAACTTGTATCATCCAATAATTTTTCTTTCATGTAATGTATTGGAGGTTGCCTCGAAGTGGCTTATTTCTAAGGCGTTACTATCTCTTTCTTCTCTTTTTGGAGCTGGTTTCACAAACATCTAATGGGTGTATACACTTGACATTTCCTGAGTAAACTATAAGGATATAATCCAAAAATACAATAAAAAATCAGCTTTTCATTTTCTTTAAAAATTCATTAATCTTATTTTAAATATAATTTTAGCTATTATTTTATCATTTTCCTTAAGAGGCCCATTTTAGACCCCAAAAATTCAAAAAATGAGCAATATATTTGTCCCTCTCAAGTACCAATAATTGTGGAAAATTAATTTCTTATTCATGATAATGTTTTTTGAATGACTCATGTAATGCAATTCAAAGTGACCATAGAATTTTGAATAAATTCCCAAAATTCAATGTTTAGTTGAGCCACCTTGGTTGTGTCTATTCAACATTGTGCCAATTTTAGTAAGCACATCATAGACTCAAAATGAGATTAACTTCCAGGGAAAATTTTAAGGATGGAAAAATTATCTTCGAAGTTTAAAAACATCGCTAATCTCACTAGTCCTTCATTATGCAAACTATAAAATATTTATTGATATATTTGTAAAATTATTGGAATTTATAATGATTTGATATATAGTCCCTATATAATGTTGGAAATTTTTACAAAATAATTTTATATTGTAACCGAGTTAAATATTTTTAGAAAAAAATGGAAATTGGTGAATCCTTATTTTTGGAAAAATCATGGAAAATTAGCCCACTTGCGAATATTAGCCTCTAAAATTTTCCATGATTAATTTTAGTTATGATTTTATCTAACTCATAATTGATTTCAGGAATAATTTTAGTCTCAATCATCCCCTTTTTATTTAACCTTTTGTTAATGTTAACTAGAAACTAGAAATATTCTCACAAATGTGATTATTAATGGGACACAAAGATACGTTAAGTTGTATATGCTAGAGCACATGTTTGTTGGGTTCCCTATGATATGGTCCAATCTATAACATCCCTCAATTTACCCATGTTTTTGAAATTTAAAATTATAAATTGAAACACCAAACCTTTTGGATGGAAAGAAAGAAGGGCTTGTCTGGGTGAGCACTTTTCGCTTACCGATCTAAGATGCTTTCTCCACGATCGATATTGGATTGGAACCCGCAAAAAATGGAAAAGGAAGATCATGAGGCAATAAGATTAATCAAGATAACATGTTTTAAACACACATAAAATTAATTATTTAACTAGAAAAATGAAGGAAGGAATACCATATGGATCCACTATATGAGGGAAACTTGTTTTGTATGCATTCAAAGCAATGAACCAAACCAAATTAAATTCTTATGCCACCAGTTGTAGGAAAATAGAACCTCTTAATGATACTATGGTGAGATACAACCGGGGAAGAGATGATCAAGTTGTCGCAGAATTAATGAGATTGGATTGGGGGCGGTGAGGAGTACATGATGATGCTCATCCCCATCTCATTGCAAATAATGAAAGAAAGATGGTGATGCTTCATTCTTTGGAGGAAGGAGGAAGATCCAAGATAGTGATTTCTCAAATACATGAAGGGATGCAAAATGAGAAATATATATGCACACTATAAGAGAACCAAGTGGTTCATTTTTTATTGATCTATCTAGAGTTGTTCATTGGGAGAGGTCAATATGTTGATCTCTTCTTTATATGTTCTCTCGGGGTTGGTAGTGCATGAGATTTATTTCTCAATATTTCTCATCGAATAACAAAGGATGTCCAAAGCTAAGAATGGAAATATGGAACAATGAACAAGAAGAAAAAGAAATGGTGGAGCTTATCGATAAGCCCTATGTTTGATTTGAACTATTGTGAGATTGGATAATTCCCTATGAATGAGTATAGAGAAGAGTGGTTCATTGTGATTTTTACTACCAAAGAGAAACTCGGTAACCCACCAAGATAGTGGAATCCACATCCTAAGTTTTTCGTCAAGATTTGGTGTGAAATCCCCACAAGAATCCCCTAGACATTGGATCCGACTTGGGGGATGGTCACTTGCACAAATTTGTAGTGTAGTTGGCCTATGATTAGGTGGAGATTCTTGAAATCCATCCTTTGAAGTTGCCAGTCATTATAACACACCTCTACATAAGTATATAAAATTTGTGAATATTTGGATTATGGTATAGGACATACCGGGTTATATCATTGACATATGTGTGGTCTTATATATTCATGATTATTCATGGTTGGAAACTATCTTATATATCTATAGTTATATTTATATGTTTACATTGTGAAGTTGATGCCATACTCCTTATTTTTAGGTTATTGTATATATTATAAATTGATTATGTACTTGGATTATTCTGCAAAAGGTTCAGCTCATGAATAATTTGATTAGATTTTTTGTTTTTTTCATTCTCTTCTTGACATTAATATCTTATGAATTAAATAACTCACTCTACTCAATGGACTTGTGATGTCTAAGGATAGTATGTAACTTTCCTCGTGTATTTATGAAATTTCGAATATTCCATATCTATCTAATTAATAGATCGTATATGATTTTACGATGAGTTTAGTTAACATGCAAGAGGGTCGCAGTTGTATTAACTTATTATTTCTCCTTGTAAACCTATGCGAGTTGTGTGAGTTTGGTGTTGGGGTGATTTCTAGTTCTTCTTGCACATCATTGCCCTCTTCTTATCTAAGAAATGTATTCATTGGGTGTTGTGCTACCTACCCTTTGTTTTTGTCAAAATGTATAGGTTGAGAGTTTAGGACTTCAAACCCTAGTGATGATTACCAAGTAGAGAAATGGAAAATCATGGTTGTCACCACTTTTTTATCTACACATATACATGAAAATTTGAGGTCTCGGGACCTCAAGGTTATGAGTCAACATAACTATAAATTTTAGGTTTAAAAGCTTCAACTTCGGGGTCATAACACATAGAGGACTGGCGTTGCAGTCTCCACTTTTTTGGTGAAAACCCCTAGATTTGTGTTTCTTCTAGTCATTGAGGCCAATGGGTGGGAATGAGCGTTGTTATGTACATGTAATCATATGTGATAAGTCTACCACCGGTGTGCCGAGGAAAGATATCACACTATTGTAACCATTAGTTCTAGGCCCCATTGGGTTGTCAAACCACTAGATTAATTTTGTGAGCCTTGGTTTAGAGAGGCTCGATGTTGATGGGATGATATGAGCTTTCAACCATTATCCATAAAAAAACACACACAAAGACCCTAATGCATAGGTGACATACTTTGTGGCTAATGTGGTGTATATCAAGGTGGGACCTACCAAAATTTCAAGCCTTTGGCCATCGAGTGTGCAAAGAAGCACTAATAAGTACTCCAATATGGAGCTTGACATGAAATGACATCAACAATCATGTTGACCCCATCACCCTTCAAAATACCAAGATCCAAAGAATTTAGAGAGAAGGTCAAAGAATTTAAACTCTGGTGTCTCATAGGTGGACCCCATCAAGAATCTAGGCCTTTGGGCTATTGCTTCAAGAGGATGGAGTAGAAGTCAACACCAAAGGAACCCAATCGACATGACATGGACTTGTGGATTCCCAATATCAAGCCATGGTCATTAGCTCAGTCTTATCACATGGTGATTAAATGTTATAACATGCGGTAGTGAACAATTCACCATGCAAAGGTGATCTTGTGGACCCCATGATGGTGGCATGATGCTGCCACGTAGGTGCTAGGTATGGCCTATGGGTACCTATGAGCCTAAGTGTGAACTTGGGTTAATTATAAGATTAAATGTAAATGAAAAATGACATCATGTGATGGAATGTAATTTGAATGGAGGGAAAATCTATTATGAGATATTTTCATGAAAATATTAAAATATTCCTCTCATGATCATAGGGTTAGGGATTATGTAAGGGAATTCAATGGGGATTCGGGTCCGTATTTTTTGGTTGGAAGGAGTTGCATAGGGTTCGGTTGTGTAGGGAGAGTGGAGGTTGCACAAACTCCTACCACCATGGTAGGGAGTGGTTTTACATTGTGTAAATTTAAGTTGGTGTTAATGAAAGGAATTTGGATTCCAATCATGTGTTCTATTTTTAATCATTTTGTGGGTTAGTTTGTTGTACAATTCCATGTTTCATTTGTACCAATATGTTCATATGATCTGAAAAATTTTTATCATCAATTACACTGCAAGATTTAAAAATTCTGTCTTAAAAAAAGTGTCTTTGTTCTTACATGTTCGCTATGAACATTCAAATTAAACGAACCTCGAAAAATATCAAAGCATGCATGTTATAATAAACATAAAACTATGGATAAGTGCAAGTAAACAATGAAAAATATATGACAACCATATGATAATGTATTTCATCTCGTGTGGACTACATCTTTCTACTCGCTTCAATAATGGGGTGGCCATTTTATTGATTTCAACAACTACATGCAAATATTTTTCAATACAAGAAAGGGACTTCTCTCCTCAAGTGGCACTATCTCTCCTACAAAGAGACGTTCTCCACAAAGAAATTTCATTCACAAGAGCTATTCACTTTTAGCAAACAAAGAAGGCTTTAAAAAGGAACGCTAAAGGACACTTTCACATAAAGTGGCAACAAATCCTCTTGAGTTCCAAGTACCATAATCAACTCATACTCATCACCTTCACAATTGTCACATAATTCAAGTTGATGAAACGACCTGTAACATGACTAATTCTTGATGAAATATCACTATGCCTCCCCGCAAAACCCCCATCTCAAGATCACATGAAAATTGGTCAAGCCAAATGATAAATGAACATATGTAGATGAATTTTGTGAAATTTCGAGTCATTTGAGTAAGAACTTGACTATGGTTTCACGTGTCTCTCTCTAGGCCTCCTCGAGACAATCTACCTCGAAACAAGTACCATCATATACCTCTTTGGACACCAAAATAATGATGACACATTGGCTAAGTCAATTTTCAATTATGACACTACCATGCCGCCGATAAGGCTCAAAACTCTTATCTAGGCTCTTCTAGCACTCCGTTACCATAATGGCCAAAACAACCTCCCTTTACCCAATTTTCATTGCCCACTACTCAACAAAACAATATGGATCTACTAACCACACAACAAAAAAAACATGTGGCCCAATGGTGGGTGCGTTGTGTTTGTATCACCGAGGTTCCAGCTTCAAAAACGCAACGGTGAACGTATTCGATGTTGTATGGTTTTTATATAAAAATAAATTTTAATTGAACCATTGGCCCGCCCCTTCCACCCGCTCTCTTGTCAGCATTAAACTTACATATAATTGTTGGGTCGTTGGTCCCCGACCCATAGTTGTCCTCTCGAATCCTTGCAGTGCTAATCACATTGGAATATAATCAAACCACGGCCCGAGCCGATCGAGCTAGCCCGTCGGCCCACCCGTTTTACTCGCCAAACAAGCATTTATGAAACTTTAACACAATAAAAAGTGGGAACTCTATGAGTTAAGTTCCACCCATGGCATGCCAATAGGGTGGCATGCTCTTCGCACATCGTAGGTCTTGTTTTTAATATGTTCGGGGCTCATGCGATTGTATAACAAAATTTTGGTGTGAATCCAACGAGGTGTAGTTGGTCCACTCTAACTCAATTTTAAACCAATCTACCAAGGACATGTGTAAAAATTTCATAGGGCTAGGGTGGTGCCTTCCCATAGGGCCACATGGCACTCGTGATTGGCCCAAAACTCTGTCCCATCACAATTAAGCCACATGTCATCTTCTACTCGACTAGACCACATGGCGCATTTCTCATACGCCTGCCATCATTTGTCCTTTCGATTGTGACACATGGCGACAGGCTTGGACAATTCCGTGTGGCTTCCCCTTTCGATTGGATGTTGACTTTGACCTCCCGACCCATTCGATGCATCGATCAGCTACCCGTTGACCAGCTTCTGACCATTGACCGGCATTTGACCTTTGCCTATCAATCCCTAAAATTTGACTTGCAATAACTTCGCCATATAGAGTCCTTTTTCGCCCTCATTCAAGTTGTGTTGGATTCAAATTTACAAAGTTGATCTCACACAATTGAGCCATTTATGAGGAATTTTGGGACAATAGATATTTTGAGCATTTTAAGATCCACCCTAGATCACATCTCTTCCTGGCCAGTAAAGAACTCTGTACTTTCATAGTTGTAATAAACATAAAATAGACTCAACTCTCAAATTCCCATACCCACCGACTCAAGCAACAAGCCCAAAAATAAACACCATGTTGCATATAAGTGATTTATACATGACGATCACTTTTACAAATTGCCCAACTATGGGGATATGAAACATGTGATTTACAAATAAATGTGATATGCAACTATAGGGATGAGGTTTTCTTTTACTCCCTTTCACTGTAGCATCTTATAATGCTTCTTTGTGCTCATCACATTGATCCCTACATCTTTTCGCAGTATGTCGCGTCGCCATGAAAACGGCAGGATTTTTTGGTCATCATCACAAACGAGTGAATAAGCAATATTTTTTAGGACTGATGGTTTATAAAAAAATCAACTGTAAAATTTTTCCCTTTGATGGTGACATCCCTAACAACAGATTGGCTAATGTATTTCTAGCTGCGTTGACTTTGATTCTCTGGAACAAAAGGAATATTGAAAATCTTGGAAATGCAAGATTAAACGCCATACCTTTTCGTATATAAACCTTTAGATGAGGTGAAACAAAGTGAATGGCATGTGTACCTATCGTATCACTATGTTTGAATTAGCCTACTTCTTTTAAAGAGATTTAATTGAGGTAAATGTCTCTTTGTAAGTCTCGAAACAAGTGCTTCATCAGTTATGCAGTTATTTGTGCACTCAATCTCCAAGCAAAGCTCTGAGACTGCAAGTGTTTCTTTCATGGTGTGGTTTACTAGAACACAACCAAGATCGTTGCCTTCTTGTGTTTTTTGAACCATCAAATTATAAAGTGCACAAATTATATGTAAAATGGTTGTGAACTCACACTCAGTACAAGTATTACTATTACTACAACTAACCGTACATAGGTCATTTGCTCCCGCTTGGAGTGGGAAGGAGCTTCAACATTGTTTTTGGTGGGATTGGGGATGGTCATGGGAGAGATAGCACCCCATTTGTGTCTCCAGTGAAGAAAATGTCGAACATAAATTCTCAGTGAAATCCATGGTTTCATTATGTTCGCTCTGTGGAATTCACATTATGTTCTTCATGTATCTTTAAGAGTCTACTCAAATCTAGTTATTTTTTCCCCTTATATGGAAGCCATAAGTGTGACCAAAGATGTAGCAAAATATCATTGCAGCATTGGTTTCGACTCAATATCTATTTAAAAAATAGTCCATATGCCTCCGATATGTCCACAATTACTACGGCGTTTATTCCCTTGGTCAACTCGTCTATCAGATGACAATCAAATGATCACATCTCTCCGAGTTCACTAATCGCATGGACAAGAGTTATGTACAATTGTATAATTTGTACATCATTTTTTCTCCATGTTGCGTTGATTTTATTTTTCTATAAACAATGGAATTACATTTACTAATGCACCCGTACATCCTAACCAAGCAATTGTTCACATTCAAATTTAATATTTCGAAGGTTAGGATAAAAGTAGGGTAGAGTGTGTTTACTTCCAATGTTAAATCATGAAATACCGATTGCAAAGAATCAAAATATGTACCTAATACCTTGTTTGAAGTGGAAATATTACCTACTCGGAGGATGACCCAAGTGCTCAGTAAAGAATTTCCCATTAGTTCGTGATCTTTGTTAGCTCGAACAATGAAATGTTTGCATGATCCCATAATTCATAGTGTCCTGGGGGAGAAAACCTAATTTGTAACTTCTAGAGAAATGGTCTTATATTTTAGTTTTAATGGAAGTTTTTTTGTTGATACATCTTTCACGACTTTCTCTAAGTGTTTTTCACCGAGTTAATCGACAAAACGATTTTCCTTAATAAGGCTTCTTTGAATTTCTACTTTTTCAACCGAGTAGTAGTGACCAACCTCTTGGCTCCTTAAATTGTAGTCAATTTGATCGTACTGAGCCAATGGGTCACTTCCGCAGGTTGTCTCTCGACTATATTCTTTTCTGGCTGCAATTACGCACTGAACATGTTTATTGTATGTCCAACACTTAGAGTCTTGTCTGGCCATAGCATCTTGTTCCTTTTCTTCTTCCAAAGCTATGTCCGCCATCACCGGCTAAGTACCATATCAGTAGAAGTGTGTAGCAATAGAGCTCATGGTGTGATTCCATTGTGGTCATGTTTTTCATAATGGTAATCTTGATGATACGAACAATATTCGTTCATGCCCAACTTGTCGAGATTCAATGCTACATTTGAAATTTGCACAAATTTTTTTGGTTGATTAGTATTGCTACCTAAATTCACGCGTTATTTTAAAAAATTTTTGAATCGTGGAGGCTTTTCTACGTCGACAAGTGTCTCATTCTTGACCTTGTTTAATTTCTACTAACTCGCTTGAAATTTTTTTAATCATGCGGGTCAAGTTCTCAATATCGGATGATTCCTTTTTCTTTGGCCTTGTTTACCGAGGCCCGAGACCTTTTACATGTATCTTTGAAGTCCTTTGTTGGTTCATCGTCTACAATAACTCCAATCGCATGCAAGTATTTCTCAATCGTGATTTCTACTCAAATTTTTTTGAAAGTGATGCGTTTCATAGTCCACATCACGTCTAATTAGTGCAATGCTTGGTCGACAAAGAAGTGTAGTAGTCATTGAGTAATGGAGTCATTAGAGGTTTGGTTTCTTCCGTATATCTATTCAAGACATGATTGAAACTCTCATTGAAATCTTTCACTTTTTTTCTTTGGCTCCATTTTTAGGCTACCCAATTCTTTCAACAACATGGAAGGGGTCTTGTCATCGAAAAATTTCTCAAGAAACATTTTATTAAAGATCGTCCCAATTTCCGATGGAGTTTGGGGAGAAGGGTTGTGGCACCCATACAAGTGCTCTATTGTCCAAGGTACATGGAAAAGTTTTCATGGAATGTCATCATAGATTACCTCTAAGTGTTTGTGCAAGATGTAGGACGTAAATTTTCCAAGTGGTATTCCACTTTAACCATCTCGTCAGTGGTCATAATTTGTTAAACATATTTTTTGGGTGCCATGGAATTTTATGTAGCACACCCGAAAGTGTGAGTGGGCTCTGAGACATCCAATCCATATATTGGTCCGCCATGTCTTCGTCTCTTTCATCCTCCTCCTCTTCTTTGTCGAACCGATAACTCTTTTTCCTTTCTTCGTCCTCGCGCTGCTAACCCGTGGAAGGTTACGCCCGAGAGTAGCGGGTTATCTCCTTCACCACCACTAAAAATGGAGGTTCTTTTTGTGTTCTCCACAAAAATTGATATATCTTCAAGGGTGGAAAGAACCATGTCTTCTCCAAGGTGGATACCACTACTCCCGTAGAGGCTAGCGTCTTACTCTTCTTTGGAGAATATGGAAGATTGGATACTTTAGGGATCAATCCAAAATACTTTAGCGAATTGACGGGTTATGGGATGGTATAACCCATATCTAATTGTATGAGATTTAAAAAGTTCATGTGTTTTATGTTTTAGAAGAGCCGCCAACTTCGGTGAGCATGAGAAGTGTAGGTTTTAACCCGTATGTAAATTATTTGCAAACGAATCTTAAAAACATACAAATAAACAATAGCGAGAGCATGAAACATAAAACATGACATACACATATATTTTTCCCTTGGATCCCAAATCAGACGACCAACTTGATTTTTCATTATATTCCTTTTTAGTGTTACAATATATATATATATATATATATATATATATATATATATATATATATATATATACTCTGTCGAAGCATCATATAAACCCCAATCCATTAACCATGGATTAGAACATAACCGTAGTTCCCTTGATCGCATCTACAAATACTAGGGGCTGAAAACCATCATGCCCCAAAACCATGTGCAAACACATGCACAAAACCATGGGCGGGTTCGCCCACCGAAAAAATAGGATCCAAAAAATTCCTGGGCGTTGCCCTGACTCGAACGTAAACATTCTCCCACTTGTTGTTTTCTTTACACATGGGGCCATAGGAGAGCTTAGTCATTAGCCCAGCCTCCAGCTCGCAACATCCATTGTTTCTCTACACCAAGAGAACTTTTGAGTGCTCACAGACTTCGTCAATGCATCTGGCAACATTCTTCAAAGTGTCCACCTTTACCAACAACACCCTTTTTAGCCTTAACCATATCCCCTCTCACAAAGGGATATTAAACGTCAATGTGCTTTGTATTTGAATGATAAGTAGGGTTCTTAGCCAAGAAAAATTGCACTTTGGGCTATCATATTCTATCCTTATAGCTTGTTGCACCAACCCCATACTTGAACACAATCTCTCCAACCAAACCGCTTCCCTTTTCGCATGAGTGGCCGCCATGTATTCTCGCCCGCTCTCAGTAGTTGAAAGAGCCACTACAAACTGCCTTTTACTCATCTAACTGATCGTACCTCCAAATAGGCTAAAAATACCCACTTGTAGATCTTCTCTTGGTCCAGTATCTCCGTAGATAGTTTGCATCAACAAAACCATGAATTTCCAACACTCTTTCCAATCCTATTCTTTCCTTGGTAGCACAAGCCATAATCACTAGTGCCACGATATATATCCTCGAAAACCCGCTTCACCGTACGCCAATTCTCCTTCCCCCTCGGGTTTGACATAAACCTCGCTTCACATACTCCCATCGCATGTGCAATGTCTAGTCTAGTATCGTGACCATTGCATACATTAGGCTACCCACCGCACTTCGCATATGGAACACAGAAATGACTATCCTCCTCTTCTTATCAGTGTCTTGGGTCATTGTTCAATAGATATCTTACACCTGCCACAGAATCGGAACATTCATCAATTTACTATCCTCGCATATTGAACCCTCCGCAATATAGTCTCGACATACTTCCTTCCTCGGTTTAACTAGAGCTTCTCTTTGCCCGATCTCTCCTTAATTTCCATGCTCAAAATATCGTCTTGCAAATACCCGAAGATCCTTCATGTCAAATTTGGAGAACAGCTTGATCTTCAAATCTTCGGGATAATTTCTTTGTCATTTCCAATCAACAACATATCATCCACATACAAGACCAAATAAATAACATGGCCACCAATTAATTTAAAATAAAGACAGATCCTCCCTGCTTCTAGTGAAGCTTTCAAGTCCTCGTATATAGGTATCAAATTTCTCGCATACCACATCCTTGGTGACCGCTTTTAACCCATACAGACTTCTTTAACCCGCATACCAGTTTATTTCTTCCCCTTCACCATAAAAGCCTTCAAGTTGTTTCATGTATATCTCCTCTTCCCGTATCCCCCGTGAAGAAATTTTGTCTTCACATCCATATGTTCTACCTCAAAATCAAATGCAACAACAACAAATAAAAAGTAATCTAATAGAAGTGACTTCTGGAAACAGGAGAAAAAATATCACCAAAATCAATTCCTCGACACCGGAAATAACCTTTTGCTACCAACCGAGCTTTGTATATATCCACCTTGCCTTCTACATTCATCTTCTTCTTAAACACCCATTTTCTCCCGATGGGCTTCCTTCCAACCGACAACTCCACTAGATCCCATGCCTCATTTTTATACAAGGATTCGACATTTCATCAACCATGGCCCTCCCTTCCGCATTTTTCCATCCTCCAAATCTACTACCACCCCGACGGTTCTCCGGGATCATCATCGGCGATAATTAAAGGAAAAATTCTGAAATGCAAAGAAGATGGAGTATACCTTTCGGTTGTCTTCTTTCCGCGAACCGATCTTCTCACTGTACTGAGTTTGTGGTTCTTCTCTTGAGTTTTCTTCTCTCATAGAGAGTTTGATTCATCCTCCTTTAGCTCAAACTCTATCTTCTTAGGTTCCTTTTGTAGGACTTCATGTTTAACAACATATTTCACCTCTCTAAACACCACATCTCGCTATATACACAACCTTCTCTTGTTTCCTGGTTCCAAAGCTTGTAACCCTTTAAACCATCCTTATACCTAATAAAGATGCACCTTTCGGGATTTATTATCCAACTTGGTCCTTTTCTCCTTTGGAACGTGTACATATGCATCACATCCAAATACCCTTAGATGTGAAAGAGAGGGGTTCTTACCAATCCATACCTCATGTGGAGTCTTATCCTCCAACGTTGATGAAGGTGATCTATTAACCGATTAACATGCGGAGCCTCCAATGCCTCCCGCCCATAATTTCTTGTCCTAACCTAGTACCACTAAGCATGCTTCTTGCCTTTTCCATTAGCGTTATGTTCATTCTTTTTGCAACTTCGTTTTGTTGGAGGTGTGTATGGAGTAGTCTTCCTCCCATGCTATACCACACTTGTTACGAGAACTCTTCAAATTCCTTCGTTTGCATAACTCACCACCATTTTTTTGTCCTCAAAGACCTTTATCTTCTTCTCTATCTAGTTTTCCACCGTAGCCTTAAATTTTTTTAAATCAGTAAAGACTTCGCATTTCTTCCTCAAGAAATATATCCATGTATTCCTTGAGAAGTCATCTATGAATGAGACATAGTACATAGAATTACCCGCGTTGATGTGTTAGAGTTAACACAACGGAAACATAAAATAAATAAGACACATGCACAACATTCAACCATGAAAAAAACAAATATTTTAACGTGGTTCACCCAACTAATTTGGGCTACATCCACCTAACGAGACATCGGCAATCTCATTCAACAACTGGAGAAATACAATAGCGTAGTTTCTCATCTGCCATCTCTTCCACTCACCTCACATTCCTCATCATGCTCACTTACCTCTCTACGGGCTTACATTTTTATAGTCGTGAATGGAAACAGAATCATAAATTCACTCAAAAAAAATATAATATGCATTAACTCCTCATCGAAATATATGGAGTCAATTCAACAACAAATCCTATTGTTGTCACCTACATGAGATTTTCTCCAAAAAATAATTAAAAAGAAAAAATCTCAACAATCTCCACCTTGACAACAATTAGCTCGATACCCGTTCCATTATTATTTTTATCTTTTATGCAAGCCAAGAGAAGCGGGACACCATCAGTATCTTCTCTAACAAAAAGCTCGGTTTCGTGAACATGTCCGCATGGTTTTCCTTTGTATGCACCTTTTCAAGAAAGATTCCCCGTTCAAAGGGTGATAACTCTGCTCTTACAAAATGGTACTTGATAGGTATATGCTTTGATTTACTATGATAGGCCGGATTTTTTATCCAAATGAATTGCACTTTGACTATCACAAAATAACTTGATGTTGTCTTGTAACCTACCAAACTCACCAAACAAACCTTTCAACCAAACCGCTTCTTTGCAAGCATGTGAAGCAGACTATGTATTTTTCTTCTACGTAGTGGATAAAGCAACAATTTTTCGTAGCTTTGACATCCAGGCTAATAGCTCCACCCGCAAGAGTAAATACATACCTCGAAGTTGACCTTCTCTTATCCAAATCACCCGCAAAATCGGAATCAACATATCCGCAAACAAATTCACTACTCCCGTTATAAGTGATACAATAATCACTTGTGCCTCTCGAATCACCGAAGCACCCATTTCACCGTCGACCGGTGTTATTTTCCCCGGATTTTCCATATACTGGCCGACAACCCCAACTCGCATGTGAAATATCTAGTCGAGTACAAACCATCACATACATCAAACAACCTACTACATTGGCATATGGAATTCGAGACATATATTCCTTTTCTTCATTAGTGTTAGGACATAAACTTGAAGAAAGCTTAAAATGGGAAGCAAAAGGACTCGAAACAGGCTACACATTGTTCATACCAACCTCAAGAGTATTTTCTCAATATACTTCTATTGTGATAGCCATGACTTACCATTTCTCCCCCGTCTCTAAAAAATCTCCATGCCCAAAATCATTTGCCTTCTTTGCTCCTAGATCTTTCATATCAAACGTCCCTAGCCATCATCGAGCCTTTAACTCGTTGATCTCTATTATGCTTTTACTTGCTAAAAGCATATCGTCAACATACAACACTAAGATAATGAACATGCCATTACTTAATTTCTTAAAGTAAACACAATGATCATATTCACTTCTTATATAATTTTGACTCATCATGAAAGAATCAAATTTCTTGTACCATTGTCCGTGCAAAGTCGTCTTGACCATACAATGATTTCTTGAGCACTCGTGAACAAATTTCTTGTTGCGATTTTGAACAAACCCTTCTAGTTGTTCCATGTAAATCTCCATGTAAAAATGCATTTTTAACATCTAGTTGCTATAATTCTAAATCAAGTAAAGCAACTAATGCTAACACAATCCAAATTGAAACAATTTTTACAATCGGTGAAAAATATCTCATGAAAGTCAATTCCTTCTTTACGAGAAAAACCTTTCGCGACCAACCTCACTTTGTACTGTCTTCAAATATCATCAACACCCTTTTTTCAATTTGTAAACCCACTTACATCCCACATTTTTCCCTGTCTTTAGGAAGTTATACCAAATCCCATGTGGCATTCTTGTCTAATGCCTTCATCTCATCCTTCATAGCCTCTTTCCACTTACCACTCGTTAGAACCTTCTATAGCTTCCCCGATAGCACAAAGGTTCATCATCGTTAGCGATGCTAAAGCAAGCTGCAGTAACATAATCATCATACCTTTTAGGAAAACATATGATTCTCGTAGACCTCCTTAAAGATGTTTCTGGTACTTCCCCAATTTGTCGATTATTATCCGTAGGAACTTCTTCATGATCGAAATCTGAAACACGTTCATGATCCGCATCCGAAACTTGTTCATGATCCGAATCTAAAAACTTGTTCATCTGGACTATTATCGGTATTTGAACTGGTTTTCAAACTCGAATGTGTTGAAGCTTAGGTACATTATCTGTTTCAATTTATCATCTACATCCGGATTTTTCAAGTGAAGATTCATTAAATTTAACATCTCTCGTTAATGATGATATTGTGAGTAGTAGGATCCCACAACCCGTATCCCTTAGTCCCATCACCATATCCAACAAAGATATATCTTTTTTTTATTTAGGATCTAATTTAGAACGCCGATGTTTCGGAACTAGAGCATATGCATCACAACCAAAAACTTTCAATTTAGAATAATCACATGGATAACCTTTCCATACCTCTTGAGTAGTTTTGCATCCTATCGCAGTTGATGGTGATCGATTTACCAAGTAACAAGTCGTAGAAAACCGCTTTTGTCCACAATTCCTTCGCAAATTGGCGTTACTAAGCATACTTGCTCTCTCTAAAAGAGTCTTGTTCATGCGATTCAGAGCAACTCCGTTTCTGTCGAGGAGTATATACAAGTGGTTTTATGTCTTTCAATCCCGACATCCTTGCAATAATTATCAAATTCCTTTGAAGTAAACTCACCACCATTGTCGGCTCTTAAACATTTAATGGTTCTTCCGAGTTGATGTTTTCAACTAATGCTCTAAACTTGTTTGAAAATTGTGAATACATCGGACTTCATCTTTAACATGTAGACCCACACTTTTCTAGAGAAATCATCAATAAAAGATACAAAATATGACGATCCTCCATATGAGGTTGTAGGAGATGGACCCCCAAACATCAGAATGGATATAATCAAGGATTCTCTTACTAGTATGTTTTTCCGAGCTTTTAAACTTCTTGCTTGCTCTATTTCCCAAACGGACAATGTTTTGCAGTAAAATCTAACTTAGAAGATTTTAAACTAGGAAGTAAATTACGATCGGATAAAAAATTTAATCCTCCTTCGCTCATATGGCCCAACCTTTGATGCCATAAACGAATAGAATTACCGTCATTTTCAGATACATCGTAGAAGCATGTATCCGACTCGTTCTTCCTTCTAACCGAAAAAATATTTCCAAAACTTTTTTTGCTTTCATTACTAGTAAAAATTCCTTTATAATCTTTCATTACTCCACCTTGAATAAAGGTTTTATATCCATTAGTGTCTAGTACTCCCTAGTGAAATGAGGTTTTTTCTTAGTTCGTGCATGTGTCTTGTTGAAAATGCGGCAAGATGATGGAGCTTAGTGAAATGAAGTCGCCTTCACTAAGTGGGCCCGTGCAAATAGTCAGCACAAAGTCTATTTTTAGACATATGGAGCATGGTTCGAGGATTCCGCTTGAGATTCTTGGAGCATTGGTCATGTTGGTAAAAATAGATGAGACTATATTTTTTTAGGTCGAAGAGGTCGAAGGCTATTTTTTAGACCGCTCTCTCCTAAAAATAGGGAAGTCAAATATTATTTACCCTTAATAATATTTAGACTATAAACTTCGGTTTACTCTCTTGGAGCACTTCGACCCGAGCTACGAAGTGGCTCATGGATGCGACGGAGAGGAATCACGTGATTCCAAAGGTTTTGATGGCATCATGCATGGTTGACTTCGGTTAGCACTTCGGTGGCGTAAGTTTGGTGGAGTTAATGAGACGAGATAGTGGAGTTGTGTTCTGTTTATTTTAGTTGAACTAGTTGAGATTAGTTTAACTAGCTAATCGATTAGTTATGAGTGGAGTGAATTAAATATTATTTAATTCATTAATTAGTAATTCATTATTCAACTCAAGAACACATCGGTTCACTACGAGTGCATGATCGGTTCGGTGGAGACCGATGAAAGAGGTAGATGAAAGGGTGGAGTTAGCTATCAGCTTAGACTATTACCGTTGCTATTTGCAACACACAGATAGGTGGAGTAAGCCCATGAGGATTGCGCAGCTTCGTGCTGGTGGTTTATCTATATAAAGAGGCCATCCCATAGCATTGAAACATGTCAATAGAGGCAAGGCAATTGGCGGTGAGTTTTGAACCCAAAGAACTCTGTTCAAAACCAAGCTAGATTGTGAGTAACTTTATGAGAAAGTACGAGTACTTGTGAGGAGTATTGTACTGAGTTGTTACTTGATTTCTCCATTATAATATACACAATAGCTCACGGGGTTTTCATCTATAATATTTCCCCATACATACCGTGTTAATGTGTATGATGATTTGATGTGTTATCGCTTGATTTTATTTCCGCATGTGTGATGATCTGAGTTGGTTGAGTGGAAGAGATTATGTGTTGTGTATGAAGTTCAAATAGTATGTGACCAGGATATTCTCAGTGGATAATTATTTATTATTCAACAAATTTCTACATGGTATCAGAGCTATTGAAGTTCGGATTGATCATCACGAGTCGATTACAAACTTATTTCGGTAGACAGAGTCCGGGCATCGTGCAGGCTGTAGCCTCCCGGGATTCATCCTTCTTCGGGAAAGTGAAAGGTCCGTGTAAACGCCCCTTGCAGCTTGATCTCTCGTGCTAGAAATAATTTGTTCTCACGATCTAGAGCGACGCGAGCTTTGAGGTGGAATTCGAAATTTTGCGAGCGAGCTTTTGTTTTTCTTGGTGCCGGTGTTGAAAAATGTCTTTCAACGGTTTGCGACTCGAATATGCTCTTGAAGGCGGTTCGAATTATGTTGCATGGAAGGATCGCATGGAAACAGATATTAGAAGATAATGGTCCGAAGGAGTTTGTAGATATAGATGTCCAAAAGCCCATTGATCTCTATGAAGTCGATGCATGGCAAAAGAAGATGGCGAAGTGTCGAAGGATCCCGTTGGAGGGCGTTAAGGATCATATTGTATCCGAGCCTACATGGAAAGGCTTCTCCATTTCTAATGTGGAAAGATTTGACGGATCTATTCCGGAGTAAGAGTGACCAAAGGAATCACGGCGCTCAAAGATAAGCTCAAGAACATCAAGATGGAGAAGGGCGTGCATATCGCCAAATACCTCACGAAGTTCACTCAATGCGGAGATGAGTCGGGGAAGTGTGGGGGTGACTCAGTCGAAGATGAGGACATGGTCGACCCGGGCTCTCCTTGCTCTTCCGAAGGCCCTGGCACTCATATCAAGATAGTGTCAATGGTCGGGGAGAAGGCTGGCTGATGGGAGCGCCTTTGGGCGGATCCCATGCGGGGAGGAGATAAGGAGGACTACTCGAGATGGATCTTCATCAAAGGGAGCCGATGAAGAAAACTCGCGCTTTGGTGGCCAAAGCAAAGAAAGGGAAGGGTAAGAAAACCTCTCATTCGGGTGCAAAGGGCAAGAAGTAGGATATGGCAAAAGTGAAGTGTTTTCACTTTCGCCATGATCACGGACATTATGCTACCAATTGTCCAAAGAAGAAGAAGAACAAGCAAGCGGGAAGATGCGAGATGGAGAAGCTTTGGCTTCACGATTCGAGCTTGACTTTTCACCGATTGCATGCTTGGTTTCAAGTGTGCTGGGATCGTATGGTTCTTGGAGTCAGCGGTGCGTCATTTCATATGACGGGAGATCGGAGTTGTTCTCGGATCCGGAGGACAAAGATTTGGGTGTGCACATCGATATGGGCGATGATGGTAGATACAGTGCGGCGGTATCGGTACCATATCCTTTCGGAGGAGTCTCGTAAACCCTTTGTCTTGAAGGATGTCATGCATGTACCGGATTGAAGAAGAACCCGATTTCTGTGGCGATGTTGGAGGATAAGGGGTATGATGTGGTCTTCGACGAAGGAAAAGCCTTCCCTGCGCGATAGCAGACCTACTCGGAGAGACCCGGGAAGATAGGGGGTTCGGACCAAGAACCTTTATCAGTTGCGGGTAGATGGCTGCGAGCCTATGGCATGCAAGGCGGGAGAAGTGGTGAGCCGGGATGATGAGGGCGAACCGTGGCACGGAGATTGGGCCACTTCACCATGGAGCTTTGAAGATTACGCAGCTGGATATCTACTCGGGCTTCCCTAAGGGCACCCTTGTGCGCCGCATCGGGCAAGGGGTGTACTTTAGGGAAGTATGTGAAAGCCACCTTTCACGAGAAGGATAGTCGCGCCATGACGATCCTTGAGAGAGTTCACTACGTACGTGTGTGGTCCTTTCTTAGTTGCTTCGACAAACGAAAGCACAAGTATTATGTGATCTTTGTTGATGATTTCTCTCGAAAGTGAGTGGATCTTCTTCATGCGGAAGAAGAGCGATACATTCGCGAAGTTCTGTGAGTTTAAAGCACCGGTCGAGAAGGGAGTCTGGGGAAGAAGGTGATTTCTCTAAGGAGTGATAATGGTGGTGAATTCATCTCGACTGAATTCAAGGAGTTGCGCAGACGCGGCAGGGATTTCAGGAGAGAGCTCATCACACCCCATAACCCACGAGCAGAACGGGGTGGGCCGAGCGGAAGAACGGAACAATCGTGGGTGTTGCACGGGCGATGTTGCATGATCGGGGCCTACCCCTTCACTTGTGGGCCGAGGCATGCAATACAACGATGTATGTGCAGAGAACCGTTGTCCTCACAAGGTTCTTGGCATGAGTACACCGAGGAGGCTTATTCTGGGCAAGAGGCTTGATATTTCCCATTTGCGGATTTTTGGTTCTCCTGTCTACATGCATGTGACGAAGGATGCGAGAAGGAAGGCTGGATCCAACTGGCGAGGTTGGAATATTTGTGGGGTACACTCGATACACCTCACAACTAACGGGTGTACTTGTCGGACGGTCGCAAGACTGCTGAAATGCGACGGGATATAAAATTTCGGAGAGGACAAAGCCATGCGAGTTGTTCGCTTGAGAGGGAGCTACACTTGCATGTAGATGAGGTGTTAGTTCCTAAGGAGGAGCTTCCGGGATGTGGATCAGCCACAAGAGGAGGTTCGGAGGTGGAAGAAAGCACTGAGCAGCGCCAACCATCGCAGGGGCGCATGCGCACTACAAAAGCGCGAGCAATCGGCTCGGGATGCGAGAGAAGGTTGTGGGACCACCTACAAGACACACGAGCAGACAGAGCCGATCACACGGACGGCATTACATCGGATACATGGCTCTTGTGAGTCAATGTGTTGTGACGGAGCCATCCTCTTTTGAGGAAGGCTGTGGAGGAACCCGCATGGGGTTGATGCCATCATCGAAGAATATGATCCGATCGTCGGGGAACGGTGCATGGGAGATTATCCCAAGACCGGTTGGGAAATCGTTGGTGGGTTCGCGATGGATCCGCAAGGTGAGAGCAGGGCACGCGACGGGGAGTGTGGAGAAGTACAAGGCGAGATTTGTCGCCCGTGGCTTTTCACGGATCGGGGGGATTGATTATGAGGAGACCTTTGCACCTGTCGGAAGGTACTCTTCCATACGGACGATCCTTGCTCTCTCGACGCGGATGGGGTGGCACATTCATCGGATGGATGTGAAGACTACGTTCCTCAATGGAGTTATCGAGGAAGAGGTGTACATAGAACAACCCGAATGTTTTGAGATCTTCGGCGTTGCTGAGTCGCATGTGTGCCGACTCAAGAGAGCACCTGTACGGGGCTGAAGCAAGCACCTCATGCTTGGTACACTCGGATAGACGACTACTTCCCGGGCTTGGATTCTCCAAGAGTGAGCGCATCCAAACTGTACCGCATTGTGGTGGAGGAGAAGGCCGTTGATCATCGCATCGTATGTAGATGATCTGATTTTTGACTTGGCGATGAGTAGTTGATACTTTCATGCAAGGAGGATCTTGCACGAGAGTTTGAGATGAAGGACTTGGGCATCCTTCATTATTTCCTAGGATTGGATATTTGCGGCGCTAGCCGGAGGATCGTTTTGTTTCTCAGGGGCAAGTACGCCCGAGAGATTCTGGAGAGGTTCAACATGCAAGGCCGCAAGCACGTGGGACACTCCTCTTCCGGTGGTTGGAGGAAGGAGGATGCTACTTCGTGCGGAGGTAGTGGATGCCACTATCTATCGACAAGATTGGTGGGGTTGCTTATGTATCCGGTCGATACGCAACCCGATATATGCTATGCATTTAACCAACTTTCGCAAGCTATGGTTAAGCCTACCAAGCTCTTTTGGAAGGCGTGCAAGCATGTATTGCGCTATATCGAGAGGCACATCGGGATATGGTTCATGGTACGGACGGGGAGGATCAGTTGAGGTAGCATGGCTTCACGGATTGGTATCATCATATCGGAGATTGTGTTCGACGGAGAATCATGATGCTTTCATATGTTCCCCACGGAGGATTAGGATGCCGACATCTCGACGAAGGCGCTCAACATGAGCAAGTTCGAATTCCACGGAGGTAGGATAGGGCTGCGGGATAATCCATATCTTACTCGAGAGGGAGTGTTGAAAATGCAACAAGATGATGGAGCTTAGTGAAATGAAGTCGCCTTCACTAAGTGGGCCGCGGCAAATTAGCGTGCAAAGTCTATTTTTAGACTATGTCTATTTTTAGACATATGGAGCATGGTTCGGGGATTCCAGCTTTGAAATTCTTGGAGCATTGGTCATGTTGGTAAAAATAGATGAGACTCTATTTTTTAGGTCGAAGAGGTCGAAGGTTATTTTTAGACCGCCTCTCCTAAAAATAGGGAAGTCAAATATTATTTACCCTTAATAATATTTAGACTATAAACTTAAGTTTACTCTCTTGGAGCAAGTTCAGTTCGAACTATAGAAGTGGCTCATGCATCCGACAAAGGAATCACGTGATTCCCAAGGGTTTGATGGCATCATGCATGGTTGACTTCGGCTAGGACTTCGATGGCGATAATTTTGGTGGAGTTAATGAGACGGATAGTGGAGTTGTGTTCGTTTATTTTAGTTGAACTAGTTGAGATTAGTTTAACTAGCTAATCAATTAGTTATGAGTGGAGTGAATTAAATGTTATTTAATTCATTAATTAGTAACTCATTATTCAACTCAAGAACACATTAGTTCACTACAGAGTGCATGATCGGGTCGATGGAGACCGAGTGAAAGAGGTAGATGAAAGGGTGGAGTTAGCTATCGAGTATGACTATACTTGTTGCTATTTGCAACACACAGATAGTTGGAGTAAGCCCATGAGGATTGCGCGAGTTTGAGCTGGTGGTTTATCTATATAAAGAGGCCATCCCATAGCATTGAAACACGCAATAGAGGCAAGGCAATTGGCGGTGAGTTTTGAAACCAAGCAACAACTGCTCAAAAACCAAGCTAGATTGTGAGTAACTTTATGAGAAATTATCGAGTACTTGTGAGGAGTATTTATGCGAGTTGTTACTTGATTTCTCCATTATAATATACACAATAGCTGCGGGGTTTTCAGCTATAAGCTTTTCCCCATACATACTGTGTTAATGTGTATGATGATTTGATGTGTTATCGCTTGATTTTATTTCCGCATGTGTGATGATCCGAGTTGAGTTGAGTGGAAGAGATTATGTAGTTGTGTATGAAGTTCAAATAGTATGTGACCGGGATAGTCTCGGTGGATAATTATTTATTATTCAACAAATTTCTACATGGTATCGGAGCTATTGAAGTTCGGATTGATCATCACTGCGTTGATTACAAACTTATTTCGGTAGACAGAGTCCGCATGCGGGCCGTAGCCTCCGGATTCATCCTTCTTCGGAAAGTGAAAGGTCCAGTAACGCCCCTTGCAGCTGATCTACTCGTGCTAGAAATAATTTGTTCTCATGATCTAGAGCGTCGAGCTTTGAGGTGGAGATCCCGAAATTTTGCGAGCTAGTTTTGTTTTCTTGGTGCCGTGTTGAAAATGTCTTTCAACGGTTTGCGACTCGAATATGCTCTTGAAGGCGGTTCGAATTATGTTGCATGGAAGGATCGCATGGAAGCGGTATTAGAAGATAATTGTCTAAAGGAGTTCGTAGATACGGATGTCCAAAAAGCGCACCGATTCTCCCTGAATTCGATGCATGGCAAAAGAAGATGGCGAAGTGTCAAAGGGATCCCTGTTGGAGGGCGTCAAGGATCATATTGTATCCAGACCGCATGGAAAGGCTTCTCCATTTCTAATGTGGAAAGCTTTGACGATCTATTCCGGAGTAAGAGTGACCAAAGGAAGCCGTGCGCTCAAAGATAAGCTCAGGGGAACATCAAGATGGAGAAGGGCGACGGTATCGCCAAATACCTCACGAAGTTCACTCAATGCGGAGATGAGTCGGGAAGTGTGGGGGGTGACTATCGAAGAACGAGGACATGGTCGACCTCGGCTCTCCTTGGTCTTCCGAAGGCTTGGCACTCATATCAAGATAGTGTCAATGGTCGGGAGAAGCTTCGCTGGGATGGGAGCACCTTTGGGCGGATCTCATGCGAGAGGAGATAAGGAGGACTACTCGAGATGGATCTTCATCAAAGGGAGTCGATGAATAAAACTCGCGCTTTGGTGGCCAAAGCAAAGAAAGGGAAGGGTAAGAAAACCTCTCATTCGGTGCAAAGGGCAAGAAGCGTGGATATGGAAAAAGTGAAGTGTTTTCACCGCCATGATCATGGACATTATGCTACCAATTGTCCAAAGAAGAAGAAGAACAAGCAAGCGGGAAGATCTGCAGATGGAGAAGCTTTGGCTTCACGAGCTCGAGCTTGCTTTTCACCGATTGCATGCTTGGTTTCAAGTGTCGCTGGGATCGGTATGGTTCTTGGATAGCAGGTGCGTCATTTCATATGACGGGAGATCGGAAGTTGTTCTCGCATCCGGAGGACAAAGATTTGGGTGTGCACATCGATATGGGCGATGATGGTAGATACAATGCGACGGTATCGGTACTCATATCCTTTCGAGAGAGTCTCGGTAAACCCTTTGTCTTCAAGGATGTCATGCATGTCACATGGATTGAAGAAGAACACGATTTACGTAGACGATGTTGGAGGATAAGGGGTATGATGTGGTCTTCGGCGAAGGAAAAGCCTTCCCGCACGATAAGACCACTGGAGAGACCCGAAGATAGGGGGTTCGGACCCAAGAACCTTTATCGCTGCGGTGTAGATGGTCAGCGCGATCTATGGCATGCAAGGCGGGAGAAGTGGTGAGCCGGATGATGAGGGCGAACCGTGGCACGGTGCGATTGGGCCACCTTCACCATGGAGCTTTGAAGATTCTGCAGTAGATATCTACTCGGGCTTCGAGGCACCCTTGCGCAGTCGGATCGAGTGCAAGGTGTACTTTAGGGAAGTATGTGAAAGCCACCTCTTTCACGAGAAGGATAGTCGCGCCACGATGATCCTTGAGAGAGTTCACACGGACGTGTGTGGTCCTTTTCTCGTTGCTCGCGACGAATGAAAAGCACAAGTATTATGTGATCTCTTTGTTGATGATTTCTCTCGAAAGTGCTGGATCTTCTTCATGCGAAGAAGAGCGATACATTCGCGAAGTTCCCGTGAGTTTAAAGCACCGAGTCGAGAAGGAGTCTGGGGAAGAAGGTGATTTCTCTAAGGAGTGATAACGGCGGAATTCATCTCGCTGAATTCAAGGAGTTATGCGGCGCAGAAGGGATTCGGAGAGAGCTCATCGCACCCCATAACCCACGAGCAGAATCCCGGGTGGCCGAGTGGAAGAACAGAACGATCGTGGGTGCTGCCGATGGGCGATGTTGCATGATTGGGGCCTACCTCTTCAATTGTGGGGGCCGAGGCATGCAATACAACAGAGGTATGTGCGGAAAACCGTTGTCCTCACAAGGTTCTTGGCATGAGTACACCCGGAGGAGGCTTATTCGGCAAGAGGCCCGATATTTCCCATTTGCGGATTTTTGGTTCTCCTGTCTACATGCATGTGACGAAGGATGCGAGAAGGAAGGTCGGGATCCAACTCGCCCGAGGTTGGAATATTTGTGGGGTACACCGATACACCTCACAACTACGCGGTGTACTTGTCGAGGGCGCCGCAAGACCGTTGTGCGACGGGATATAAAATTTCGGGGAGGAGAAAGCCATGCGGTGTTCGCTTGAGAGGGAGCTACACTTGCATGCGGATGAGGAGGCAAACGTTAGTTCCTAAGGAGGAGCTTCCGGATGTGGATCAGCCACAAGAGGAGGTTCGTGGGAGGTGGAAGAAAGCACCCGGGCGGCGACCATTAGAGAGCGCATGCGCACTACGTAGGTCGAGCAAGCCGGCTCGGGATGCGAGAGAAGGTTGTAGGACCACCTACAACACGAGCAAGACAGAGCCGATCACGGACGTACTACTGGATACATGGCTCTTGTGAGTCAATGTGTTGTGACGGAGCCATCCTCTTTTGAGGAAGCCGTGGAGGAACCCGCATGGGTTGATGCCATGATCGAAGAATATGATTCGATCGTCAAGAACGAGTAGCATGGGAGATTGATCCCAAGAGCGGTTGGGAAATCGGTGTTAGGGTTCTCGATGGATCTACAAGGTGAAGGGCAGACTGACTGGGAGGTGGAGAAGTACAAGGCGAGATTTGTCACCCGTGGCTTTTCGCGGATCGGGGGGGGATTGATTATGAGGAGACCTTTGCACCTGTCGCAAGGTACTCTTCCATACGGACGATCCTTGCTCTCTCGCGCGGATGGGGTGGCACATTCATCGGATGGATGTGAAGACTACGTTCCTCAATGGGAGTTATTGAGGAAGAGGTGCACATAGAACAACTTGAAGGTTTTGAGATCTTCGACGATGAGTCGCATGTGTGCCGACTCAAGAGAGCACCTTGTACGGAGTCTGAAGCAAGCACCTCATGCTTGGTACACTCGGATAGACGGCACTTCACCGGCTTGGATTCTCCAAGAGTGAGGCAGAATCCAAACACGTGCTCGATTGTGGTGGAGGAGAAGCGTTGATCATCGTACTCGTATGTAGATGATCCGATTTTTGATCGGCGATGAGCAATGATACTTTCATGCAAGGAGGATCTTGCACGAGAGTTTGAGATGAAGGACTTGGGCATCCTTTCATTATTTCCCCTGATTGGAGATTTGGCAGCAGACGAGAGGACTCGTTTGTTTCTCGGGGCAAGTATGCCCGGGTGATTCCGGGGAGAGGTTCAACATGCAAGGTCGCAAGCCTCGTTGACACTCCCTCTTCCCTGGTGGTTGGAGGAAGGAGGATGCTACTTCAGCGGAGGTAGTGGATGCCACCGTCTATCGACGGCTGGTGGGGTTGCTTATGTATCCGGTCAATACACAACCCGATATATGCTATGCGGTTAACTAGCTTTCGCAAGTTACGGTTAAGCCTACCAAGCTCTTTTGAAAGGCGAGGCAAGCATGTATTGTGCTATATCGCGAGGCACATCGGGATATGGTTCATGGTACGCATGTGAGGATCGCTTGAGGTAGCATGGCTTCACGGATTGGTATCATCATATCGGAGATTGTGTTCGTCGGGAGAATCATGATGCTTTCATATGTTCCCACGGAGGATCGGGATGCCGACATCCCGACGAAGGCGCTCAACGGGGAGCAAGTTCGAATTCCACAGAGGTAGGATAGGGGTTGTAGATAATCCATATCTTCGGGAGAGGGAGTGTTGAAAATGCAGCAAGATGATGGAGCTTAGTGAAATGAAGTCGCCTTCACTAAGTGGGCCCGCAGCTGACTTTCGGCGCAAAGTCTATTTTTTAGACTATGTCTCATTTTTAGACATATGGAGCATGGTTCGGGGATTCCAGCTTTGAGATTCTTGGAGCATTGGTCATGTTGGTAAAAATAGATGAGACTCTATTTTTAGGTCGAAGAGGTCGAAGGTTATTTTTTTAGATCGCTCTCCTAAAAATAGGGAAGTCAAATATTATTTACCCTTAATAATATTTAGACTATAAACTTCGCTTACTCTCTTGGAGCACTTCGATTCGAGCTACGTAAGTGGCTCATGCATCTAACGGAGGAATCATGTGATTCCCAAGGGTTTGATGGCATCATGCATGGTTGACTTTGGCTAGGGACTTCGATGGCGAAGTTTGGTGGAGTTAATGAGACAGAGATAGTGGAGTTGTGTTCTGTTTATTTTAGTTGAACTAGTTGAGATTAGTTTAACTAGCTAATCAATTAGTTATGAGTGGAGTGAATTAAATATTATTTAATTCATTAATTAGTAACTCATTATTCAACTCAAGAACACATCGAGTTCACTACAAGGCATGATCGCTCGGTGGAGACCAAATGAAAAGAGGTAGATGAAAGGGTGGAGTTAGCTATCGGTTGAGACTATCACCGTTGCTATTTGCAACACACATGAGCATAGGTGGAGTAAGCCCATGAGGATTGCGCAGATTCGAGGGCTGGTGGTTTATCTATATAAAGAGGCCATCCCATAGCATTGAAACACGCAATAGAGGCAAGGCAATTGGCGGTGAGTTTTGAACCCGATGAACTGCTCAAAACCAAGCTAGATTGTGAGTAACTTTATGAGAAAGTACCGAGTACTTGTGAGGAGTATTGTACTGAGTTGTTACTTGATTTCTCCATTATAATATACACAATAGTCATGCAGGTTTTCAGCTATAAGCTTTCCCCATACATACCGTGCTTAATGTGTATGATGATTTGATGTGTTATCGCTTGATTTTATTTCCGCATGTGTGATGATCCGAGTTGAGTTGAGTGGAAGAGATTATGTGTTGTGTATGAAGTTCAAATAGTATGTGACCGGGGATAGTCTCGGTGGATAATTATTTATTATTCGAAGCAAATTTCTACATGTCTTACATCGACTATAATTTTATTTGTCCCATCAAACATTTTTAATTTGGATGCTTCCAATTCCCAAAATATTACATGAGACATCATTTCCCATGTAAACAACTCCATCATTGATTGATTTATAAGTTTTAAACCACTCTCTATGATTGCACATGTGATTTGACGCACTTTGATCTAACAACCAATGTTGATCATGATTAGACAAACTAACTGATAACACTTCATCACTCATACCCGAAATGGATGTCGAACCTCAGTATCTGTCGTGTTTGCTTCTTTCTTTTCTCGATCGAAGAGTCTCCTTTGGATGTTTGTTGTCTCTTCCAACGGTCCTTCTTCAAATTTCCCAATTTGCCACAAAACCAACACTTTACCTTACTCTCTTCTTCCCTTTCGATTTTGAACGCGAGTTGTTGTGCTTATCGAAGTGTCTTTATTTAGAACGACCCTCGACCATCATTGCTTCGATGTAGAGGTTTACCGAATTTGACCTATTCCTTGTTTCTTCGAACAACAAAGCTCCAACAACATCATCAAATTCAAGGGTTTACGATGAACTAAGACTTATAGAAGTAACAAAATGATCCCATGACTCGGGAAAACGAGCATAATAAAGTTACAGACTTTATCTTATGATTCAAATTTTTACTTCTATACTTTTAAGCGCATGAGGAGAGTATTAAAAGTATTCGGATGATTAGTTATCATCGTACCTTCCTTCATGCACAAGTCTGTACAACTTTCACTTGCGAGAAGAATCCTATTGGTTAATTATTTTTTTCATGTACAACTTTTTCAAGCTTTTTCCACAAACCAATAGTGACTTTTCTCGACACGATGTTAAACAAAACATCATCCGCCAAACACGATCGAATTCCGCTCGGTGCTCTTTCATCCAAGTCACTCCATTCATCATCCGTCATGGTGTAAGGCTATTTGGCTTTTCCCAACAGCAGCCTTCGCCACTCCTTGTTGCACGAGTAGATCATACATCTTCACTTTCCCGGATCTCGAAGTTGTTTTTGCCATTGAACTTCTCGATCTAAAACCGATCACTTTGTGTTTTTGCAATGTTTAGTAGCTCGTGTCACAAAAAACTCCAATTTCAGAAGGAATTAGTTTTGATTAAAAAAAAACCCTTGCCTTTAAAAAAAATGCCTTTAAGTTAAAAACTATACCCTTCACCTTATAAAAAGGCCTTTCCTTGAATACCATATGCAAATCGAATTTAACATAATTGCCAATCGTTTTTTTTTAAAACACATTGCATCATTTTTAAAACACATACCATATGAAAATGGCATTTACATTTTTAAATTTCAAATCAATTTAACGTTTAAAACCACCACTCAAATCGATTTATATAAATCGATTTTAAGAACTTCAAATCGATTTGAAAAAAAAACTTCAAAAAAACCTTTGAATAAATCGATATGAATTAAACTCAACATCCAGATATGATCTCTCACCCAATCCCGATGATGAACCACACTCGGGTTGGTTCGAAACGCGTCGAAAAAATTTTATTTGAATGTGATTATTACCAAAACAATTCTATACAACATTCTTATGCTTTACAGATAACTCAATGCATTCATACAACACTCAACACACACTTCTACGGCGAGTGGCTCGATCTGATCAGAGAAATTTAACGGCGAGTGGCTTGATCATATACATCTCACCATATACAAGATTTTTCGGGCTCTAATACCAAAAATGATGGCAGTACGGACCAAAGGCCTACAACTTAACAATTACACACATAAACTCGAAGTTCATATGTAAAATAAATCGCTTCCAATAGTTTAATAATAAACAATATATTTACGTGAGAACTTGGCCTCATGCTTGGCCTCTCCTCACACACACACACTCTTCTACCACTACCTCTCATATGTAGGCTTACATTTATAGGAATAATTACATAGTTATGGATCATTCTAGATCCATGATCTTCTCCATAGCTTTGTCAACTACTTCCTAAAATCTCTTAATGATCCTTTGAGGATCTCAACAACTCAACTAAATCCTAATCTAGGATCTCCTAATCCCTAATATTTTATGATATCTTTACAAGCTTAATATCTCTCGTATTCTCAATTATTGAGAATATTTACATTAAAAACCTCATATAGATACTTCTCACTCAAATCATATAAAAATATACAAAATTCCTATAAATAAATTAAATTCTTTAATAAACATTAGACCCCCTAAGTCAACCAAAATACAATGATTTTTCGATCCGGGATGCTCCCGCATCGGATCCTATCTCAAACACTCGTGAGGATTGGGACTTGGGACCGAGGTGAACCCCTAGTTTTTGGTGGTACATTTGAGCCCGTCAACAAGTACATAGATCAAAATAGGGCATATGAGGCCCAAGCTCTCAAGCCAATACATATGCTAGAAAAAAATATATCTTAGGAATACAACTATATGAAGATAATCATGCTCATACTAGTGTTAGCATAGTACAATGTCCGCAATCCATCATAGGAGGCCTTGGCGGTGAGAAGAGATAAACCCCCATGGTGTGCCTTCGCAAGTGCACAGGGGGATGTAATCTAAAGGTATCGCTTGAGACCTTGAGTGTAAATCTTTCCACATTGCGCGTGAACTCCCATAGCTAATCATGTTCTCCTCCCTCCTCCTCCTCCCCTCGGGTTTTCACAGTACAACTACTCCTTTTCGTGGTGAAGTGGTGATTGGCCTCGGGGTTCGGAGTTGGTCCCATGTCCGCATATCACACATTTTCACCATTAATGATCATGTGCTCATTAATTGTATATATATATATATATATATATATATATATATATATATATATATATATATATATATATATATATATATATATATATATATATATAACACTCCAAAAACACAAAAAAAATCTTGTGATACTTTGATCGCATATTTGGTTGACACTCAAAAGATTATGCTTGAGGCCTTCAACATATAAGACATTTTCTTCTTTGGCCTTGCATTTTTTTAGACTTATTGTGCTTATTATAGCAATTTTAGTATATCCATTATCTTTGATTCACATTTCCATATTTTTCTTTGCTTAATGAGATGAACTTCTTATGGTCACCGTCATGTATCTAGAACATCGAATTTCTACAAACCATTGACTTTCCTTATTCTTAGCATACATAACTAGACAACGTTTCTCAAGAGTAGATTCTTCAGTCTTTCTTTTCCAAATTATTTCTCTAGGATTTAATGGGAAATTTTTGTGCTTCATGGCATAAATTGTTGCATTTGTAACATTCTAGACAATACTTTGAAAGAGGAGAAAATGAATTATAAGTTCTGATTTGGTATTTCCTATTAATGTCAACAATATTATTTTGGTGATTATCCCTATATGCCTTGCGGTGTTTTGCTTGATGACCAAATTTTTTACAAAATAAAAGTGACCAAGAAAAATAGTTTGATACCTCGCTAATTAGAGGAAATTTTAGCCTAAAAGTTCCCATGAAATTTTCATGTATTTTCCATGTCATAATATGTAAACCAATCAAAATACTTTAAATTTAAAAAAAGAGTACATGCAAAATGTTTTGGAGGGAAAGGAAGAAAAACTACTTTTTTCTAATTGTATTTTGGCTTAGTTGTTTATACATTTACTCGAATTTCAAGTGTAGGCACTCGTTGGATGCTTAATTAAATTTCACATCCAAAAAGTACCCATTATGCATATATTTGAGAAGACCCACATTGATAAAAAGCTGAATACACATTAAAAAATCATGTTCAACACGTTTTTTTTAATGTATATTCATTTTTTTTATCAAAGTGTGTATTCTCAAAAAGTAAGTATACGGGTTCTTGTTGGATGTGGAATTAAATTCTACATCCAACGAGTGTCTACACTTGAAATTTAAGTAAACCCATAAAGAGATAATCCAAAAAATACAATTAAAAAAAATAGTTTCTTCTTTTCTCTCCAAAATTCATAACTCTTATCTTATTATTTTAACTATTATTTTTATTATTTTTTTCCCTTAGGAGGCCACTTTAGGATGAAATTTCTTTTAATAAGTTAGTATAAGTTTTTCCTTGATGAGATATTCTCTCGTGGAGGGATCACTTCTCATTCCTTAGTTGAAATTTGTTTCCTACAACATTATTTATATAGAGATCCTTTAAGAACATTGGGAAAATTTCTATTTTTTTTCTTCATGATGAACACTAGTGTCTTCTTTGAATTAGACGATTCATCTATACATCCATGTCTAGTTTTGTCATGTGGTGGTTTTTAGGAGTTGATAATAACATCTAAGGTTTGGGAACCCTTCGAATTCTTTTTGTATTTGTCCAACTCCAATTCTGAGATATTATTTTAGCTTCCAATTTTTCACAAGTTTATTCATTTTCCTTTATTTTATTGCTTAAGGCTTCTTCTATTCTTTTATATTCTTCTTTCTTGACTTTGAAAGAGGTGATTTCCTTATATAACTTTCCATTCTTGTCCTTAAGTCTATAATTTTCCTCTAAGGAACTTATCGATAATTCATCCATACTTCCTTATTCTTATTCTAGATTATTTGTTTCATTTGTGAAGGCCATGAACAATATTTCTCTCGCTCCCATCATATTCTTCTTCTTCTTCGCATTCATCATTTTCTTACTTGGAGAAGAAATCCCCGGGCCTCTTCTCGCGAATGTTATTTTCTTAGGTTCATCTTCATCATAACTATTATCTTTCAAAGGAAATATGGCTACATAATGTCCTATTTTACCACATCTAAAATAAATGAGAGGTAGCTTACCTTTGAGTTTGGATCCTTTCTTTAGCTTCCTCACAAATTAATCCATTTCAAGATCAAATTCATTGTTGGTGCAATCACGCTTCTTCCCCTTTCTCAATGACTTTGATGCCTTGAATGCAAATTCCTCGTGAGTTGGATTTCCTAATATCACGTCCCTATGTTGTGAGGATTCCTTGAAGATCATCCATTGATAATTTATCCAAATATTTTAGTTCTTCTATAGCACAAATATTAGCATCAAAACAGACCTAGAGCATATCTTAAAACTTTTTTGGACAATCATATTTTCTTTAACATATTCACCTATCCCTATGAAAGAGTTAACTACTTCATCTACTCAAAGGAAGTAAGCATCACTATCTTCTTCATCATTCATCTTAAAAATTTCAAACTACCTTCTAAAATTTTGAAGCCTTACCTTTTTTGACCTTGTCATCTCCTTCACAAATATTGATAACCCTTGTCCCACATTTATTTTGTTGATTCACAATTCATAACCTCGTTGAATTTCACAGATACGACAAACCACTTGTTATAGAATTAAAAGACTTTTCATTTACTACATACTCCTTCTTTCCATCACTGGTCTATTGAGCAAAGGAGATCAAATTTTGTATTCATCTTTAATCGATTTCCACACTTCACCACCAAGAGACATCATATAGTATTTTACAAAATGTAAATTTTATTCCATCAAAGTGAGGGAGCCTTAAGTGCTTCCTTTTTGGCCATTGTAATTCAAAATCCTTCTTGTTACACCATTTTTTTCGGGTCATATAACCTATTATTATTAGATGAACCCAAGTACTACCATGTAAGACCAATTTTACCCTAAGTAAAATTGTTTTCACCATGTGAAATAACTTATTTGTTTATATTTTCCGGTCATATTTAACCCAAAACAAGGAAATTAATTAAATAAATTCTTATTTACTTAATTATTTCCTAATAATAAGTTATTTAAATCATCATTTAAATAATATTCTTAGTTAAATTTGACTAAATCATCCATAAATAATTAAATAAACCATTATTCATTTAATTATATTCCCATCATTTCCCTAAAATGATAAATAAATCATTCATTTATTTATTATTTATAAATAAAGGAATTGACCCAAGTCAAAAATCCTTTTCCCTCCAACAAATATAATAAAATATTCTAAAGGGTGGTTCACAAATTGATTAATAATATTTTATTCATGCATTTGAGTCTACTAGACCGCCTCAATATTTTGTTATAAATAGAAGGGTTTTCCCCATATCATTAGTCACCTCCATTTAAGCACTAGATCACTCGGGATCTATACTAGGTCACATTCTCCATTTTTGCCTTAGTGAGCTCCCATTGAGTTCTATGTTTGTTTTGGGTTTTCTACAACAACGAGAGAGGAATTTTTAGATCTCTGAAACACCGAGGACTTTCTAAGAACCCATCCCATTGAGGAGAACGAGAGAAAACACCTTTCTCTTTGTTTTCTCCCTACGGGTGCCCCCCTTTTTTATATAATATAAAAAATTCTTTACAAATACATTAGTTCTTGTCTCCTCTATTTTCATTGGATGCATGGAGCCACTATGTTTACTTTATCTCGCTTAATGTCTTTTATGCTTTTAGATCCAGATATGCAACATTATTTGGATCACCTAATTGTAGATTTAAAGATATTTTAGCGCCCATAATTGATGTTAGGGCTATTTGTTATGCGTAGCTAAAGTGGTATTATTGACGACGAAAAGATTCATACTAACACTTCTTCCGGCCTATTAGGTTGATCTTGAAGAAGTTGACTTTGATTCCAATTGTTGGGAAACACCGGGTGGGGGTGGGGGTGGGGGCGAGTGGGCGAGGGAGTGGCGTAGGGGCGGGGGGAGAGGAGGGTGAATTAGTATTTCTTTAAATTGTGTATTAGGAAGTTAAGATGTTTCTTAATTAGAAGCACAAGTTAAGACAAAACACAAGAAATAAAATAAAATAACTTATATAACTATTGTTTAGATGATTAGGAAACCAAATCCTAAATTTTGGGCTCCAACCTTTACAAATACTTCAACTTCATAAGGCTCCAACCTTTACAAAAAACTTCAACTTCACAAAGCTCCAAAAATTAATGAGGACACAAACTTTAAGTAAATACATACACCAACCCGGTCTATATGAGGACATCAATCTTGTTAGGAACTAGCCTTTATAATAACTTGAAAATATACTTCAACATTTTTATTTTACCAAGATAGATTCAAATTTGTGCTTCAAAAGATCGCTCAAGGTGGCTTCAAAAGTTGCTCCAAATTGGTTTCATAAGAGGCTTCTTAAAAGTGGCTTCAAGAGGTCGCTTTCAAAGTGGCTTCAAGAGCCCACCTCACAATGATCAAGAATGAATTCAAAGTTGTCCCAAGATTCCTCTCCAAGAGGTTGTCTCCATGGAAGGTCAAGAATCAGCTCCAAATTTGGACAATTCTAGTCTCAATGTCCAACAAAAGAGGCCTAAACCGCTCCAACAGGTTGAGTGAAGACCTGCCTCCAATAGATGATTTTAGAAGAGGTTTTCACCGCTCTAATAGTTTGAATACATTCCATAGAGGGACAAGATCCATAGGCCCTAAGTCTATCCACAGGGGGACGAGATTTTTCCATAAGGCCGAATTTCTCCACAAAAGGTCAAGTTTCATAGGTCTAAATTCTCTCCACAAGGTTGAGTTTTATAATGGTAAAGGAGGTAGAATTTACTCCAATAGGAGTTCAATTTCTACACCGATAAAGGAGGTAGATTTTACCCAAAGATACCTCGGATAACCCTTAATTCAAAACAATAGAAAACATAAAACCCTTTTCCAATATGCACCCAAGTCACAGATATGAACCTTGTCTTTTTCTTCCTCGTCCCATACTCCTTTTTCTTATTTGGTAAAGTTTTCCGGTCAAATGGAGGAGAAGACTCTTATATATACAAATCAAGTCACCCAAACAGGGTCAACTTGTCTCAAGTACATTGAATCGACAGGGGGTAAATTATTGGTTCTTTTTTAATTAGAAATTTTATTTATCTTCAATGGATAGGAGTTAGGGGGCATGTTATACCTTGTTGGAAAGGAATTAGAGGATATTTAAGCCTCGTGTTATTTCTTCTCTTCAATTGGACATGCTTTGACAACAATAAAAAAATTATATTTCATAGGTTGTGAAAATAAAGGTAATGTGTATAATGAAAAATTAAACCATAATCCACATACTTTGAAGAGAACCAATAGGCTATATTTTACATGTTGTATTCAAGTTTCAAAACTAAGTTGAAAAACAATTTTCATGGAAAAAATTTGGCATTGTTGGGGGTAAAAATGTTATATAGTTTTATTTAAAATTAGTAGTTTTTTAGTAACTTATTCACGTTAATTTCTAAGCTTTATAAGAGCATTTATGCTTTCAGCTTTGAGGTTTATGATGTAAAAAATGGATAGTTTTCAGTTTGAATTTGTCTATGTTATTAGAGTCAAATACATTTTGTGTGGTTTACAAATTTTGGTGTTTTCAATCATCTGTACTCTCAAAGACGCATTTTTAATGCATATTGGCCATGCCAATTTGAATTTTAAAAATAAAATAACATGGGATAAACTATGGTAAGTGAATCATTTTTATGTTGTGTTCATAAGCATTGAAAAGACAATAATATTGGTTGTGATATTTGTTCGAGTTATACAATGTAGTTAGTTAGTTATTTTATGGTAAATGTTAAAAATTAAAAAATAGTTACAATTTCTATGCAAGATGTAATAAAATTAATATATTTTAATGTAGTGGATAATCTCAATGCTAAACTACTAGATGTAAAACTTTGAAAACATTACTATGCCATGGTTTCTATATCCTAAGGCATCCTAAAGCATGCAAAATATGTTTTTACTAGCTTTGCTGACAACCTTGATGTGTGAGGTAGAAATGAGTTATTCCACAATAGTATGTTGATTTGATTTGACTCCATCTTAGACTACTTGGAACATTATGCTCATCTTCTGGCGTGCATATTTGTGCAATTATTATATTGGTTTTTTTATTATGTCATGAGATGTATTTCATGGGTAGCAAAATGTTATTATCCTCTCTTACTTATAAACTACGCAAAGGACATCCAAGGACACTCAATAATTTCTAATGATATCTACATCTTGTAGTATTATTCCTATTATGGTAATGATCTCGCATATTGAGTGTACCCATAACCCATAGGTCCCTCGATCATCAAAGTTATAGTTATTTATAGATACTAGAATTAATGAAATCACGAATTCATAAATGGATTTTTTTGTATTCATATTTTCTTTAAGGAATATACATTTGATGCCCATCATGTTCTTTATTATCTATTCTTCAAATGGAGCCTATTTAATAGTTATAAATCAAACATTTGTGCATCCAATAAGAAGAGAATTTATTTAAGGCCCTTAGATTCACAATGTTGCAAAGAAATGCATCAAGACATTCTTTTTGCTCGTTGAATCGAACAAAGAAGAGATCGGTGAGTATTATTAAACATTATTGATAAAGATGACCAATGAACATAAGTGAAATTGGAATATATTACCCATGACCCAAGAGAGAACAGCAATGTTCAGTGTTGTTGAAGTTGATCCAATTCAAGCTTGGATGCAATCAATGTGCAAAAAATAATTGGTATAACAAATACCATAAGATTGTTCCCCAAAGGATTGCAGCATAATAATATCAAAGTTTCCACCCCTACATACATATACATAGTGCCAAATTATCGCTGAAGTTGATACCTTATTTGAGCATGACATTAGTAGCACTGAATTATGATTTGACAACAAGGTAGATGGAGAGGCTTCATAGTTTCATAAAAGGCATAGTTTTTTGTGATGCCCCATATGTAAATAGTTTTGTATGATTGGTTTTTGTTAAAGGCATAATGATACAATTGTTAGGTTGTTTAAAAAAAGCATATTAATTATGTAAATATTATTTTTCAAGAAAATCAAATAGTTTTATTAAACCATGAGAAAAAAGAGAAAACACTCTATGTTGTAAAAAGATATTTGGTGGTAACATATTTTGGAGGAAATTGATTTTAGGCTTAACTTGAATATTAGGAAAAAATGGTCAAGAAGATTTTCAACTATTATGCTTATAATATCGTGTAGTTGTAAGGTGGATGTTGGAAACTAATTCTTCTAAAACACAAACCAGAGATAATTTATTCTATAGGAGTCAGAGAGGAGTTAAGAAGAAGTATCAAGAAATTGGAAAGAAGTTGAACACCTAGAAAAGAACAAGTGAGAATCAATAAAGTGAGGGGGTCTAACTAATTTTTACAACATAGAAGTGGGTAAGGGTAAATTGGTGGGAGACAATATTGTTACTAAAAGTTGTGGTTGGGAGGAACCTCAAGTAGGAACTTATCATATATATTTATAGACATGTTTATTCTTCTTTATTAATGTTTATTTATTTATCCTTAAAGAGAATAATTTTTGAGTAGTTTGATATTAATGTATTAGATAAACATTCTAATTGTAGAAATATTTATCAATATTGTTTCCATTAGAAAATATAGAAGAAACAATAATTTTCAAAGAAACAAATGACAAGACTAAACATCGTATAGTATAGAAGTAATTTAAAAAATAAAATCAAAAATATTAGATAAACATTCTAATTGTAGAAGTATTTATTTCACTATTGTTTCTAATAGAAAACATAGAAGAAACAATAACTTTCAAAGAAACACATGGTAAATGAGAACATACAAGTAATTTATCAAAAGATCTTTGCATTTTATATATTATCTCTCATATTACAAAAACAAATTATGGTTGGATTCCCGGAATTTCATGTATAAACAAAATTAAAAAATACATATATTATCTTATTACTAAAAAAAATTATTATTAGATTTATGGAATTTCATGTCTAAATAAAATTAAGAAAATAAAGACAGTTGAAAACTATTGCTTCCTTTATTATCTTTGGAAATTAAGACAAACAAGTATCCATAATATTAACTAGATAAAAATATTAGTATCCATAATACAAAAATATTAGCATTCCAATAATCAATTAGAACTATCAATGAGTATTAAGTTTTAGTTTGATAAAGAAAAGAGAAACGAAGTAATAACTTACGTTTTTTCTTTTGAAAAAAATAATTATATTGTAATCGTCGAGTATTGTAACCATTAATGGTTATAAATAATGATTGAAATTATAGATACGTAATGATCTGAAATTAAGGTTTGTTGAATTGTGGTGTATGCACATAAGTTAAAACAAGGAAAAGAAAACTAAATTCAAATCTTGGTTTGTTTAGATTTTTAAATAGTTTTTAATTAGCAATTGTACTAGATAAGCAGTAAAGAAACGCCTTAAGACAAAGATAGTCATTGAAAATTAGAATATAAAGAGAAATCACTTACATTATGTCAAATTTAGATTTTCTCTAAATTTTCAAAGATGCTCTTTCAAATTCTAATAGCAAATATTGAATTAAAAAGGTACAATTTAATATTGAACCATCACCCTTTATAAAAAATCAGAGTCTTTTACCATTTGCTATTTTACAACGTGATTGGATTTTCAAGAAATATGGAAGGCCTATTTTAGTTTTGAGAAAATTGTAAATGATCAAATTGTTCTCGTTTTCGTGAGGTGAGAATCTCCTCTTCACACCGAGAATCCTATAGTTATCTTATATAGATCCTCTTTCACACTCGTAATGCTATAGTTATTTATATAGATGTGAAGTGTATGATTGTGGTACTTTCAAAGAATTAGAGAAATTGAAAAGAAAAAAAGTGTTTTATAACTTATAATCTTTATATTAAAAGTAAGATGTCATAATCGCATTCCTTTTCTATTAATATCTAGGAGCTAGTTGTAATCGATGTGATATCCATCGCTTTCTTTTTAATCCCTTTTTCTTTTAAAGTTATCCAGGAGTTAGCTGTAATTGATATGATATCTCATCGTTTTTATGTTTATATCAACAAGTTAGTTATTATATTGCGATTTTTTATTTACATCCAATAGCTAGTTGTTATATTTTTTTATTTATATTCAATAGCTAGCTTAATGTTTTGTTTTCATTTATATGCACTAGCTTGGATAATGATTTTTTGTTTATATCAACAAGTTAGTTATTAATGTAAGTAGCTATTTACATCCAATAGCTAGTGCTTATATATTTTTTTATTTATATTCAATAGCTAGCTTAATGTTTTGTTTTTGTTATGTGTTACCCTATTTTAATTATGAGAAAAGTTAGGATTAGCTAGAATGTTATTGGATATTATTTATTAGTATTATTTACTAGTGCTTTTATATATGTTTTTGTGTTTTTCTATTATTATTTAGAAGAAATAGATAATCTTATTGGATATTATACTTTTGCTCAATTTTTTTTAATTAATGCTTTAATATATGTTTCTTCTTGTAACTATAATTTCACTATATTTTTTTAAAGGAAATAAAATTTCATTTTCACATACAATCATTTAGTAACAAAATGCTAAACCATTTAGAAAAAATAAAAAATATAAACAATACAAGAAAGTGGTATAATGTCTTTCCTTTTTTTAATTAATTCTTTAATATATGTCTTTTAATATTTTACTTTTAAATTTGTTTTAAATTTTTTTTGTGGAAAAACTATAATTTCACTAAGAAATAAATTTTTCATTTTTAGATACTAAAAGAGTATTTAGTATGTAAGTTGTAGAAACTTCTACCACAGAGAAGCATCCCACTAGCCTGAGGGGTCTAGCAATAACTAAACACACAAAACTATTGGTTCCCAGTTACAAAAGATAATCACATATCGCTTACTATGATTCCTTCGGGTCAACATATCAAAGAAGAAGGCGTTCAGACTACTTCTATTATGTGTCACTATCCAGGAGTTTGCTGTATCCAGACATCTGCATGGAAAGAGAAACAACATGCAACGTAATATTTCACACTTTATAATCACATTTACTCAGCCGTAGAGGAACGAATAAAATTGTATTATATAATGGACAAACACAATAATGAACCATTAGTAGAGTCATGTATATTAAGATACGAGAGAACGATTACAACTTGCTCGACGTCGTGATTCTTCATGGTTTCCCCAAAGGACGTGTCTTCACAAAGCTCACTGGGGGTGATTCGACAAAACTCTTCGTTGTATTCTCCTTAGCTTGCTCTTGATTGTCACCTGCCCATACTCTTCCCACTTAGCTAGCAAATGCGAGAGGCAGTTTTTATAGAGGAAGGAGAGTTTGTGCCCCTATAATCGGGAGGAATATCCATTTCAGAAGGTTCCATGAGAGTGTGAAGAAAACCACTTTCCAAACAAGGAGATCCGAGGCAACAACTCAACCCTTTGATGGATCCATTCAAGTCATAGAATCAAACGTTCACCTTCTATTGTTAAAAATCATTCCTTAATAGGTTCGGTACCTGTGCAACACAAGGACAGAAAGGCCACTAGCGTGCCCACTAGTGCATTTTCCCCATCGGGCGTGAGGGATGAACTATTACCTCACATGAATGCCAAAACATGGGTTTTTTAGGTTTTTTCAGAGGAAATTTTCTTGAGGATAATTTCGTCCTTAAGTGCAGTATGATGCCATCAAGGTGTTTTCAGACATTTTACCGTCTGCTGTGTCACGGGAGTAGTCCTCCAACAAGCACGGGATGAGGGATTGCGGACGGTGACAGAATGTTGTGTAACAATGTGTAGTGTTAAAAGCATTTAACATGTTAAAAAACAAAAATGGAGTTTAAATGAAATTTTTGTTTGGGAAAAACCATACCTCACTTTTGTAAGGAAATAAAATTTCATTTTTGAGATACCAAAAGTATTTAGTATGTGTAGTGTTGGTGCTACCATGGTGTAGTGTTAAAAAGAATTTAGCATGTAAATAAAATAAAATAAAAACAAAAAATGGAGTAAAATAAAAGATGCTAAGTTGTACAACTACTTAAATTTAAGGATTACTATAGAAAAGTTATGATTGTACAAAGTCTTAAATTATGTATTAGCAAGAGAATAATTGCATTCGAATTAAAGGGAAAATAGACCATGAACTATATGCAAGTTGATGCATGCAGCAACTTAAGTTTATATATTAGCAAGAGAATAATGTTGATGCATGGCAAGAACTTAAGTTTATGTACTTAAATTTATGTATTAGCAAGAGAATAATTGCATACGAATTAAGGGAAAATGGGCCATGAACTATATTGTGTTTGGCGTACACCACCTCTTCACTTGGAATGGGGACAAATTTTGCAAGGTGGCACCAACTTTCACTGGGAATGGGGACTTACTTTTTTCAATATTATGGAATGGGGACAACTTTTTCAATATTATTAAAGAGTATTTGTTGGACATGTAATATGGATCATTTGGGAAATATTTCAACTACGAAACATTGAGGTTCTATGTCATGATGTAAATAAACAATAGTGATGGAATCCCATGACACAATATTTTGTTGAGGTATTCTTTCAAACATTTTAGGGAAAATAAATAACACACGTATAACCATTAAATGGATGCACATATGCAAGAAGAATACCGTATTGTGAATCTTTCTTTGGAAATCTTTCAAACACTTTAGGGAAAATAACAACAAGGCATCCATTAAATGGAGGCGCATATGCATAAGAACAACTATCGTGAAACTTTCTTACCAACTTAGCTAAAATAAGTAATAAGTAAAAATAATTAAAAGAAAATATTCAAAAATAAATAGTAATTTATAGCTACTCTTAAAAATATAAGAAAGTATTATTTGAAAAATCATTCACCCAATAATTATTATAAATTAATTAAAATTTTGAAAATTGAAATAAATGCCCACTTTTTTTTAATAAAAAGAAAAACAAGGCCAACAACTTTGTCTAATCGTGTCCGTGGCCATGAATCACCGATATTTTGTTAGTCAAGCTTAAGCCTTCAAAGCCGAGGAAAGCCTCAAAATTGTCCTTGGTTCTTGGGTTAAATCGTAAACACCGCGGGATCGGCTTCTGCTAAATGTGTAGACACAGCCTACTCCGATTTGGATTAAATGCGTAGAGGTAACGTCTACCGAGATTTGTTTGCGCAGGATCGTCAAGTAAAGTATAATTTCTACCTTGCGCTGCATTTGTACAGGATGCAAGAGTTATTAAGATGGAATCGATGAAATTATTTAAAATGGATGAGGAAAGTCCAATAACATATATATTTTTTAATTTTTTTTAATAAATAGTTATGAAATGAAATATATATATATATATATATATATATATATATATATATATATATATATATATATATATATATATATCCCCCGGAAAGTAATTTGTTTAATTCAAATATATAAATAATTATATCGCTTGTTGCAAAAATTATGGTGTAGACTTTACATTGAAAATCAATTATCAATAAAAAATTTCATATTCGTACAAATAAAATAATTATCTGTCCACCCATCGTTTTTCCTTATTGCTCCGCAATCTCACTCAGAAGAAAATGATCGACTGCATACTAGAGGAATGTCATTAAAAACCAAATATCACTAAAAAATCTACATTCAAAAAATAAAATAATTATCTTAGCCCCTCCAAAAACAGTAAGAGGCCAGTAAAAATTGACCCTCTTTTCCTCAAACCCGCAAGAGCAGAGATGAGTGAGTCACTTGCTCTCCCCGGAATAAGACAGCCCAACAATCTCACTAGAAGAAGATGATCGATGATGATTGACCGCATAACAGAGGAATGTTATTGAATCTCACCGGAAGAAGATGATTGACAGACAATTGTCCGCATACGAGAGGAATGTTATTGAAAATCAAATATTAGTAAAACTACATTAAAAAAACTAAAACAATTATCTAAGCCCCTTTTCAAAACCAAAGAGAAAAAAATTACATTAAAAAAACTAAAACAATTATCTAAGCCCCTTTGAAAACCAAAGAGAAAAAAATTACATTAAAATAAAACAATTATCTAAGCCCTCTCGAAAACCAAAGAGTCCAGAAAACTGCCTGCTTTCGAAAGTCCAAAAAACCGCCGCATTTTCCTCAAACTCATAGGAGCAGGAGGAAGATGTCCAACAACTTACCAAGAAGATAATTGACTCCGCACATGAGAGTAATGAAATTGAAAATTAAATATCCGTTATTACATTAAAAAAAATAAAACAATTATCTAACCCTCCTACTGCAAACCGACCGTCTTCCTCAAACCCCTCTAGAGCAGAAGGAAGATATTGCTTCAACATGCAGGGACAGGAGTAAGATGCTGCCCCAAAGTATCACCGGAAGAATATGATTGACTCGCACACGAGAGGAATGCATGCCATTGAAAATCAAATATATATATTACATTAAAAAAAATAAAATAATTATCTAAACCCTTCGAAAATCATATACGAAAAAACTCCATACAATTTTCCTCAACCAAAGAAGAGCAGGAGGCTACCAAGTAAGTCTAAGTTGTCTCCTAGAAAAATATGTTGCTCCAAAGAATCCTACGTGAAGAAGAATACGATTGACCTCAGACAAGAGAGGAATGTGATTCTCTCCACGAGAGAGATTTTCATTCCATAGGGGATATTTGGTGAAGGAGGAAGGAAAGATTAAAATAAAATATTTAGAACATTTGTAAATAAAATTTTTTAATATTATCAAAAATAATTTGAGTTAAAAGACCTGCAAAAAAAATATTCAAAATATTAGAGCTTAGTGACTCAGATATGAATAGAAGGAACAAGTCCAAGAAGGAGGTAGCTAGTAGTTAGTAGAGCTGCACGAAGGAGGCAATGGATCTAATGGTCTAAAACATTTCAATCGCTCTAACATTTGATCCAATGGCTCAGACAAGAACAAAATTTGGCAACCATAGAGTTGTTTGGGCTGAAATGATAATTTAAAAAAAACATATTGGGAAAATCCATTATACTCTGTTATGTGAAAACAAAGTATGATAAAGATATGTGCAGATAGTTTCCATTATACAAGATAAAATAAACACAGACACACAGTTTTAGATGTTCATTGTCTATATATACTTTTAGAATGTGTTGACAATCTTAAGAAGAAAATATAAGAATGATGCCTATGTAGATATAAAGAGATATTGTTGAAATAAGGTTCAAAACCCATAGAGAGAGAGTTTACCAATCACAATTTTTAGAGATTAGATTCTATATGAAATTTTAGAGATTAGATTCTATATGAATAAAGGCATAGATAGTTAAATGATCAATAGTTATAACTTTATAGATATATTGATATACAGTAAGTTTGCTTGTAGAAGGAAGCATAATACCACATGTCTATAACATGAACCACCAAAATATCTTCATTAGTGATAAGAGGCTAATAGCATCTAACAATTTGTAAGAAAGTTTTTGAATGTTTATTTCATGATGTAAGAAAAACACTAAGTGAATAGATTTTCATATATGTGTGTGGGGTAAGAATGTAGAAAAAATCTCATATTTGAGTGTTAGATATAAGAAATCACAATAAATATTTTTTTGAAAAATTAAATAAGAAATTCCTAATTTAATTTTCCCTTAATTAAATTAGGAGAAAATCAAAATTCCACATCAACAACAACTTGAATGATTTAACTTGGAGGTGATATGGCTTTTATCACTTACCTATCTTAGTTAATTTGAGTTGGGAGCATGAACTTGAGTTGTGTATAATTATTCCTAAATTTTAGGATACAAGGATTCCTAAATTTTAGAGCCTAGGTTGAGTTAATTTTAGTTGTAAAAATTTAATTCAAAGCTTAAATTGAGTTATGGTCAATTAAATTAGTTCCTAACCGTTGGAGGAACTAGTGGAAGGTCTAGCAAAGGGTGTAACCCGCTAATCGATCAACAAGCCTAAATTAACTCATGCGTGCATAGAATTTGAGTTACCGAGCTTCGATATTGGAGTTCAAGGGTAGTGTACTATCGCTGTAAATTATTCCAGTTAGAAGGTCATGCATGGCAACATAGGAGGACCTAAAGGAATTGCACAATCCAAATTGAGTGAATTTCCAAATAATAAGAGCTAATTCTTTCGAGGAATGGTGCAAAGAAATAGGGGCTCGGAGGCTCGAACTTTGGCCAAGTATTGGCCAAGGTTAGTTAGTCAGCAGTAGGATAGAAGATACATGTGCATGTTAAGGTGCGTGTTGAGCTCAAGGTTGAGCAGAGCATATTGTATTCATCTAGACTTTTTGATTAATGCATATGATATAGTAAGGGGTTTTGAGTAGTTCTTCTCAATATATATATTTTGTGTATGTGTATTGAATATTGATGTATGTTAATAATTTGTGTTCTCAATCGTGAATTTACTTCCGTAGATCAATAGTGTATCTTCTCCGTCTTTGCGGATTTAAAAAATTCCATGAGCGCTTAGAATCTACACATTAATTTATACATGGTATTAGAGCTAGATTCACAACATTAAGAGATTTCAAGTTGTCATTGGCAGGAGGTTAGAATTTGAAGATCATCGTTATGTGCTTCTCTATGACTAAGAAGATGTTCTTCAATGAACTCGGCTCAAGTATGCCGAAAGGAACCACAAATTTTGTGGCATGGAGGCATTATTGGACAACAATGGGCTACTATGATACATCAAGACAAATGTAGCAAAACCCCCATCATCCGATGCCCAGGATCTTGCCCGCCTGAAGAAGGATGTGGCTAAAGCTAGAGAATCATATTTCGAGGGAGTTCGAGATCATATTGTCTCGAATCTCCATGGGAAAGAGACTTTGTTCGCGATGTGGAAAACAATGATGAGTTTTTGAGAACAATAGTGACCACGGGAAGTTGGAACTCAAGGAAAATCTTGAAGTATTAAGATGCAAAATAATGAAACAATTACGCAAAGACTTAACTAGGTTTACACAGTCATTATGAACTTGAAGGTCGATGTTATTACCTGAAAGACTTGGTAGCTCTAGCTCTTGGGCCTTCCCAAGAGTTGGCATAGTTATCAAGATTCAAGAATGAGAAAAATAATGCGATTTGGATCAAATATTGTTCGATCTAGTGCAGAAGAAATAAGGCAGAAACATGTATGAGACTTCATCCAAGGTAGAGGATGAGGAGAACTATGCCTCGTCGGAAAGGAAAAGAAAGGAAAGGGAAGAAATCTCAATCCAAAGCAAAATCTTGTCAAGGGCAAGAAGAAATACTTGTCCGTAATCAAGTGCTTTCACCGTCATGAATTCGAGCACTATGCCACGAAATTCCCACACACAACAAGACAAGAACGAAGACCTCGTGAGGAGCGATAGGTGAAGCTCTAGCTTCACAATTCGAGCTTGATTTTACTCTCATCGCATGCATGGCAAGTACGTTGATGGGAATTGTGTGGTATCTTGATGCTAGCGTCTTCATTCCATATGATGGGGAACATATATTTCTTAGTTAAATGGAGGATAAAGGCCTCCATATGCAAATCAAGATGGGAGATGATGTAAGGCACAACGTCACCGGTATCGTACTCGTCACCTTCGTGGCGGAACCTGGATCCCCTCTCACGCTCAAGGATGTAATGTTTGTATCAAGTCTAAAGAAGAATTTGGTTTCCATCGTTGTTGGAACATCATGGCTACGATGTGATATTCGGTGAAAGGAAATGAATTCCCGAGACACATCACCATGAGACAAGTGAAGAATATCAAGGTTCGGTGAAGAACCCATATAGGTTGGATGTGGAAGAGTGTGTTGCTTTGAGAACAAAAGTTGAGAAGGTGTAGAGCCTAGATGTTACACTATGGCATAGGGAAGATCGCCATTTGCACCATGGAGTTTTGAAGATCATGCAACAGATCACCGAAGCAGCTCCCCTAAAGGATCACTAGATGAGAATAACACATGAAAAGGGTGTACTTTGGTAAGTACACAAAACCCACCTTTCAATGATCGTGATAGCATGGTGCATGCACCTGAAAGGATCCACTCCGAAGTTCGTGGAACTTCTTCTCGACACTCTCCACTACCAAGCATATGTATTATGTTACACAGATGATTTCTCACATAAGCGTAGGATTTTCTTCATGTAGAAGAAAGACCATACATTCTCCAAATTTTTTGAATTTAAATTACTTGTTGAGAAAGAAACTAGTATGAGAGTGAAGGGTCTCTGTGAGCGATAATGGTGGTGAATATGTGTCGAATGAGTTTAAAAAAATTTTTTAAAAAGAGAGGAATTTGTCTTTATTGATAACACCTCATAAACCACAAAAAAATGGGGTGGTTGAGAGGAAGAACAAAAGTATCATGAGATGCACAGCAATGTTGTACGATCGTGTCTACTCGCACTTGTGGGCCAAAGCATGCAACAAAACGGTATATTTGTATAAAAATCGTCCTCAACAAATTCTTGGGATGAGTACACCAAAAGAAGAATTTTCGTGGGAAGAAACCAAGATGTGTCATGCTTCAGGATATTTGGATCATCAAGATATTTCCATGTTTTCAAGGAAGAAAGAAAAAATTCAGAGGTGACAACATAGTTGGGAATATTTGTGGGGTACACTAATACACCCCACAACTATCAAAATCGCCATCTCTTAGGATGACAATTGTTCGCAGATATGCAGTTTGATGAGGATAAGGCAATGAAGTTTCTCTCTTGCCATGCAAATGAGATTTTAAATCTAGAGGAAGAACCTCAAGAAGATGTGGAGCACCACAAGGGTAGGAGGAGAGAGTGGAGAAAACCACTCTAGAAGAGAGGTCTGTGGAAGGAAAGAAGTTTTCCAACGAAGCTAGCGTATCAAGGCAGATTCTAGAGAGAATATGGGGGCACCCACATCACGTCACAGTATAGAAGGTCACTAGATTGCACATCAAGCTACATGGCTCGATGATCGTAGCTAAGAGAGATGTGAATCCGCCTATTCGAGGAAGCATTAGATAAGTCAGTATGGGTTGATGTTATGGTAGAGGAATATGATTCCATTGTCGTAAATAATGTTTGGGAAGTGGTCCCAAGACCCGCAAACAAATCATTGTAGGTTCGAGATGGATTTGCTGCAAAGCATGCCAGATGGAATCATCGAGAAGCACATGGCTAGTTTTTGGCCAAGAGGTACTTCGTGTAGAAGGGGGATTGGCTATGAAGCAAATTTTGTTCCTCGTAGTATGGTACTCTCTTCCATCGCATCACTCCTTTCTCTCGCTCGTACGTATGGGGTGAAGATCCACCAGATGGATGTGGAGACAACATTCCTTAATGGATTTTATTGAGGAGGAGGTGTACATCAACATGAAGGATTTGAGACCTTTGACAAGAGTCGCATGTGTGTATCAACTCAAGTGGTCATTGTATAGATGAAGCAAGCACCTCGTGCTTGGTACACTGTGATTGATAGCTAATTACCGAGTTGTGCTTCACAAAAAATGAAGCAGATGAAAACCTTTACCACATTCTCGTAGAAGGTAAATTTTATATTGTAGTCTTATATGTTGATGACTTAGTTTGACCTAAGGATGAACATCTTATCGTCTGGAAGGAGTGACCTTGCAAGAGAGTTCGAAATTAAGGACATGGGGCTCATGCACTATTTCCTTGGTTTGGAAGCATGGCAGAGGAGAAGGGGGAACTTTGCCCTCGTGAGCATGCCAACAAGATACTTCGTGTTCCACATGGACAGATGCAAACCCATGGAGACTCCTCTAGCGACCAACCCGGAGGAAAGAGGATGCCACTTCGATGAGGAAGTGGATGTTACCGAGTATAGGTAGTTGCGGGTTCTCTCATATGGTAATGACACTACCAAACATGGGTTATGAAGTCACCTGGCTGATCCAAGCCATGGTTTGGAGTGGATAAATTATTTTGAGGGATGCCAAATATGTACTACGATACCTTAGAAGCACCACTCGCCTTGGACTTTGGTATATACTAGATAGAGGGAGTGAAGCCGCAAGGTTTCATAGATGTTGATTGTGTTAGAATTCCATTAGACTAGAAGAGCACATCAAGAGGAATTTTTAGTGTTGACTGCCACATTTTCTCGGTATTGCAAGAAGCGATATCGCTGTAATTTATCTCAAAGCCAGAAGTAGAGTACATGGTTTCCATTCAATCATCATGTGAGGCTATCCGGATGAGAAAGATTCTTGTTGGGTTATTTGGTCCGATGATGATCCTACCGTGATTTATCGTGGCACCGTGTTGTATCAAACTCGAGAATCCATTTTTTCACGATCGATCCAAGCACATTGATATCCAGTGACTACCTCATCTACGAGATTGTGTGTAGAGGCGCATCATGTTGTTGCAAGAGAGACATTCTCGATAAAGGAATAGGATGCGTAAATTTTGCCAAACATTTCGATACAAATTTGAGCTCCATAGAAGCATGATTAGGTATCTCGATAATCCTTTTCTTGCCAAGAGGGAGTGTTGAAAATGTAGTGAAGACATCCTTAATTTAATTTTTCCTTTATTAAATTAGGATTGGAATCAAAATTCCAAATCAACAAAATCCTGAATGAGTTAACATAGGTGATATAGTTGTTATCACCTACTAGCTTAGTTAATTCGATTCTGGGGCATAAACTTGAGTTGTGTATAGTGATTCCTAAATTTTAGGAGCTTAGGCTGGAGTTAATTTCGCTGTAACAATTTAATTCAGTTTAAAATTGAGTTATGGTCATTAAATTAGTTCAAATTGCTGGAGGAAGTAGTGGAAGGTCTAATGTTGGGGTGTAACTTCGTTTAACCGCTTAACCGATAAATCACCTTAAATTAACTCATACATGCATAGAATTTGAGTTACACAATGGAGATTGGAGTTCAAGGACAATGTACTATCAATTATAAACTATTCCAAGTTGTACAAAAGTCATGCATGCAAATTTATTTAGAGGACCTAAAGGAATTGCGTAATCCAAATTCTAATTTCATAAATAATAGGGCTAATTCCTCGAGGAAATAATGCATGAAATAGGGCTTGAGGCTTCAAACTTTTGCCAAGTATTGGCCAAGGTTAGTCACCGAGGTAGAGGATAGAATATACAAGTGTAGGTTGAGCTCAATATTGAGCAGAGTATATTGTATTCTTCCAAATTCTTTTGATTAATTCAATAAAGACATTAAGGGGTTTTGTTGCATTGCTTTCCCCTGTACATATCTATGTGTATGTGTTGAATCTTGATACATGTTAATGATTTGTGTTCTTAATCATGAATTTACTTCGTAAATCAAATAGAATAGTTTTTACTCTTGTAATTTAAAATTTACAAACAATTTAGAATATATACATTGATTTACATTTAGCACATAATACAATGGTAAAAAAAATTACATGTCAAAATATGAAATAAGTCATCACTAGTAGTCACGGCCCGATTTTTTCAACGCAAGATGAACAAACAAAGATAATATCAAAACGTTGGGATACCATAGCTAGAGGAAATCAAATAAGGTTGCATATTTAGAATATACCGAAATGAACATGTTTAACAACAAATCTCTTAATCCGAGTTTCACACCAACCCAATACCCAAATCTCAATAAACAAGAATACGTACAACCAAGTGTAAATGATCTAACGATGAAGTGTTATAATGAATTGGGAGGAGTTTGGTAGGAGTTAATAGATTTATGTACACCATATCCAAATTTATTCTAACAAAATATATCATCGAACCAACTTGATATATATGTGCAACACTCGTTTCCAAATGACTTCATGAGATAGGATGAAACAACATTACTGGGTTGCAAAAGTTAAGTGAGATGTTGTTTTAATTAAATAAAAAATAGATACACATATATTTCTAATCGAGTTAATCTAATTTACCAAGCATCGTCGAGTTAATATAAAAATTGTATGGATACGACAACCATATATGGAAGATATGGATAAAGTAAGATAGAAGTTGAAGTGTTACAAACCATGGACGATAGCCATAATACCATCATTTCTTTCCCTTTTATATTAAACGGATCATGAGCCGGAGAATCAACATTTGTATAAGACCCATTTTTGCAAGTTTTAATATGTAAAAAATTTTTGAGTCTAGAAAGTCAAAATGACCTCCAAGACCAAGTCAACCCTACTACCGAAAAGTAGGCCCAAGAAAATGGTTATTCGACCTCATGAGAAGTATATATATATAAGGATATTTGACCTCATTAGCACACTTTTCAATAAAGTGAACCTATAAATGGTATTCAACTTCATGGCGTAACTATCTAATATAGGAAAAGGAATTAATAAACTATAATTCAAACATAAATGTATATTATTTATTTATTTTATTTTATTTTAAAATAATAATTAAATATTTGATGTTGTAAAATAGATATATTATTAGGAGTTTGGGAGAAATTGGATTTTTTCCTTCACAACTAGGAACTTTAGGGCCTCGCCTCTAATAATTAGTTAGGGAATTTGGTTGGCTTGAAATAAGCCACATTCCAGGACTTTCCTTCCTCTCTAATGTGTGTTAATGGTATGCAATATTTTCGCAGATGTTGACGGTGGAAGTTAGAGTTTTTCTGTGCTCCGTACCTTCATCTCAAAGAGGTGACCGTGGAAAATTATCGTAACTCGCCCTCTCGAGCATTGATTTTCTCGTAAAATGTGGCCACAAGCACACAGAATGTAGCTTCATTTGTATCAATTTGAGAGTCGAAGGAGGAAACAGTGACACGTGGCACACCGGTGACAAGTTTTCTCTCCGAACCAATCCATAATTAGCTTATCAGAGATTGGGCATAATTTTTTTGAAGAATCTAAATCGTGTTAGACTCAGGCATTCGAAAGAAGATTCAAAGGGCTACTATAGGACCAAATTTAAGATATTGAAGGTCCTAAATCACAGATAATTCAGCTTCAATATCGAGTTCTCAAAGCAAGAAAAAAAGTGTGTATTTTTTCCGAATTGCATAAGTCTGTTTGAAGAATCAATTTGAATTGATTCCAAAGGTATATTGTAGAATATATACGCATTGGGTTCTAAAATGCCTCCCTAAAAATAATTCAACACCCATTAATCCTTTAGGAGGCTCTATTATGACTCATGAAGATGATGAAATGCAAAATATGACATATCACCATAAGAGCAAGTGCACCAAATTTCGCTCGCAAAGAGCAACAAAAAATGGAATGGATTTTTCGAAGAAAGACGTGGAAGCTAAGATGGATGGTTTGAAGGAAGGCGTGGAAGCTAAGATGGATGGTTTGAAGAATGGCATGGATGACATGGAAGAAAAAATGGAAAACATGAAGAATGATCTAAACGCAAACATGGAAGGTTTGACAAAGTTGATACAAGAAATGTTTCCTAATGGCAAAAATATAGTAGAGGAAATCATGATGAGAAAAAAATAATGTTAATCATGATTTCACAACCTAAATGTTGGATGGAAGACCCACCATATTCCAAATATTGATATGAGGAATTTTGATGGCAAGGATCTCGTAACATGGATACTACGTATGGAGCAATAGTTTGATCTCAATAATGTGCAAACACAAAAGGTACGTATCAAGTAAATTTATATTTAGAAAAAAAAATACATTTGTATGTTATCGATGGCTTTGTTCCCCGTACAAAAAAAAAACACTTGGTCAATTTCTACGAAGGAAATGATAGCACATTATAAGGATACAAAGAGAAACACTTTTTTTAGCCAATTGATAAATCTCAAACAAAAGGGTCTGGGCCAGGAGTACATTGAGGACCTCCAAAAATTGAATATAAGGGTAACCTATATTGCAAAGTAACATAGGATTGATGTGTCTTCATAAGGACTTTAAAGGATAACATCCAACATGAGGTTCACGTTTGGGAACTCCGATTCATCGGAGAAAGCATTCAGTTGGCAAGAAAAATTTAATGTAAAATTATGGCAACAAGGAAGCCTACCACTCATATCTATAAATATGGAAGTGTTGCTACCCTAGACTTCCACAACCTACAAGGTTGACACCACAACAATTGGAAGAAAAAGAGAAAAAGGTCTTTGCTATAGTTGTGATAGAAAATACATTAAAGGTCATAAGTGTATTGAGAAGAAATTATTTTACATATATTGTGAAGAGGAGGAATAAAATGAACAAGAAAAATTCAAAAGAAGAGGATATACACCATGTACCAACTCTAGAAGAAGAAGAAATGAGTCTAATTACATCAAAATGCATTGGAAGGAATTACCACTCCTCAAAATCTCAAGATAGAAGGACATACCTAAGAAGAAAGTAGTTGATTGTCATTGATTCTAGTACCCATAATTTTATTCATTCTAAGGTAGCCAAGGAATTGAATTATTTCCTATACCCAGCACTGCATCGTCAAGGATGGTTACAAATGGAGGAACTATAAATTTTTCTCGAAAATTCCATAATATCAAGCTAACCATGGGGGAATATGTATTGAATAGTCAAATGCTTTCCATTCCAATGGGAGGTGTTTATGTTGTACTAGGAGTACAATGGTTACAATCTGGGGACGGTACTTTGAATTTTCAAGAACTTCTCTTGAATTTTTTTCTAAGGAAGAAGTCGACCACGGCACGCAGTGAATCCGAGAAAGATAATAAGCTCTAATGTCATGAAAAGCTTCAAGAAAGAAACAACGAGGCATAATTGCACAATTATTCTCACTAGAAATTCCAACATCAAAATCATCTATTTTTTCCGTATCTCCAAAAAGTCTTGGAAAATCATTCCAAGGTGTTTGAAACTCCCAAAGGACTCCCACTCATTTGCGATCATGATCATGATATTCATTTGATTCCCCGGAAGTGTTCCTCCAAAACACTGTGCCTTATAGATATCCTTATGTCCAAAAGAGCGAAATCAACGTATGATCGTTAAATGTTAGGAGGCGTTACAATTAAACTCAGTCAAAGTTCTTTCTCTGGCTCAGCATTTCATTGGTGCACAAGAAGGATGGATCATGGTGCATGTGTCCGAATTATAGATCTCAATAAGCTCACTATTAAAGATAAATTTCCCATTCCTATGATCGATGAATTATTGGATGAATTACATGGAGCAAATTATTTTACCAAGTTAGGATCTTTGTTCGGTGACATCCTCAAATTAGAATGAATATTGAAGATATTCTCAAAACAAGATTTTCAACTCATGAGGGTCATTATGAATTTTTGGTCATGCTCTTTGGCCCTACCAATGCACCTTCTACATTTCAAGGGTTGATGAATTCCATTTTCAAATCCTTCCATATAAAATTTGTGCTAGTATTTTTTGATTATATACTAATTCCATAACGTTTGCAATGATCATGTTCAACATGTTGACAAGGTACTTAAACTATCGGAAGAGAAACAATTATATGCAAAAACATCCAAATGTTTCTTTGGGGTACAAGAGGTGGAATATCTAGGTCATATTGTATCTCATGAGGGTGTTAAGATATACCCTAACAAAATCAAATCCATTAAGGAATGGAAAGTCCCCAAACCCATAAAGCAGCTTGCAAGGATTTCTCAGCAATGTGGTATTATCGCAAGTTTTTTAAGAATTATTGCAGAATAGCAAAGACCAACAACATTATTGAAGAAATATGAATTTTCATGAACCTCCTAAAGAAACTAAGGCCTTTAAACATCTTAAAGAGGCAAATGTGCCTAGCACCGGTCTTAGCTATTCCAAACTTCACAAAAACCTTTATTGTGGAATGTGATGCCTCCGGGAAATGGAATTGGTGTTGGTTTTGAATGCAAGAAGGAAGACCTACTTTTGAAAGTCGTCCAATCAAAGAAAAGCATTTGCGTAAAAGCTATTTATGAGAAGGAGATGTTAACAATACTTCATATGCACTAAAGAACAAAGACGATCTTACTCAATGGGAAGACACTTCAAGGTAAAAATCAACGTTGATGTAACTAAACTCTTTGAACAAAGATTATCTTCAAAAGAGTAGCAAAAATGGGTCACAAAGATGTTGGGTTATGACTTTGAAATCATCTACAAAAAGCGAAGCTAAATGTTGTTGTAGATGCACTCTCAAAGAAAGAATGAAGAGGTGGAAGCATTGCTTTGTGCCATTTCTATTATTCTACCAGATCGGATAACCAATGCAAGTGATGAATGGAAGAAGGACGAAGAAATGTGGAAACTCATTCAAAATTTGCAACAAGATCCTAGTACATCTAATACATTTAGTTGGAAAAATGATTCCTATGGTACAAAGATCGCTTATATCTTTGTAAGAATTCCCAACTAAAACAAAATATTATTTTGGGCACACTTCTCCTTTAGGAGGACACTGGATTTTTAAAAACTTTCCATTGCAGTGAAGAAATAATTTTTTTGGGATGGCCTGTAACTGAGCATTCAAAAGTTTGTGGTGGAATGTTTGAGTTTACCAAAACAAATAAAGTTGAGACAATTAAGACCCTGTGTCTTCTACAACCTTTATCCATTCCAAGTACACATTGGGAGGAGATTTCAATGGATTTTATCATAGGTTTATGTAAGTCCAAAGGAAAGAGTGTCATCATGGTGGTATTTGATAAACCTACTAAGTATGCACACTTGTGCATTATCTCATCCATTTAAATCACAATAAAATACAATACATTTATGGAAACAATTCAAATGCCATATGGATACCCAAATATAATTGTGTTACTGCAGATCCAATACTTTACCGGAATTTTTGACAAAATTATTTTCTCATTTGGGTACTCAACTAGTTCATAGCTCATCTTATCATCCTCAATCCTATTGGTCAACCGAGATAGTGAATAAATGTTTGGAAGGATATCTTCATTGTTCTCAGATATTATAAACAAACACAATGGGTCAAGTGGTTACCTCTCGCTAAATGGTGGTATAACACTCTTCCATCCTCAAGTGTTAAAAATGACCCCATTTATGGCACTTTATGGATATCATCCATCGTACATCACATCATATTTAAGAGAAAAAATTCTAAAAGTTCAAGGCAGTTGATCAAATCAAGCATCAACAAGAAGTTCTCCAACTTTTAAAGGATAACCTAAATTTGGCACAAAATCGAATGAAACAACATGCATATCAACATCGGCAAATGACAAAAATTTTGATGTAGGAGACTGGTATTTTTATAGCTACAACCATACAAACAAATGTCCCTCAAGAAAGCTAAGAAGGATAATAAATTATCGCCAAAGCACTATTGTCCTTACAAGGTGTTGCAAAAGATTGGTACTATGGCATACAAATTGGAGCTTCCCGTTTCTTCATGAGTGCATCCGCTTTTCCATGTTTCTATGCTTAAAGAAGGTTATAGGTGAAAAATTTAAATAAACAATATTTCCAATCAGATGAAAATCATATTGGAACCCGAAGTATTCATGGAAACAAGAAACTCTAGATGTACTACGAAATCGATCAATTTCGCAGTATCTCATCAAGTGGAAGAACTTACCCACCGAAGATTCTACCTCGGGAGGATGAGAATTTTACATTTAAGCACCAGTTACTCAAGAATTGAGGGCAAACAATTTTTTTTTGAGGAGAGGGGCATGTTAGTTCTCATATTACGAGTGTATTCCTTATTAAGTTGTTATTTTATCCCCTTATTATTATTGTTGTACCTCGTGGTAAGCCCAATATTGTTATTATTGGTGCCCTTATATTATTATTGTTAGTTCAGCCTAGAATTATATTGTGACCCCATGGAATCCTATATAAAAGGAGTTTTTGGTCATTTGTATCACTCAACACTGTTCATTTATGTTATGTAAATGAGGTTGCCCCCTCTAAGTAGATTATTTTTAAGGCATTGATCTCTCTTTTCTTCTATTTTTTAAGCCAGTTTCATAACGTAAAATGGAGTGAAGGTCTAGGAGAAGGAAGAATTATGAAGAAAACAAAAATCATGCTAGACTATTTTTTCTCACACAAAAGATTTTAGGTTTTTTCGCTTACATGGCCAAAAGTTGGCAGACCAATTGAGGGTTGAAACTTCGATTGAAGAAGACCCTAAGGAAATTAAACTTTTCTTTGTTGACTTTGGTTAACCTTGCCTGCCTTGAAGGAGATATTTTGGAGGGCTGACTTCCAGGCTTGGAGGAGGTCTTCTATATTGAAATTTAGGTCTTGACTTTCTCATTTGATCTTAATTCTATAAGAAGAGAAGATTAATTTTTGGATTTCCCTTGGAGGGATTTTTCCCAGCTTCTGAGGCCAAATTCTTGTGTCTATTTTCTTTATTGTTTATGTTCTGATAATTGTTTGTATTGAAAGAATCTAATAAATAAAAATAATAAGCTAACTAATTCTAAAATCAATTATTAAGGATAAGGATAATTGTTTAAATAGTTTCCTATATTATATTATCCACCACTTATCACTTAAAAGGAAAGTGTCTATGTGGTGGAATAAATGAACAAAGACATATATTAGGAGTAAAGAGTTGAAATGAAAATCTTAAAAAAATTAAGAAGAAATATCTTAATTAAATATATTATGACAATAAGGCTGTTGAATTTCACGAAATGAAACTTGGTCGAATGATAATTGATGACCTCAATACAAAATTTACTAATTTACTTAGTTGTGTTCCTTACATTCATGAAGAAAAATCTAAAAATAATACAAAGGTTCATAAGTATTTTAGCTCCGTCCTATAGAGATAATATATAGTTTGATAACTCAAAGATAATGGACGAAAAATATTATAAAAGAAATATTGAGTTATTTTCATGAAAAATAAAAGGGTGAAAGTCTTAAACCAAAGGCTATTAAAAGAAAGACAAAATTTCAAAAGAAACAATAATTTTAAACTCACTTTTCAAAATTTTCTTCCATAAATTTCCATAAAAAATTATAATAAAAAAAAAATAGTCAAAGAAAGGTTTCAACCTCAAAGTGGATTCAAACTACAAGGGGAGAATAAGAAAAAAATAAACCCATTAATAGAACCATTTAAGTGTTGGTGATGTGGATTCTCAATTTATTCATAATTTCTCACACCATAGCACCGGGACAAACCATGCATCATATACGTGAAGCATCTACAACGCTAATGAGATTGGTTGAAACATCCCTACAATTAGTGCATCTTTACATGATCATCATAGATCATCAATCCACTATGGTGGAGATAGAAGGTACAATATAAAACTGCCTTTATCAGCTTTAATTTATCCATGCTATACTAAGTTATGTATCCACCGTTATACTAGAAAAAATGTAGTCTTAAAAAATAAAAATAAAACCGTTGGTTGGTGCAATTAGCTACAGGAAAAAAATAAGAGTTGCTACGGTGAAAAAAATAATCTATGGAATGTGCATAGATTATAGGAAATATAATAATTTGACGATCACAAACAAGTATGCACTACCATGAATAAATTATTTGTTTGATCAAATTAAGGAACAAAATTATTCTAAAAAATAGAATACATTCACAAAATGGCTTTTAGAACTTGCCATGGACACTACGAGTTTGCAATGATTCCTTTTGGACTCACCAATACCCCGAATACCTTCATGTGTCTTATGAATAGTATAATTAGAAAATATTTAGATATATGTCTTTAATATTTACCGATGATATTTTGATCTATTCTAAAATGGAATAGGAACACAAACATTTGAGGATAATATTTGAATATTGTTGTGTGGATTAATCCTGTCATGACAAGACCGATCTCCATAAGACTAAAATTCACTGAGCAACAAATAGCCAAATAAACTAATCTTTCTCTAAGCATATATGATCTATGAAAAGCTCTATAGAGGTGTAAAAGACTTACCATATGTCCAAGACTTGAAGGAGTTTTCCTCGTAAACCCGCAGTCACAAACAATAAAATATTACATAGCAATTCGTATAGAAATCATCATAAACCATGCTTATCATAAGATCAAGGAATCTATGAAATAAACCATTAACTAATGTACTATTGAGAAAATGAGTATATTTGTATTAATTTCAAAAGAAGGAAAACCTTACAACTCCGAGCCCCTGAGCTGCATGTGTGCCTCCTGTCCGAAGCAAGAGTCTCCTCTACTTTGATAAGTTTTGCACTCCTCCAACCAAGATGAATAGAGGTATGTAATCTCTCCCCACAAAAGTCTTAGTTAACCGAGTCCGAATCTTAATGGGAAGACTTAACCTCGTATATTCTAAAACTCGAACTCCCTTGAGGCTACCCAATGCCTCTTGCTGCTGGAAAAGAGGAGGTTTTCTCTGTCTAACTATGAAGGGATAGAATCCTCCTTCAAAGGATAAGCTCCTCACATCAAGGGGTTAGCTCCAAAAGGTAAGGGATACATGCACCTCATAAGAGCGGTTCTCGCCACCGCAAGATTCTTTCTCTAGAGACTTCTAGAATTTACTTTTATTGAGCTTTTTAGAATTTTCTTTGTGCCTTTTTTATCTTACGTTGTGGGTTCGCACCTTTAACACAGATAAAGTGCGTTCAAGTACACAAGATAGTCGAACATTAAAGTGACCGCAGGCAAGACAGAGAGAAAGTGCTACACCAAAGTTTAGGATATTTTTAGGAACTTTTCTCTGATTTTCAAGGCTTGACATGAGGAACCGATATGTTAGACTTGCAAAGGAAGAAGTATGAGTAATAATGAGCTCATACACATAGCAGAATGTCGGGATGACAATTTTCGTTGTAACATTGCCCCCTAAAGTGCAAAGTCCGGAATAGATGATGTTGAAGTCTACTCATATGAAGAGGCAAGATTTTTTATCATTTCAAGGATCATCCTCGTGGACAATTCTTAAATTTTAACCTCGTAAAAAAATTCAATGCAAAATATATACATATCATCGCCGAGGTAGGCATTCCCATACTCGCATCAAAACTAACTAGAAACTAATTCAAATCGTTTCGAAACAACGATTTTGAGTACATCACAAGATAGACATGTGTAGACACAAAGATAGCTAAACATCTGCTTATAAACAAATTCACCGTATAAATGATAACAAAATTCCTCACACTTTGATGGTAAGAAACTAGATCTGTGGTCTTGATTTCCGTATCTCGAACTAGTACGATTCTATCCATGTGAATGAATGTGTCAAAGTCGAACATGGTAGAAACCACTTGACACAAATAATAATGTAAATTGTTAACAAGTGTGAGAATAACCATTAGTAATGTCACATCCTGAAAGAATGGAAGGCGATAAATCTTAACATGAAATGTGAATGAATGAGCCGAAGTCGAACATGTCACTTTAATCATTCGATCGAAGGTCAATGATGCAACCCCGTCGTCGAAGGCGAGAAACTTGCCATTAAGGCATGTACATTTCAAGGTACCGATGATTTCTCGGATCAAATTCCTAGATAATGAGTTATCGTTGATGTATGATATGTCATAGGCAAGCCCACAACACGAAATCATAGATCAAGTTTTGAAAATATATTGACAAGGACTGATCAGGATGGTCAAAAATGGATGACAAATTTATTTGCAGATGAATGGTTTATTTGAACCGTCCTCTTGAACACATAACGACACCGGCGTATGGCTTGGTGACAATTGACCCAAAGCTAATACCCAAACCGTGATGAAGACTTTCTTCAACGAGGTTTGATTAACTCTGCTAGGCAAAGGATTTCCCAACCCATGTGAATGAAAGTGTCGTGTTCAGAGTGGCTAATCGGATTTTCAAAAATCAAAATACAACAAACAAGTCCATTTTTCTCTCTTTTCCCCCACCATTTCGGCAAGTACCTCTTTATTTTTGACAAGCTTCGAGGAGGATAAAATTTGCTTGTTTATAAGCTCATCCTTCGTATGAGTCCAACTTAGTTTAAGATTCAAACCCTAAGAAGGAGTGTCTGCTCCTCGCTAAAATTGCAGTCATTTGATCGGTTAAGTTTTAACGAGTCCAATATAGGAGAAACTCTAAGGTTTTTCAATTTCCAGAGAGTCAAGAAAAACTTAAGAAAACTCCATGGGTGTATTTTTTTGTAAATTTAGTCTCGAGCCCGAAAAAGGATAAATACGTTATAGAACTATTTGACCGTAATTAGTCAACGTATACCTTTTTCGTAAATAGTCCATTTTAGTCCGTAAAAGGGGTAAACTTATACCGAAGGGACGATTATTCATTTACTTTAACGAGTTCAAATAATCAAGTGCTCGACAATCTTTTCATGTTTATAGAGTCTCGAAAAGGGCTTAAAAGAGGACCCAAGTTTTCACTTTTTCGTAAAAATTTTTAAAGAGTCCGAAAAAAGTGATAAAAAGCATGCACTTTGTTGAAAAATGATCACCTCCCGAAAAATCCAATTTTTGCACAAAAACTTGAAACATTACACATACCGTTTAAGATAAGTAAAAATGCTTTCAAAAAATACCCTTTTAAAGTGAAAAAAAAACAAATTAAAATTCATCTATTCGAAAAAAACTTATAAAAATGACTTTTCAATTTCATTTTTACCGTCTGCCCGTAGAGTGAAAAGTAGAAGCTTTTGGCAAAAAAGTTCCTCGTGAAGATTCTGGAAAATCCGTCCGACGAAATCGAGAACCGTCACCTCCCAAGTAATCCACGACCTCTTAATCTTGCATTTCATCCGTTTACAATTCATTTTTAGGCTTTAGATTTTATTTTAGTTGGAAAATATAGTTTAAGAAATCGCCCTAGCGCAGAGGTCCGCAGTGCCACACATGGGCCCTCGCGAGCCCCGACTTTTTCCTATGTAGAAAAAAAGTTGTGGGTCCGCACTTTTCCACGGTGAGAGCGGAGTGCGTTCCCACGCACCTGTACAAAGGTAAAGGGTGTCCTCTTCGTTTTTAAATTTCCAAAATCAAATTTCTCATTTGGTGCCCAAAAAATTTCAAATTAGAATGTTCTAACGTATCTTTTTATGCATTGTAGGATTAACAAGATGTTGATTTGGAGAGAACGTGAGCATGAGGATGTGGATGATGCCGCAGCCCTCCACTTTCCCAAAAATGCGGTGCATTAAGAGCATGCGGTTTATATAAATTGTGGCCATTCAGTGGCATGAGGGCATGTAGACCTCCCCGACATGGTCAAAATGTGGAACGTGCTAGACCCATGTTTCATTATTGGCGGCCACCGTTCGAAATTGAGCCGGAGGATATTTATTTTTCGACCGGTTTGTCCAAGAGGGTGAACAACTTCTCCTTTGTTTGGGACTAGGCCGTGGCCAAACTATCGCTAGTCTCGAAGAATTTTGTAATAATTGTGCAAACCCCGTGGACAAAACGGATTGATATAAAACTATCATCCATCCCGAGCTGAAATTTTTTGTTTTTATTATTACTGTAATGTGGAGTGGCCACGCATGTAGCGCCCTGCCTCGCATGCGCATTGTTGTGGACTATTTTCAGGCACCATTTTTAATCGGTGCGAAGTCGTGCTCGTCAATGTAAAGGCCAACTAACTAGAGCTAAAAATGGAAAACTAAATAACTTTGGATATGGATCCATTGTGGTCACTTTTTCTCTACAAAGGATCCCCATGTTAGCTCGCGTATTATTCTTGTCGATGCTCTTACGACCTCGAGAACCTAGGATGGTCTGCTAGTTGCATTGATGGCCCGCGCCAGATGAGGGCGCTGACGGCTCAGATTTCTCCTCATATTTTCGTTGACCTGACCACCAAATTTACAGATGACTTTCCATAAGCCTAGATAGATTTCCGCGGCGACCGAGAGATGACTTCCTCCTAGTAGGGGAACAATGGGATGAAACAAAATCATTTTCAACAATTTCTAAGTTCTATTTTTTTTTTTTTTTAATCGCCTTGAAATTAATAACCAAAAGTTTTGAATGCAGATGTGGGCCCATGGCGACCAGCCCATCTCCAACGTTATGAAAGAAGACAACCGCCGTGCCGCACCTCAGCCTCAGCAGCCAACCGGCCAGAATCCCGTCTCCGATTTAGAGCATCACCTAGAGCGTCCGACTCTAGATATTCTAGAGACTCGACATAGATGAGATTCCACTCAAATTGCGTAGATACGTGATCGTGTTCGAGGACCTTTTAGTAGGTTCCTATGTAGGGTGGTCTCGAGCAAAGGTCTCTATCGTGATCGCCATCGCTGATGGGATGATCGTGTTGTAGACTCATTTCTTATTTTTTGTGTTACCATTTTTGCCGATCATAAGGTGTTCCCACCTATGATCGAAGACGATGTATATTTTTTGAAAACACTTCTATACTACGATATATCACTATTGACCGAATATCCGTGTACATGTTATGAATGTTGTTTGTTTTACTATTTTGATCATTGCAAATGTCGATTTATCATACTAGATGTGAAACCGCATCTCTGCTAATGTATTTAAATGTCTGAATATGTTGATATTCAATGTAATCAACACCCACGTTCCAAGAGACGAACTCTTAAAAATAACTCGTAATAACACTCGGATTTCTAATGGCATAAACCCTCGTTAAGCCGTAATACAACAAGTTCCTGCATCCAACCTACCAATCAAATTCGAATTCCAAACGATATGGATTCAGATAATAACTCAATCACCGCACTATACTCCGCAATGTTATTCGTTGTTCGACCAAGGCTTACCCCATGCATGGATATCAACTCGTCAGAGGGTGAATAGATAACCCAAGCCGTTTAAGAAATGTTTCATGTACTACCACAAGCACCATCAACAAACCAATGTAGGTTTGAAGAGACGTCGACATCCGCGATATTAGGAGTAAAACTCGATAAGCAGGAATAGTGATAAAAAACACACTTCTAAACTAGGCACGCTTTTCTAATCTAAGACACACTAGTAGCAAAGAAATCTAATCTAATAAAAAATTCCACACCATGCTTAAGCATAATATCGCTAGATAAAGTCCATTTTTGGGTTTATCTAAAGGGACACCGTCAAAATCTATCACCATAGGCCCTTTGATAGCTTTCGCTTAAAATGAAAGGGCCATGCCACATAAACACCTTCACCCTAGCTTATCGCGTTTGATCATAAACTAAGACTAGGTTTCCTTCCGAATAATTTCGAGGGGTAACACTCTATCATACTAAGATTTTATTCGTTTAACATGAGCCTCGTTTTCTATTACAAAGATTTCGTCGATTGTCATCCAAATTCGAGCCAAGTATAAAAAACGTTTCTCCTCTTCGTACGTGGCTAGGAGTAATTCTATGGCTAATTTCAAAGGATGTATCTCTCGCATTCAATCTAAGAATACGTTCTCCAAACTCGTAAACGAGTTGAAAGGAGTGAAACCGCTGATGTTTTTACCGAGCTTCGATATGCCAAAGTGCTGAAAATAACATGGAATGCCAATTCGTTTTGTGAATACCAATAATTCGTCTAATCATGGTGACTAAAACTTTATTTATGGCTTCAACCGTACCATTGGCTTGCGATAATACAGAGTGGAACTATCGTGGCGTGTGCCAATTTGATCCGTTAGTTCGACTATCATGACATTCAAATGACTCTCCATGATCCGTAATAATGGTCGAGGAACACCGAACCTAGCAATTATGTGATTAAATATGAAAGTTGTGTGCCAGCCTTGCCGTCACCAAAAATGCATCGCCTCGGCCCACTTAGTAAAATAATCTACCGCTAAAATAATATACGCATGCCCCTACGAGAGGCTTACATGTAATAAATTCGACACCTCATTTCCGCGAAAGGACCAACAAAAATTATGGGGTGAAGAGGAGCGGGTATGCCACAAGTATCTTACGATCAAAAATTTGACACCGTGGTATCGGATCGCATAACACAATATTCGAATAACGACGCGCTAGAAATAACCAAAGGCACAATATCTTTTGGCCGTGGCATACCTGCATATGACCACCACATGCTCCGTAATGCAACATTTAAAACCTTTTCAGCTTCTTCATGAATAAGACAACATGGAAAACAGAACGTCTGGGACGATAGAGTGTATCACCAATAATATTATACCGTTGGGATTGGAAGCGCATTTTCCGTCGCCGAGATCGTGAGAGATCAGTCGAAAAATATTGGGTTTGGAGATAAACAATAATATTCGTACCATGGATCGAGCGTACCGATAAGAAACAAATATTCGTCCGCAATGGGCTCTTTCCGCCACAGCTTCGCATCGCAGAGGGAAATCACACATCAGCTCCACAAAGACCAAAGATTTCTTTGCCTTGGATTTTCAAATTCCAAGTCAAATTCCTCAAGTAGGATACCTATCCATTTGGAATACTTGCTCCCTAGCAATTGTTTATCTAAAATGTACATCATAGGGTTACAAGCCAAAAATTACCGTGGTTTTACATAACAAGATGTAGTGTCTAAATATTTGGACAAACTTTGAATACCGCTAAGCGTCAATTTCTCCACATGTGTTTATTTTATCTCGCGCCGTATGCGTATCTAAACTAAGATAATAAATCACATGCTCAAGAAAGATCATTTCCGAATTATTAAACCATCCCAATAGTGGAATGAGAAGAAGCGAGGTACAAAACGTAACTCGGTTGTAGTTGGGAGGATGAAATAATCTGCAGCATGGGTCAACGCGTGTTTCAAAGGCATCAAAATATCGATGAACGATCTCATCCCAAAAGAATGGAAATTTATTTCAAAGAACTCTGGTAAAACCCTTCGTAAGCTTAGTTAGGGAATGAACCGACGAAAGTTTGCTTTCCCTTCAAACATTGAGCGATGAGTCATGAGGGAGGTAACTTGTGTAACCAAACTTCCAAAAATAGAAGAAAAGAGATATCAACGCCTTAGAAATAAGCTACTTCGAGGGGGAAACCTCCAATACATTACATAAATGAACAATTATTGGATGATTCAATTTACAAAACCTCCTTTCTATATATAGGAGTTCATGGGGCCATAATGAATCCTAGTGGGCCACAATGTAATCCTAGCCGATCTAACAATAATAATTTAAGGGCACAATAATAATAAAATGGGGGTTACAAGGTAAAATAATAACAATAAGGGGGTTACACTAACAACAATAAGGGACTATACTAGTAATATAGGGACCTAACATGCCCCTCCTTCAAAAAAGTGTTGTCCTCAACACTTGAGTAGCTTTGGGTGCTTCGTATAAAATTCTCATCCTCCCATGCAATCTTCAAAGGTGCTCTTCCACTCGTTCGAAATTGATCGATTCCATAAAGGTTTCCATTTTGTTTCGTGACCGCTTCAGTTCCAGCCATGATTTTCTCCTTCCTCATCAAGTTCGGTAACATTGTTTGAACTGGAATATTTTCACCGATAACCTTCTTTAAGCATGAAACATGGAAAATTGGATGTACTCACGAAGAAGAAGGAAGCTCCAATTTGTATGCCATAGTACCAATCTTTTGCAACACCTTGTAAGGACCATAGTACTTTGGTGATAATTTATTATCCTTCTTTGCTTGCTTGAGGGACATTTTTTTGTATGGTTGTAGCCGTAAAAATACCCAATCTCCTACATCAAAAATTCTCTCGCCGCGATGTTGATCTCCGCTCGTTGTTTCATTTGATTTGGTGCCAAATTCAGGTTATCCTTTAAGAGTTGGAGAACTTCTTGTCGATGCTCTATGATCTTCCACCGCTTGAACCTTCTAATTTTCCATTAAAGATGATGTGATGAATGGTGGATGATATCCATAAAGTGCCATAAATGGGGTCATTTTTGTCAGAAGTAAAGTATGAAGTTAAAGTGTTATACCACCATTCAAAGAAGAGGTAACCATCAATCTACTCTGTGGTTTGTCGACGGACACAAAACAATGAAGATATCCTTCCAAACATTTATTTACTATCTCAATTTGACCATCGATTGAGGATGATAAGATAAGCCATGAGCTAATTGAGTACCCAAACAAGAAATAGTCCCGTCCAGCCCTCCAAGAAAATAATTCTGCCGCTCACAATAACCCTTGGGCTTCCATGTAGCTTTTGAATTATGTCCATAAATGTAGTAGCAACTCTGTACTTGCTTTAAATGGATGAGATAATGCACAAAAGTGTGCATACTTGGTAAGTTCATCAACTACCACCATGATGACACTCTTTCCTTCCTGGACTTAGTAAACCTAAGATAAAATCCATTGAAATCTCCTCCCAACGTTGACTTGGAATGGATAAAGGTTGTAGAAGTCTCGTGGTCTTAATTGTTTCCACTTTATTTTGTCAGAAAACCAAACATTCCGCCACAAACTTTTGAATATCATATTTAAGGCCATCCCAAAAAAAACTCTTTCTTCACCCCGTGGTAAGTTTTTAAAAATCCCGAGTGTCCTCCTAAAGGAGAAGTGTGCAATTCTAGAAGAATATTTTGTTTTAGTTAGAATTCTTACAAATATATAAAGCATTTGTACCATAAGGAATCATTTTTCCAACTAAATGTATCGTATGTACTAGGATCTTGTTGCAACTTTTGAATGAGTGTCCATACATATTTTTCCTTCTTCCATTCATCTCTTGTTTGTTATCCAATCTAGTTGGATAATAGAAATGGCACAAAGCAATGCTTCCACCTCTTTCATTCTTTCTTGAGAGTGCATCTCGCAACAACATTAAGCTTTCCTTTTTGTATATTATTTCAAAGTCATAACCCAACATCTTTGTGACCCATTTTTGTTGCTCTTCAAGATAGTCTTTGTTCCAAAAGTGTTTAAGACTATCATGATCAGCTGCATTCTGAAGTGTCTTCCCATTAGGAAAGTTTGCCATTTCTTTAGTGCATGCGTATTGCTAACATTTCTTTTCATAAATAGTTTGTAAATACTTTCCTTTGATTGGACGACTTTCCAAAAGCAATGGGTCTTCCTTCCCGCATTTAAACCGCACCAATTCCATTTCCCCGAGGCATCACATTCCACAATAAAGGTGTTGTGTAACCACTTCCAAAAAGAGAAGAAAAAGAGATATCAACGCCTTATAAATGAGCCACTTCGAGGGGGCAACCTCCACTATTACATAAATGAAAAATTCTTGGATGATACAATTCACAAAACTCCTTTTATATATATAGGAGTCCATGGGGCCATAATTTAACTTATGGCTTACAATGTAATCCTAGCCGACCTAACAATAATAATTTAAGGGCACAATAATAACAAAATGGGGTTACAAGGGTACAATAATAACAATAAGGGGTTTACACTAACAATAATAAGGGACTATACTAGTGATATAGGACCCAACATGCCCCTCTCCTTCAAAAAAAAAAAGTGTTGTCCTCAACGCCTGAAAGAAGCTCTCAGTGCTTCGTATAAAATTCTCATCCCCTCCTGCTGAATCTTCTTGCAAGTTCTTCCACTTCATGAGATACCTCAAATTGATTCATTCGTAGTCAAGCGAGTTCTTGTTTCCGTTAATCGCTTCTCAGTTCCAATATGATTTTTCCTTCCTCATCAAGTTCGGCAATATTGTTTGAACCTAAGATTTTCACCTATAACCTTCTTTAAGCATGAAACATGGAAAACTAGATGTACTCGCGAATACAGAAGCTCCAATTTGTATGCCATAGTACCAATATTTTGCAACATCTTGTAAGGACCATGTTACTTTGGTGATAATTTCTTATTATCCTTCTTAGCTTGTTTGAGGGACATTTGTTTGTATGGTTGTAGCCGTAAAAATACCCAATATCCTACATCAAAAACTTCTCTCGCCGCGATGTTGATCTCATTTCTCTCGTTGTTTCATTCGATTTTGTGCCAAAGTCGTTATCCTTTAAGAGTTGGAGAACTTCGTTGATGCTCGATGTGATCTTCCACTCCTTGAACCTTCGAATTTTCTTAAATATGATGTGATGGATGGTGGATGATATCCATAAAGTGCCATAAATGGGATCATTTTTTGTTGCGCAAGAGTGGAAGGAAGTGTTATACTACCATTCAACGATAACCACTTGACCCATTGTGTTTGTTTATCGATACAAAACATTGAAGATATCCTTCCAAACATTTATTTACTATCTCCAAGCTAACCATCGATTGAGGATGACAAGATGAGCTATGAGCCAATTGAGTACCCAAAAAAGAAAATAACTCCGTCCAAAAATTTCCAAAGAAAATGGGATCATTTACCACAATAACCCTCGGGCTTCCATGTAGCTTTTGAATTATGTCCATCAATGAGCAACGCATTTCTGTTTTAAATGGATGAGATAATGCAAAAAAGTGTGCATACTTGGCAAGTCTATCAACTACCACCATGATGACATTCTTCGAACTTAGGTAAACCTCGCGTGATAAAATCCATTGAAATGTCCTCCCAACATCGACTAATCGTCTCAACTTTATTCTCGTTAGCAAACCAAACATTTTGTCACAAACTTTTGAATATCGCATTTAAGGCCATCCCAAAAAAAAATATTTCTTCACCCTTTGGTAAGTTTTTAAAAATCTTGAGTGTCCTCCTAAGGAGAAGTGTGCAATTCCGTAAGAATCTTTGCTTTAGTTGGGAATTCTACAAAGATATAAGGACTTTGTACCCATAAGGAATCATTTCTCCAACTAAATGTATCATATGTACTAGGATCTTGTCACAACTTTTGAATGAGTGTCCATACATCTTTTTCCTTCTTCCATTCATCTCTGCTTCCGTTTATCCAACTGCTGATACCGTAATGGCACAAAGCAATGCTTCCACCTCTTCATTTTTTTTTGAGAGTGCATCTGAAACAACATTAAGCTTTCCTTTTTTGTAGATTATTTCAAAGTCATAACCCATCATCTTTGTGACCCATTTTTGTCGTTTTCCTTCTCAAGATAGTCTTTGTTCCAAAAAGTTTTAAGACTATCATGATCATTTTTTACCTTGAAGTGTCTTCCCATTAGGTAAGTTCACCATTTCTTTAGTGCACATGCGTATTTGCTAACATTTCCTTCTCATAAATAGGTTTCGTAAATACTTTCCTTTGATTGGACGACTTTCAAAAGCAATGGGTCTTCCTTCCTCGCATTAAAACAGCATTCACCCATTTCCCGAGGCATCACATTCCACAATAAAGGTTTTTGTGAAGTCCGGCGTAGCTAAGACAAAGCGCTAGTGCACATTAGTTTCCTTTAAGATGTTGTTCAAAGGTCGTAGTTGCTTCTAGAGTCCATGAAAATGCATCTTTCTTCAAAATTTTGTTAGAGGTGCTACTATTCTCCCATAATTCTTAACAAACTTGTGATAATACCCTCGTTAACCCGAGAAATCCTCACAACCTTTATGGTTGGGGACTTTCCATTCCTTAATGGCTTTAATTTTGTTAGGCTCACTTTTAACACCGTGAGATACAATATGACCCAGATATTCCACCTTCGTATCCAAAGAAAACATTTGGATGTTTTTGCATATAATTGTTTCTCCCGCAATATTTGAGCACCCCGTCAACATGTTCAACATGATCCTTCCAAGACCAAGCCGTAGATTAGTATATCATCAAAAAATACTAGCACAAATTTTCAAGGAAGGGTTTGAAATGGAATTCATCAACCCTTGAAATGTAGAAGGTGCATTGGTAAGGCCAAAAGGCATGACCTCAAAAATTCGAATGACCTCATGAATTAAAATGTTGTTTTTGAATATCTCGCCTTCATTCTAATTTGATGATATCCTGACGAAGATCCAACTTGGTAAAATAAATTTCTCCATGTAATTCATCCAATAATTCATCAATCACAAATGAATGGGAAATTTATCTTTAATGGTGAGCTTATTGAGCTCCCTATAATCCGGACACACATTCGCCATGATCCATCCTTCTTGTCTACCAATACTACAGAGCGTAGAAAGAACTTGACCAGGTTGAATTATACCCGCCTCTAACATTTCGCAATCATACGTTCAATTTCACTCTTTGGACGTATGATATCTATAAGGCCTAATGTTTGAGAACACTTTCTCGGAATCAAATGAATAAGATGATCATGATCACGAATAGGTGGGAGTCTCAGTTTCAAACACCTTGGAATGATTTTTGTCCAATACTTTTGGAGATGCAGAATAGATGATTTTGATGTTGAATCTCTGGGGAGTATAATTGTGCACTATTTCTGCTGTTCTTTCTTTAGAAGCTTTGTCATGACATTAGAGCTTATTATCCTTTCTCGTTTCCCCGCAATACCTCGTAATTCAACTTCCTTTCCTTCGAAAAAAAATTTCAAGAAAAGTTCTTGAAAATTAAAAGCTACCGTCCCCAAAGATTGTAACCATTGTACTTAGTACAACATCAAGACTCTCCCATGAATGGAAAGCATTGGACTAGTCAATAATATTCCCCCATGGTTAGCTCGATATTATGGCATTTCCCGCAGCAATTTATAGTTCCTCCATTTGCAACCATCACTTGGCATTTTGGTGTCAAGTATAAGAAACAATTTAATTCCTTGGCTACCTTACAATGAATAAAATTATGGGTGCTACCCGAATCAATCAACACTATTACCTTTTCTTCTTGATCCGTCCTCGCTATCTTGAGAGTTTTAGGAGTGGTAATTCTCGCGTTGCATTACATGATATGGTCGGATTCATTTCTTCCTCTTTCTATGGTCGGTTCCCCCGAGGTATATCTTCTTCTTGTTCATTTTCTTCTTCTTCACACCATGTAAAATAATTTTCAAGACACCTATGACCTTTAGTGTATTTGCTATCACAATCGTAGCAAATCCCTTTTTCTTTTTTTCATCCAATTTCGTGGTGTCAACCTTGTACGTTGTGGAAATCTAGGCGTAGCAACACTTCCTTCATAGAATCGAGTGGTAGGCTTCCTTGTCGCCATAATTTTACATTCAACTTTTCTTGCCAACTCCGAATGCCTTCAATGAATCAAACCCAAACACGAACTTCACGTTGGGATGTTATCCCCTTAGAGTACCTATGAAGAGATCAATCATGTGTTCCTCCGTAATACCGCTACCCTTATATTCAATTTTTGGAAGTCCTCAATGTGTCGCCCCACTAAACCCTTTTGTTCGAGATTTATCAATTGGCTAAAGAAGGTGTTGATCTTTGTATCCTCATAATGTGCTATCATTTCCTCCGTAAAAATTGACCAAGTGACAATTTTTTTACTAGAGCAAAGCTAATGTATACCTATACAAATGTATTTTTTGTTCTAAATGTAAAGTTGAAATGCGTACCTTTTGTGTGTTTTGCACGTTATGGAGATCAAAATATTGCTCCATCCGTAGTATCCATGTTACAGATCCTTTCCATCAAAATTCCTCATATCCATCTTTGGAATATGGTGGTTCTTCCCGCCAACATTAGAGTTTATGAAATCACAATTAACATTTATTTTGTTCTCATCATGAGGTTCTCTACTATCTTTCACCATTAGGAAACCTTTCTTGTATCAACTTTGTCAAACCTTCCATGTTCCGTTTAGAAAATTCATCATGTTTTCCATTTTCTCATCGATCTTAGCTTCCATGTCATCCATCTTAGATTCCATGCCAGCCTCTATGCCATCCATCTTAGCTTCCACACCATCCATCTTAGCTTGCACGCCATCCATCTTAGCTTCCATGCCTTTCTTCAAAACTTCCATTTCATTTTTGTCGTTTCTCTTTGCGAGAGTGAAATTTGTTGCACTTGCTCTTGTAATTTTGATAGATCATGTTGCAATTCTTCATCTTCATGAGTCATAGTAGAGCTTTCCAAAGGCTTAATGGGTGTTGAATTCTTTTTAGGGGCCATTTTATAATCCAATACTGATATCTATTCTACAATATGCCCTTGCAATCAATTCAGCTTGATTCTTCAAACAAGACTTATGCAATTCGGAAAAAAAATACACATCTTTTACTTGCTTTTGAGGAGCTCGATATTGAAATTGTATTATCTCCTGATTATGTCAATATCCGAAATTCAAGACCGAAGTAGCCCTCTCGAATTCTCTTTGAATGCCACAAGTATGACTTGATTTGGATTCTCCAAGACAATGTTATGTCCAATCTCCCACAATGACCTAATTATGGATCGGGTTCAAGATAGCAAACTTAAATGACTTGCCACGTGTCACTATTTTTTCCTTCGCCACCGAAATTGATAGCTAAGAAACTATAGTCCGTGTGATTGTGACCACTTTTTATGGCACTCCAATCCGATGCTTAGAGAGAGAGTTATTGAAGTTTTCCCACGATCACATTTTTTAGATGAAATTCAGAGCCCTCGAAAAAGCACTACCTTCCAGCGCGTATCATATGTCCAAAAATATTGTGAACAAAGCTCTAAAATTTTTTGAAGATTTTCCTTAGGATTTCAGTCAACCATAAAAATTTCCAGATTCGAACATCGCAGGAAAACAAGTTACGCCGCAAATTCCACGATGACCCGTTTAGGAGCCCGAAAAAATACCTAACTTCCACGCATCATATCTCCGAAAATATTGCGAACCAAGCTTTAAAATGTTTAGAAAAATCTTCCTCAGGATTTCTCGTTTCGCACCCTAAAAATTTCAGCTTCGAACCTTCGTAGAAAAAAAGTTATAGAGAAAATGCCACGATGACTCGTTTGGAGCAAAATAAACCCTTAGAATCCAAAGCTCTAATACCAAATGTTGTGTAACCAGCTCCAAAAAGAGAAGAAAAGAGATATCAACGCCTTTGAAATGAGCCACTTGGAGGGGGGAAACCTCCAATACATTACATAAATGAACAATTATTGGATGATACAATTCACAAAACCTCCTTTCTATATAGGAGTCCATGGGGCCATAATTTAATCCTAGTGGCCCACAATGCAATCCTAGCCAACCTAACAATAATAATTTAAGGGCACAATAATAAAAAAATGGGGGTTACAAGGGTACAATAATAACAATAAGGGGTTTACACTAATAATAATAAGGACTATACTAGTGATATAGGGACCTAACAAAAGGTTTTTGTGGAAGTCCGGCGTAGCTAAGACCGTTTATTAGCACATTGCCCTTTAAGACGTTCAAAGGCCTTAGTTGCTTCAGATTCCATGAAAATGCATATTTCTTCAATAATGTTGTTGTGAGGTGCTCTATTATTCTCCCATAATTCTTAACAAACTTGCGATAATACCCCGTTAACCCAGGAAATCCTCGCAACTACTTTATGGTTGTGGGGACTTTCCATTCCTTAATGGCTTTAATTTTGTTAGGGTCTACTTTAACGCCTCGTGAGATACAATATGACTCGTATATTCCACCTCTCGTACTCCAAAGAAACTTTTGGATTTTTTTGCATATAATTGTTTCTCCCGCAATAGTTTTAGCACCCCGTCAACATGTTCAACATGATCCTTCCAAGACCTACCAGATTAGTATATCATCAAAAAATACTAGCACAAATTTTCTAAGGAAGGGTTTGAAAATGGAATTCATCAACCCCTTGAAAATGTAGAAGGTGCATTGGTAAGGCCAAAAGGCATGACCAAAAATTCATAATGACCCTCATGAGTTCGAAATGTTGTTTTTGGAATATCTTCAGCCTTCATTCTAATTTGATGATATCCCGAACGAAGATCCAACTTGGTAAAATAAATTGCTCCATGTAATTCATCCAATAATTCATCAATCATGTGTGAATGGGAAATTTGTATTTAATGGTGACCTTATTGAGCTCCCTATAATCCAGACACATTCTCCCATGATCCATCCTTCGTGTACCAATACTACAAAGGGAAGAGAAAGAACTTGACTAGGTTGAACTATACCCGCCTCTAACATTTCGCAATCATACGTTAAATTTTTCTCTTTTGGAAGCAAGGATATCTATAAGGCCTCGATAATTGAGGAACACTTCCGGAATCAATGAATAGCATGATCATGATCATGAATAGGTGGGAGTCCTTTGGGAGTTTCAAACACCTTGGAATGATCGTCCAAGACTTGTTGGAGATCTCAGAATAGATGATTTTGATGTCTTCCGAACTTCTAATGAGCATAATTGTGCAATTACGCCTCGTTGTTATTTCTTTAGAAGCTTTGTCATGACATTAGAGCTTATTATCCTTCCCGATTCCCTTCAATACCCCGTAATTCGACTTCCTTTCCTTCGAAAAAAAATTTCAAGAAAAGTTCTTGAAAATTAAAATCTACCGTCCCCAAAGATTGTAACCATCAGACCCTAGTACAACATCACCACCTCCCATAGGAATGGAAAGCATTTGAATATTCAATACATATTCCCCCATGGTTAGCTTGATATTATGGCATTTTCCGTAGCAATTTATAGTTCCTCCATTTGCAACCATCACTTGACATTCCGTGCCGGGTATAGGAAACAATTTAATTCCTTGGCTACTTTACAATGAATAAAATTATGGGTGTTACCCGAATCAATCAACACTATTACCTTTTTCTTCTGATTTTTCCTATCTTGAGAGTTTGAGGAGTGGTAATTCTAAATGTTATGGACACACGATATGGTCGGATTCATTTCTTCCTCTTCTAGGTTGGTTCTATATATCCTCTTGTTCATTTTCTTCTTCCTCTTCACAATCTATATAAATACCCCTTCTCAAGACACTTATGACCTTAGTGTATTTGCTATCACAACCGTAGAAAAGCCCTTTTGCTCTTTTTTCTTCCAATTTTTGTGGTGTCAACCTTGTAGGTTGTGAAAATGTAGACGTAGCAACACTTCCTTCTTTATAGAATTGAGTGGTAGGCTTCCTCGTCTCCATAATTTTACATTCAACTTTTCTTGCCAACCTAAATTCCTCTCCAATGAATCGTGTTCTAGAACGCGAACTTCATGTTGGATAAGTTATCCTTTAAAGTGCCTATGAAGAGATCAATCATGTGTTCCTCCGGAATATCGCTTACCCTTATATTCAATTTTTGGAAGTCCTCAATGTGTCAGCCTCTACTCAATCCTTTTTGTTTGAGATTTATCAATCAAGCAAAAGAAGGTGTTGCTCTTTGGTATCCCTCATAATGTGCTATCATTCAAAATCGACCAAGTGACAATTTTTTTACTGAGCAAAGCCATCGATACCATACAAATGTATTTTTTTCTAAATGTGTAAAGCGTAATGCATACCTTTTGTGTGTTTTGCACATTATGTAGATCAAAATATTGTCTATCCGTAGTATCCATGTGCCAGGATCCTTCCCATCAAACTTCCTCATCCATTTTTGGAATATGGTGGTTCTTCCCGCCAACATTAGAGTTTATGAAATCGCGCTAACATTTATTTTGTTCTTATCATGAGGTTCTTCTACTATCTTTTCACCATTAGGAAACATTTCTTGTATCAACTTGGTCAAACCTTCGATGTCTTCTTTTAGATCATTCTTCATGTTTTTCATGTTGTTTTCCATGTTTTCTTCATGTCATCCATCTTAGCTTCCATGCCAGCTTCCATGCCATCCATCTTAGCTTCCACGCCTTCTTCTAACCATCCATCTTCTCTCTTCCATGCCTTTCTTCAAACTTCCATTTCATTTTTTGTTGCTCTTTGCGAGAGTGAAAATTTTTGCACTGTTCTCGTAATTTTGATAGACGGGTTGCAATTATTCATCTTCATGAGTCATAGTACACTTCTAAAGGCTTAATGTGGTGTTGCATTATTTTTACTAGGGCATATTTTAGAACCCAATACCGATATCTATTCTACAATATGCCCTCGGAATCAATTCAAATTGACTCTTCAAACAAGACTTATGCAATTCGGAAAAAAAATACACACCTTTTTCTTGCTTTTGAGGAGCTCAATATTGAAATTAGATTATTCTCTGATTGTAGCACTTCAATATCTCGAATTTCAAGATCTAAGCAGCCCTCCGAATTATATTTTGAATTCCATAGATTCCATCTCCAATTTGATTCTCCAATACAAATTTCAGTCCAATCTCCCACAATGACCTAATTATGGATCGGTTCAAGAGAGCGAACTTGTACGACTTCCCACGTGTCAACAAGCTGTCCTTTGTCCTCGAAATTGATATCCAAGAAACCATAGTCCGTTTACTTGTGACCACTTTTTATGGCACTCCAACTGATGCCCAGAGAGTTATTGAAATTTTTCCACGATCACCTCTTTGCGATGAAATTCAGAACTCCGAAAAGCACTACCTTCCAGCGTATCATATCTCCAACAATATTGCGAACCAAGCTCGAAATTTTTTGACGAATTTCCTTCGGATTTCAGCTTTGCACCATACAAATTTCGATTCCGAACCTTCGTAGAAAATCTTTATAGTGCAAATTCCACGATGACCCGTTTAGGAGCCCTAAAAAGACCTAACTTTCACATCATATCTCGAAAATATTACGAACCAAGCCTCCGAAATTTTTAGAAAATATTCCTCGTGATTTAGACTTCGCACCCTAAAAAATTACAACTTCGAAACTTCTTAGAAAAAAATTTATACACCTAATAAATGACTCGTTTGGAGCAAATAAAACCCTAGAATTCAAAGTTCGATACCAAAATGTGTCGTGGTAACCAAATTTCCTCCAAAATAGAAGAAAAGAGATATCAATGCCTTAGAAATAAGCCACTTCGAGGGAAACCTCCAATAAAATTACATAAATGAACAATTCTTGGATGATCCAATGACAAAAACCTCCTTTCACATATAGGAGTCCATGGGGCCATAATGTAATCATAGTGGGCCACAATGTAATCCCAAATTCTCAACCTAACAATAATAATTTAAGGGCACAATAATAATAAAATGGGGGTTACAAGGGTACAATAATAACAATAAGGGGGTTACACTAACAACAATAAGGGACTATACTAGTAATATAAATGTGGACCTAACATAAATTGACAATAGCTTCGACCTTCGACGATCGGGACAAGCACGTTCGCGAAACAAAAATCCTGAGCAACCCGATTCTACATACGCGTAAAACACATTTGTGTGGATTCAAACTATTTCCGATAATGCCTACATCTCATAAAGATAGCTCGTAAGGAGTGAGATGGCTCCGCCTACGTGATGAATGAGAAGGTAAATCATCGAGATAAAGCCGCACAATGCGCTTAATGTCATGAAATGCGTAAGACATAGCCCTTTGAAAAGTTGCTCCGCCGCTCTTTTAACCCAAAGGTAGTTTGCGATATAAGAAAATGTCCTTGGCATGTAAAAATGAAAGTTGTTTTTATCGATCACAGGGAGTATGTTTATTTTATTATAACAGAAAACCATCCATAAAGGAAAACATTTCACCGGCTTAAGACAATCATCGATTATTCGATCTATATAGGGGGTTGGATAAGTGCCTTTTGGGACAATCTTGATTAATATCCCTATACCACTATCGTTCCTTGTTTTTTAGTAACAGAACAATATTCGATACCCACCCGTTAAAGGAATTGATAAATAAACCTACGCAAAGTAATTTTTCAACTTAGCTTTGATAGCAGCGTTGTTTTCTAGGATGTATCTTCACGTAAACGTTGACAGACAGTTCGGCATTCGAGTAAGTCTTAATTTAATGTATGACACCGATTTCCGATCAATAATTGCATTTCTTCATAGACCGTGCAAACACATCACTAATTCTTGAAATAGTATTTATAAGTTTGAATTTCATCTTCCGCACAACAAGCACCTATATGAATGTTTTCAATTATTCCCGGATTTACCGAAATGTCAATTGGAATCATTTGAGAGATATTTTCCAAATTTAACTCAATCGTGATTTCGCAATGGATTTTGGGGTTCTTTGAAATATTCGCAAGAAATTGGAAGCGAAATCATCTTCAAAATGATCCAACTCGTGCAAAATGAAGATCGATGATGTAGATCTTCCCATGGTAAATCTTCAACGGAAAAATTCACAAATCGTCTTCATCGGTATGAACAAGATCCGGAAATTTCGCGGCCGAACTTGATATAGAGTGATTCTCATGGATCCCATTCATCGGGATCAATTTTCGCTGAAGAGGGGCCTGAAAGGATCGTACAACCTGGTACGAATTTCAATGGGTCTGTACATCATGCCATCAATTAAATCTAACCTTGAGTTCCGAAGGTACGATCCGGGATCATCAAACATAACAAGAGTCTCGACGAAATCATGAATAATAAAAATGTATACATACGTTAGAGGAGGAAAGGAAAAAGTTCCTAGTAAACTGCATCTTAATCGACCTACTCCAATATCCTTATAAGGGATAGCCGCTTTACCAACGTGCCGGATTGTTTCGTAGAGGCCGAGTCGGATGAAAAAATAAGTTAACCGATCTATTGTAACGATCCTTCCGATGTGGAAATTTATGACTCGAAAGACCGAAGCAAACAACAGCGCAATTACAAGACAAGACCAATCGGCGAATTGTGAAGAAGGTTATAATCTAGAGGGGCATCAACCACTTCCACATCTAGATTTAGAATTTTACCTTCGACCTCAGTGGTAACTTCCGCAAAAGCCCTATGTAAGAAAACCTCGACCATCAAAAGCCTTAAGAAATGTCGAGACTGATTGAGGTAGGAGAACCAAGCGATTTCAACACTCGGATCGACATAATACACGCCAGCTCCCTCATCAATCACGCCTCCGAAAGATCGTCCGTTTTAGGATTAACACCGGAATTTGGAAAGCCATTTGATGAGGTAGGCGAGGTGTACTATTCTCTAAAATCAGAAGATTATAAGGTTGAATCCCGAATATTCGCTAGCCTCCTATATAGTGTACAAAAGAAATTTACGTTGTGCCGGGCATGATTGCGCACTTCCAAAGCCAACATTGCCGAAGGGGAAATAGCTAAATCTTGAACAATGCTTGTAATTTGCGGCCTCTTTGATGTGATTTGTGCCTATCACGAAGAACACCCTTAGCAGGTGGTTTGATTATTAAGTCCGGATTTTTTTTTCTCGATCCGTGTGCTGGACTAGAAATAGGAGGAGGTGTAGTCGATGTATTTTCATTAGAAGATTCCCCGATTCTTTACCATCACCGTGATTCTTAGTACCATAATCTTGCAATCCGTACATGAGACATCATTAGAATAGGTTCTTCCGAGGTATTTGAGGTAGAACCAACCATTTTACTATCTTGAGTTGGAAAAGGATCCTTCAAGACAACAGTTGTTGTGAACCCCAATCAATTTTGCAACCTCTGCTTGATGCGGCATTCCTTAGTAAAATTATCCTCTTCACAAATGTAACAAGGATAACGAGGTTTTCGTTTTCGTCATTGGATTCATTTTTATCAGTTTTCTCTTTTGATTCTTTTTGTTTTTATTCTTCCCTTTCTTTTTACCACCGGATTTAGATTTGGTCGTAGATGTCTCTACGACATGAATGCTTTATAGTATCTTGTGGGAAGATTCTCCTTTCAAGGAATCGTAAAGTTATAATAGGAGAATAATTCTTTGAAGATTTCTTCTTACTTTAGCATTTATTGTACTAATCATACCATCGCTGGCATGAGACTCAAGGAGCAACAACTATTTGACCTTGTTTTGGAAGGTCGGGGATTTTTTCATGTAAAGTACTTAACCGCGTGTAAACGAGGTCAAGGTACCGAGCTTGAGCAATTACTTGCCTTTCGCAACAACACTAGCCTTAGCTACATCTTCGTTGATCTTGGGTAACAATGATTTAACAACCATTCCGCCAAAATTTGATCCGACGTAAACTTTCACCAAACGCCTTCTACGTCGCCTACGAATATGATCAAAAATATACGTGGACATGGACTGCTTTGGTGAAGTTAGTATCTGCTCCATTTTCGTATCCGACAGCAAATCGAAAATGAGTCAAGAAGGCAAACTTGCTAACCGACTGAAATTATTAAAACAAGCCTCGTGGTAACTCGATGTACCATTTGTCAGTAAGACCAATAAGAGTTCTTTGGAAAAGACGTAAGCAAATTGAATCACCAATGATTGAATTAGATGCACACCAGAGGTGATAATTCATGTCGTGATTTGATGGATCCTCTCCGACTTACCTTCGAATTTTGGTATATCACTAGGCAACTTATGCGGTACTGGTGGCCAAGACGATAATAAAAATTGATCATTCGTAAGGTGCGTCAAATCAGGTAAATCCAAAGTTGCAATAAATGGTAAACTCCATGTTAGGGTCATGAAAACCTTGAGTAGACAAATTATTTCAGGAGGATACCTGTGGATAACTCGGGAATCGGAGTTGCATTAGGAATTTTGTAACCTCCCCGGTAAATAGGATTAACCAGACCAAATCGGGGTTGTTAAGGTCAATATAAGCAGCTGTGGTACGTTGGATACTAATAATTTGGATTTTGTGAAATGATACTCAATTGAAGTTGTCCCCTCGGTATCGTTGATACGTGAATTGCGATTGACTTGTGACCTCCGTACTTGTACCAGCCTGTCCTACAGTATCCGGACCGAACCGAACTCATGTCCCACTAGGTACAGAGACTTGAGGATTTGCAATTACGTGTGGATAGAAGAACTCGAGTTGCCGTATACCCGTGTAAACAAAAAGGTGTCGAATGACGTTTACAAATAGCTGCTAGCCTTGAGGCGAGTCTCGAGGTGTACTAGGCGCAGTGCCGACGAACTAGGTGCAGGAGTTTGAATAGTAGGTTGGACAAAGTTGTCGGGTTGGACCGTAAACCAAAGGTTGTCCAGGTTGAAATGTAATTGCACATTAGGTCGCATACGTTGTTGATATTGATGTATCCCACACCATATTCATTCCGGGTATTGTCCTCGTTGCAGGTTGAACGTAAGGACCATAACCTCGGTTGAACGTAGGGTTGATAAGTAAGTGGTAAATTTCGGCTCCTTGTATAGATGACCGACCAAGGCTTTTGGTAACCTTGAATTGGGTACCGACCTTGAGGTTGATAACCCCCGAGGCACGATCGAAGCCGGGGTTTATAAGGACCCCCGAGGAGCATATTGAGCTTGGGGATGACCCCTGGGCATGTACTATCCTTGGGGTTGTCCTCCAAAATATGATTCCGCCGCCTTGTCCCCGGGGAAAAACTACCTTGAGGTTCCCCCCCGTGGTAACCGGCCTCCCCGGTTTCCCCCCGTGCGGAATCGACTACCTTGAGGTTTCCCCTGCGCAGGGCCGATTTCCCCGAGATTTCCCTCCAAGTGGTAAATCGACCGACTGAGGTTGAGGATTTTGGAATATTACCGCACATCATAAAGATTTTTCTCCGCATTCGACGTTTCGGTTTTAATTCCACTTAAACCAGATGATAACACGTTTTCAATTGGCTGAGGAGTTGCCCCGAGAAAGTACCAGGCGTAGCCTCGATATCCCCGAAGGAACAAAAGGACCACCTTGTAAAAAATGCTTCAGCAACTGGGAAAACATGGGATGACTCTCCCCGCTACGATGTGATGACGTATAGTAGCCTCTCAGTGTTGGATGAAATGGAATTCGAGGTGGATAAAAAAGCAAGACCCGCATTCTCTAAAAAATTGTTAAGGATAGATACCAAGCGTCAGTTCGAATAGGTATTGTAGAAAATAGATTCACGCTCCCAAGATTTAAAGACTAAGGGGATTTGGGAAGAGATAACTCTTTGTCCGGATTAGTAAGTTCTTCAACAGAAATTAGTCCGCATGGAAGACTGCCAAATACAATATTTCTTACCCGAAAGGAATCCAGATTGCTAGAACTTCGGTGTAATAAATACCGAAGATGTTTCCAAAACATAAGGTCTTGTATTTTCTGTGTTCAGAGATTTTAGGTTCATGGCCTAGTTCACCGGAAGGAGAATGGCCTACCAAGAACTTCAAAACCAAAATGGGCTCTTGAATTTGTTCTGCTATGGGTATTTGATGATCGTGATGAACCACTATAGAGGAAGTTCCACTTTGCTGGATATAATCCTACCGCTCGTATGATACTCGCAGCACGAAGCCCTTCAAGCCGACTTGGTGTATATTCGTGGGGTTTTGTAGTCTCCGGATTGTCTCTGCACTCGCCACGATTAAATATTAACTAATCACACGCAAAAAGAAAATTTCAATGAAAACACCTAAAGTCTCTAAAGAAACAAACAAATTCTAATCACACGCTTAAAAATCTAAGAGTTCAAACCACACACAACAAGAAATTTACTAAAAACACTAGTTGGTGATGAAATCCAACTTAGTAGAAATTTAATAAAGGGTGCTTGGAAATGCCTACCCCAACAACTCCGCTAATGAAATAGACTGCACAAGTTTCCTCACAAAACCATCTCGTGTGAAGAGAACTCCCCCGTAGAGTGCAAGGGTGAGTCTAGTCGACGTCTCGCTCCGTATAGTGAGATCTTTCCTTCACCGTCACCTCAGAAATAATCTTGGTGTCAGGACACCAAAGTTACCAACAATAAAACATAACTAGGGGAATAGTATACGATCCGATCCCACGCGCGCGGCGTAGTAACAAAGCTCAATCCCCTCTAAGGCTCCTCGACATGGCTAATCCGAGGTTTATCGGTAGCGGACCTCTGTGCTCCTCGACAATGGTTAATCCGAGGTTACCGTTTGTAATGCGCGCAAAATTCTATCTCCTTCCCACTGAAAACGAATTGATTATCTCAAAGGTTCGGACATGATCTTGTGATTGACTTCTTTAAGAGAAGCTTCCTGCATTATACAAATTACAATTGGATTTATTTCCTACCGCAAGATTTGTTCACTTGTTTGTTTTACTATCTTGGAGAGTTAATTACTCCCCTACTCCAAGATACTAGCCTCTAAGCTATGTTGGTGATAAGAGCCTGAAAACAAAAAGATCACAATGAATTTTAATTAAGCGTTACTTTTAGGATTTGTTTCTTAAGTCAATGGGTGCGGAAATGAAACTCGATGGTGTGAAGACTCGACTTCCAAAAACACTAAAATGCACCTAAAAATGATAATCGTATCGTTTTCTTTTCAATGAAATTCTAGTTTAGAAAGAGTTGGAGAATGCAATTCTTTTAATAAACAATTCTCTTTGAACATAAAGAATAATCAAAGAAAATATTTTTTTCTTTTCCAACAATAACTCAAAATGAGACTAATTATCAAAGCCTGTCAGAAAAATCCTTTCACTTTCAAAACTTGAAGCTACAAAACAAGTTTCCTTCAAAAAGAAATCTACAAATTTTAAAAGCACTCAAAACTATGAAACTAATTCTCGAGATCTACAAACTTAATAATATAATTGAATAAAAGCTAAGATTTTTTTAAGAACGTTTTTACTTAGTTATTCGTAAAACTAAGGATCTATTCATCCGTAATAAAAAAACGTATCAAAAACACTCAAATATGTTTCTTATAAAAAATGAAATTCAGCAACCTATAACAAAGTTTCTTTTCGAATATTTGCAAAGAAACGGTAGCTCTATTTCTCAATAAAGGATGATTTCAAAATCAGGTCAGATTCAGCAAAAAGACAAAAATACCAATGTAATCCGAGGTACTTCAAAAATTCAATGCTTCGAATCACTACAAAGACCAAGTGAAAACAATCCAAACGCAAAAACTTCTAGAAAATCATCAAAACACCAATATCACAAGATTCCGTTCACAAAGGCTTTGACAGAACAATCATCAATCCGGCGTAAACCAAAAACTCTAAATCAAAATAAAGATAAACTAAAGAAAAAGAGAAAGCTATAGTTTTTCAAAATTTTAACAATGGTCCGCAGCTCGTGGCAATGTGTAGTACCGCACCGTTTACTCAAGGAAAGATGCGAAACCCGCCCGCACTATGCAAAGAAGGCAAAGTGCGGTCCCGTGAAAAACTAGAGAAAAACATAAAAGATCTCAAAATTTTCAAAAACAGAGAAAACCTAAGCTACTCAGCAGATATCTATGAATCAAAAACCAAGAAAAACGTTTCCTCAAATCAAAATAAAATAGAACCAAAAACAACAAGTTCTTCAAAGGAGTCGCCAATTTGTTGTGTGGATTAATCCATCTTAAGTGACAAGACCGATCTCCCTAGTACTAAAATTATCTAGCAACAAACAACCAAATAAACTAATCTTTCTCTAAGCATATATGATCTACGAAAAGCTCTATGAGGTGTAAAAGACTTACCGCATGTCCATTGTTTGAAGTCGTTGTTGTCCTCAGGCACTTGAAGGAGTTTTCTCGTAAACCCACAGCGCTCACAAACAAGCAAAATATTACATGGCACCCGTATAGAAATCATCATAAACCATGCTTATCATAGTGATCAAGGAATCTATGAAATAAACCATTAACTAACAAACTTATCGAGAAAAATTAGTATATTTGTATTAATTTCAAAAAGAAGGAAAACCTTACAACCCGAGCCTTGATGTTGCATGTGCCTTCCTTGGGTCCGAAGTAGGAGTCTCCTTACTTTGATAAGTTCGCACTCCTCCAACCAAGACGAATAGAGGTATGTAATCTCTCCTCACAAAAGTCTTAGTTAACTGAAATCAATCTTAACAACACTTAACCTCAAATATTCTAAAACTTGAACCCCCTCGAGGCTACCCAATGCCTCTTTTATACGGGAAAAGAGGAGGTTTTATGTTACAACTATGAAGGGATAGAATCCTTCTTCAAAGGATAAGCTCTCACATCAAGGGGTTAGCTCCATAAGGTAAGGGATACATGCACCTCATAAGAGCGGTTCGCCACCGCAAGAGATTCTTTCAGAGGCTTCTAGAATTTACTTTTATTGAGATTTTTGGAATTTTCTTGCGCCTTTTTATCTTATATGGGTCCGCACCTTTAACACGCATAAAGTGCGTTCGAGTACGCAAGATAGCTGAACATTAGGTGCGGGACCGTTATGCAAGATAGAGAGAAAGTGCGACACCAAAGTTTAGGAGATTTTTAGGAACTTTTCTCCGATTTTCAAGGCTTGACATGAGGAACTGATATGTTAGACTTGCAAAGGGAGAAGTATGAATACAATGAGCTCATACACATAGCAGAATGTCGTGATGACAATTTTCTGTAACAATACCCTTTAGGTAACATGAGTTATATGCTAACTTCAGCAAATGTGAATTTTACAAGTCGAAAATTCAGTATTTGGGTCATGTGATTTCAGAAAAATGATTAGTTGTAAATTCAGAGAAGATTAAAGGAATTTTTTATTAGCCTATTCCAAAGGATGTAGCATACAGTAGATCATTCATGGGAATAATAGGGTATTATAGACGCTTCATATAACGATTGTCAAAAATAGCATATACAATTACTTCTTTGCAAAAGAAAGAAACTAGATCTGTATGGACACAATAATGTCAAGACAATTTTTGAAAATTAAAACAGTTACTAGCATCTGCTCCTATAATAAAAATAGTTTATCCGAATAAAGATTTCATAGTTTTCACATATGTATCTAAACAAGGATTGGGTGGGGTGTTATTACAAGAAAACTATGTAGTCAACTATGAATCTAGAAAACTAAAATAACATGACTATAACTATGCCAAAATTATTTATAGATATCAGTGGTATTCCATTCTCTAATAATGTGGTGACATTATCTTTTGGGAAGGAAAATCCTTATGTCAAATGACAACATTAGTTTGAAGTTTTAGTTTGAGAAACCCACCTTAAATGCAATATAGGTTAGGTGGTTAGCATTCCTTAGCGAAATTGAATTTGAGATAAGACATATTAAAGGAAATGAAAACAATATCGCAAATGTTTTAAGTCAAATTTATAAACATGTTTATGAAATACAGCTAGAATTTGTCAAACCAATTTGGTACAAAAAAATTTGAATATAACAAATCAAGATGGTAGGTATATGGAGATAGTTGAAAAACTACATAACAATGATTTGCAAATAGAAAAATTAAATTATAACATAAACAAATAAGTATTATTTAAGTTCAAGAACCAAATATATATTCCAAAGGAAGAAGAACTAAATAAATTCACCTTTGATGAATTGCACAAGAGACTAACTTTAGGCCATCCACGATATCTAAAAATGATAACACTAAGAAAAGAATATTATTGTCCTAACATGAGAATAGATAATGCAAATTTTATGGCTAGGTGTTTGGAATGTCAACAATTTAAAGAATCTCATCAACATCCAGTGGGCTTATTGCAACCCTTACTCATTCCGGAGTGGAAATGGGAAGTTGTCACTATGGACTCTATCACTGGTTTACCCAAAACAAGGAAACAACATGATGAAATAATGGTGGTAGAGGATAAACTTAGCAAAGAAGCACATGTTATACATGTAAAATAAACCTACAAAGTTGCAAACAATGCTAATATTTTTATGAAAGAAATTTTCAGACTCCATCTAGCAACAAAGATAGTAATTACTGATAGAGATCCCAAGTTTACTTCTAATTTTTGGAAAGCTTTATTTATAGGTATGGAAACACAAATTAATTTCAATATTGCTTACTATCCACAAACAAATGGTCAAACTGAAAGGGTAAATCAAATTTTATAGCATATGTTAAGGATGTATGGTATGCATAAACCAACTAAGTGGGAAGATTACTTACATCTAGTTGAGTTTTCATATAAGAATAGTTATCAAACTTCTTTGAAAATGTATGGACAAAAGTGTATAATTCCACTTAGTTGGGACAATCCAGATGATAAAAGAATGTTAGGTCCATATATCTTGAAGGAAATGGAATCAATTGTTAAAAAAGTAAAACAGAATCTAAAGGTAGCATAGGATCGATAAAAGAGATATGCAGACCTGCAACATATACAAAAAGAATTTAATGTGGGAGATCATGTTTATCTTAGAGTAAACCCAGAGAATATTACTTTAATTTTAGGAATATGTTCTACACTATCTTCAAGGTTTTGTGGGTCATTTAAAGTGATATCCTGAGTAGGCCCAATGGCCTATCAAATTTCACTTCCATCTAGTATTAAAGTACATAATGTGTTTCATCTTTCTCTATTATAAAAACATGTATATGATAAATCTCATGTCATTGACTAGAATGTGATCTAGGTGGAACTCGAAGGAGAGATTCAACATATCCATGGAAAATTTTAGACAATAGGGAAATCTAGCTTCGAAAACGAGTTATCCCCCAAGTTAAAGTGAAATGGAAGCACTTTTTCCTTGAAGAGGCCACTTGGGAATGGAAGAAAAGATGTGAGAATAATTTATTTTATTATTTCAAAGTTTATAAATATATTGCAACACTAAGGATAGTGTTGAGGCTTAAGGGGGGAAGACGTGTGATACCCCATGTGTAAATAGTTTGGTATGAATGGTTTTTTTTAAATACATAAGTATACAGTTGTTAATTTGTTTAAAGAACATATTAACTATGTAAATATTATTATTCAAGTAAATAAAATAGGTTTTATAGCTTCCTACCTTAAACCATGAGTAGAAAGAGAAAATGCTCCATGTTGTAAAAATATATTTGGGGATGATGTATTTTGAGGAAACATATTTCAGGTTTAACTGAATATTAGGAAAAAAAATTCAAGCGAATTTTCTTAGTTATTATTCTTATAATAGCATGGAAAAATAAAAACCTTGGCCAAGGTGCAGAATTAGCCATTGATATTTTTGGGTAAGTAGTTGCCAAGTGGAGGGAAAGAAACTTATTCTGATAAATACAAATAAGAGATACTTTCTCTTATGGCAGCACCCAAGAGAGACGTGTTAAGAAGAAATATTAATAAATGAGAAGTTGAAGACTGAGAAAATAAAAGGAAGAATCAAGAAAGTGGAGAGGTCAAACTACATTATTTTTACGACATAGAAATGGGCTTAAGGTAAACTAGCACTAAGCAAGAGACAATATTGTTACTAAAATTTGTGGTTCAATGGGAGGAATGTGGATGGCAGGAACTTATCATACCTATTTTTATTCTTCTTTATTATGGTTGATTTATTTTGTCCTTAAAAATAGAATAATTCCTGAGTAGTTTGATATTCATGTATTAGATAAATTTTCTAATTGTAGAAGTATTTATTTCAGTATTGGTTCTAGTAGAAAATATATAAGAAACAATAAGTTTCAAAAAAACCAATGATAGACCAGAACATTGCAGATAGTATAGAAGCAATTTTAAAATATATGATCTCTGGAAACAAAATAAAAAAGTATCCAAAATATTAACTAGAGAAAAAAATAATATTTATTTTCCAATATATTTATATATATCAGTATTCCAGTAATCCATGAGTAGAACTATCAGTGAGTACTAAGTTTTAAAAAGAAAAGAGAAATTGGCGTAAGAATAAATAAGCATGTACAAAGTAAGAACTTTTATTTTCTTCCTTTTAAAAAAATAAATATATTGTAATCATTTATTATTGTAACCATCAATGGTTATAACAAAAGGGTTCCTTGGATAAACTATAGATATTTAATAATCTGAGATAAATTCCTATTGAATTGCATTGTATGCATCAAGCTTGAAACAAAGAATATAAAAACTCAACTCAAACCTGTATTCGTTTAGATTCTCAAATAGTTTTTAAAAATATACGAAGCTCGTCATACTCTATACCTAGAAAAAAAACGTCGGATAAGATATGTGATACTTTCATTATACATAGATATAAGATACACCAAAACTTGGGGATGTGCTTCATTACCTGGAACATGTCTTTAAATGTGATGACAACCTTGTAGAAGAAAACATAAGAAAGATATTTTTTTAGATGCAAATAGATGTTGTTAGGTCCTTATAATACTGGTGTGGCCTCTATATTGTTATTGTTGTGCCCCATAGAATCCCACTATTGTTATTTTTGTGCCCTTACATTATTATTGTTATGTAGGCCCTAATTATATTTTGACCCTTTAGACTCCTATATATACCAATGAGGTCTTGTCATTTGAATCATCCATTAATTCTTCAATTATGTGATGTAAAAAGAGGTTTCCCCCTCGAAGTGGCTTATTATCAAGTCATTGATCTATCTTTTCTTATGCTTATATGTCATTTTGATATAGATACATAGAATTTGATATCAGAGCTCTAGATCCTACGGTTTTTCTTCTTCATGTTAATTTTCCAGTGTTCTATTCTTAACAAAATCACTTATACAATATTCTTCAATAAGCAATCAATTTATCAAATAAATCCAGTCTTCCGGTAAGACTAAGAAATTGCATATAGAACTATAAATCCAATGAACAATAGAAGACATCCATGGGAAATAACAAGAGACACAATATTTGGTCAAAGACAAGGGGAAAACCCCACAAGGGGGTAAACCCTTTTGAAATTATTCTTCTATTAGATTTCCATCAAATGTTCAACATAGAGATATAATGTTCTAATTTAAAAATAAAGTGTCAAATTAAAATAATTTGACTTGTCCAACAATAAACTAACTAGTATCCAAGAGATGAGCTCAAGAGTCAAATATGATCCAAAGTCAAAGTCTACAATTTTTGGTCAAAGTCAAAAATAGAAAAATATTCCCTACCCAGTCAATGTTCAATAGTCAAATTAGCTTGGTCAACAATCAAAGTATTCAACCTTCCTTGCTATTCAAATACCAGTCAAAACTGTCCCAAAACTCTCGGTCAAAGGATAGATAAATTATGCAGTCAAACTTCAGATTTTCCTATGGTTAACAAAGGTCAAACAACCTAGAAGAGTTCGTTTCTTAGCCCAATGAATTTAGCCTTCCAAAAAATATAATTTCGCAAGTCAAACGAATTCAAACCAAGCTCCAAATTAAGAAGTCAACATTGGCCAAAGTCGAAAACAAAAGAAGAATTTTTCCCAATCCAAAAACATTCTCTCCCCTTCGCACGTGTGAAGAATAGCCCTGCAATTTCAGAAGTAGCTGAACCTCCAAGAGAAGAATATATGATTTAATGTGATGCTCCAAAGTTATGTGACAAATGGTGTATTTATATTCTTCTTATGAGGTCTAATTAGCTTTCCCATACTGACTTGTACTTTTGTGTACTTTTGGGTTTCACTTTAAAAGGTAAATTTTTCCTTGACCAAATTAAATTCTTCCAAGGTCTAGGAGGGGTATTTCTTGATGAGTAAGGATGAAAAAAGGAGGGAATTTGTCCCTGAGCTACAAAAAAAACACTTCAAACAGTTCATCTTGGAATATTTTTCTATATATTTTTTCTACCAGGCTTCAGAAACTAAAACTTTAACCATGTGGAGTCGAAACCTTGATGAAAATCATGTACAAACTTAATATATTTCTTTGTTATATTTTCAAAGATATGGTCCAAGGAATTTATGGTTTTAGAATGCTCCTAAATTTTATCTCAAACAATTTTTCAAGTACAAGTTTTAGGAATGAAGGTTAAAATAGTGACATGTGGCATCCTATATAGTTTCTCTATATTGAACCAATCCATAATCAGGTCATTGTGGGTGATTTGGCATAACTTCATCTTGAAGAATGAAATATAAATTTAAATTGTGGGGTTGGAAAGAAGACATAGAGATCTACTTGAGGATGAAAACTAATACAGTGGGAAGTCGAAATCATAGAAATACAATAGTTTCAAGGTCGGCCAAATAAACAAGCTCAAAATCAAACTCTTATAAAAAATTGTGTATTTTTAAATTGCATATATTTTGTTTGAAAAATAAATTTGAAGTGGTTCAAATGGTGAAGCATAGATATCATTATTTGGTTCTAAAAGGACTCGAAAACTAAAAAAGTATACGCCCATTAAGCCTGCAGAAATCTCTACTATCATGTATGAAGAAGAGAAAGAAATGCAACATGGTATATACAAATTATTGGGCCAAGTGTAACAAATTTCGCTCTCAGAAAGAGGAACCAAAAATGAACTAGAATCAATGATTAACATTAATATGGATAGTTTAAAAGAAAAAATAAAAGGGGGCATGGAAGGTTTGAAGGAAGGTTTGACAAATTTTCTACAAGAAATGCTTCATAATGGTGACAAGGCATTCCATGAAACTCGTGATGAGAACAAAAGGAATGTGAATCATGATTTTAGAGATTCCAACTTTGGGTTTAATACAAACCACATTCCAAAGATCGATATGAATAATTTTGATGGCAAGGATGCAGTAAAATGGATACTACATATGGAATGGTTCTTTGATCTACATAATTTCAACACACACAAAAGGTACACATTGCATATTTATATTTAGAACCCAATCAGTTTGTGTAGTATTGATGGTTTTTTTCTTGTAAATCACTTGTCACTTGGACAATTTTTATGGAGGAATTGATATAACATTATGAGAATACAAAGAGAAATACCTTCTTTAGCTAATTGATAAATATTAAACAAAAGGTTTTAGTTATGGAGCACATTGAGAACACAAAAATATTGAATATCAAGGTAACTAATATTCCAAAGAAGCATCTTGTCGATGTCTTCATAGGGACTTAAGGGATAACATCCAACATGAATTTCACCTTTCGGAACCTAATTCATCAGAGAATTTATTCATGGTGGCAAGAAATGTTGAAAGAAAAATTATGGCAACAAGGAGGTCTACCATTCATAACTACAAATATATATTTTATGTCGTTCCTAGCCTCCCACAACCTACAAGGTTGACACAACAACAATTGGAGGAAAAAATAGAAGAAGGGCTTTGTTACAGTTGTGATATAAAATACACTAAAGGTCATAAGTGTTCCGAGAATAAATTATTTTACATAGATTGTGAAGAGGAGGAAGAAAAGGAACAAGAAACATAAAAAAATAAGGCATACTCAAGGAACCAACCTCAGGGGTTGAAAAAGAAGAAATAAATCCTACCATATCTTGTAATGCATCGGTGGGAACTACCACTCCTCAAACTCTCAAGATAAAATGATATATCAAGAAGAAAAAGGTAATAGTTTTGATTGATTCAGGTAGTACCCATATTTTTATTCATTGCAAGAGAGCCAAGGATTTGAATTTCTTTATATATCCAACACTAGAGTGTCAAGTGATGGTTGCAGATGGAGGAACTATAAATTTCTCAAGGAAGTTCCATAATACCAATATAACCATGGGGAGGTATGTATTGAATAGTCCAATTATTTGCATTCCAATGGGTGGTGTTGATGTTGTATTAGGAGTCCAATGGTTACAATATTTTGGGACGATAGCTTTTAATTTTCAAGAAATTTTCTTGAAAAATTTCTAGGAAGGAAATTGAACTATGGGGTATCACAGGGAAACCTGGGAATATAATTAGCTCTAGTGGCATAAAATTTTTTGAAGAAGGAACAGCAAGGGGTAATTTCACAATTATGCTCACTAGATGTTCAAACATCTAAGTCATCGATTTCTCCATATCTCTAGATAGTCATTGACAATCGAGTCCAAGGAATTTGAGACTCCCAAAGGTATCCCACTTATTTGTGATCATCATCATGCTATTCACTTAATTCCAAGAAGTATTCCTCAAAGCATCCAACCTTATATATATCCCTATGCCCAAAAGAGTGAAATTGAACATATGGTTGCAGAAATTCTAGAGGAAGGAATAATTCAACCTATCCAAAGCTCTTTCTCTTCTCCAGTAGTATAGGTGCACAAGAAGGATGGATCATGGTGTATGTGTATGGATTATAGAGAGCTCAACAAGCTCATTATTAAAGATAAATCTCCCATTCTCTTCATTGATGAATTGTTGGATGAATTGTATGGAGAATTTTACTTCACCAAGTTGGATCTTCGTTCAAGATATCATCAAATTGGAATGAAGATAGGAGACATTCCAAAAACAGCATTTAGAATTCATGAAGGTCATTATGAATTTTTGGTCATGCCTTTTGGCCTTAATAATGAATGTTCCACATTTCAAGGTTTCATGAATTCCACTTCCAAACCTTTCCTTATAAAATTTGTATTAGTATTTTTTGATTAAATACTACTCTACAACAAGTCTTGGAAATATCATGTTCAACATGTTGGTTGAGTGCTCAAACTATTGGAGGAGAACCAATTGCATGCAAAACCATCCAATTTTTTCTTTGGGGTGCAGTATGTGGAATATTTGAGTCATATTGTATCTCATGAGGGTGTTAAGGTAAACCCTTACAAAATTAAAGCCATAAAGGAATGGAAAATCCCCCAAACCTTAAGGCATCTTTGAGTATTTCATGGGTTGATAGGGTATTATTGCAAGTTTTTAAGAATTATGGGAAAATGGCAGCACCTCCGACAACATTACTGAAGAAATATGAATTTTATTGGACTCCAGAAGCAACTAAGGTCTTTGAACATATTAAATAGGTAATGTGTTGAGCTCCGGTCTTAGCTACACCAGACTCGATTTCGTTTTTATGAATGTGCATGATCGTGTGAGTCTCTGTTAAATAGTACGCCCCTGCTCTGTGGAGGTTGAATCCCAACCAACCTCTAGGGTGTTAAATCCCCGAAACAATAAGGAAGGCCAATTTCTTTTGAAAGTCATCCAATCAAGGGAAAGTATTTACAAACACCTATTTATAAGAATGAAATGTTGGTAATCCTATATTCATTGAAGAAATGGCGCCCTTACCTAATGGGAAGCACTTCAAGGGAAAAATAGATCATGATAGTATTAAATACTTCTTAGAACGAAATATTATCTTCAAAATAGCAACAAAAATGGGTCACAAAGATGTTGGGTTATGACTTTGAAATCATATACAACAAAGGGAAGAAAAATGTTGTTGCATATGCACTCTCAAGAATGGATGAGGATATGTAAGAATTTCTCTATGCCATTTCTATTATCCAAACTGATTGGATAACTGAAGCAATAGAGGAATGGAAGGATGATGACGAGGTATGGAAACTCATTCAAAAGTTGCAGCAAGATCCCACTACATATAAATCATTCTGTAGAAAAATTATCATTGTGGTAGAAATATCACTTATATCTACGTAAGAACTCCCAACTTAGACAAAAGGTACTTTTGGATTTGCACAACTCTCCTCTAGGAGGATGCTCAGGTTTTTTAGGAACTTACCACATGGTCGAGAAGGATTTTTTGAGGATGACCTTAAATATAATATTCAGAAGTTTCAGGAATAATGTTTGATTTGCTAACAAAATAAAGTTGATATAATTAAGATCCTGGGTCTTTTCTAACCATTAGTCATTACAAGTCAACGTTGGGAAGAGGTATCAATGAATTTTATCACAAGTTTACCAGAGTCTGAAGGAAAGAGCCTTATCATGGTGGCATTTGATCGACATGCCAAGTATGCACACTTTTGTGCACTATCTCATACTTCCAAATCCAGTATAATCTCTACTGCATTTGTGGAAACATTTCAAAAGCTGCAAGGAAACCCAAATATTATTTTAAGTGATAGAGATTCCATTTTCACTATAAACCCTTAGAAAAAATTATTTTCGTCTTGGTACTCAATTAGCTCATATCTCATCTTATCATCCTCAATCTAATGGGAAAACTAAGATAGTGAAAAATGTTTGGAAGGATATCTTAGTTGCTTTTTATATGATAAACAAACATAATGGAACAAGTGGTTACCCTTGGCAGAATGGTGGTATAACACTTCCTTCCAGACCATAACAAAAATGACCCAATTTATGGAACTTTATGGTATCATCCGCCATCCATCATTATCTTTAAGAGACAGTTCTAAGGTTCAAGCAATGGAATATCATATCAAGCATTAACAACAATTTCCCCAATTCTTAAAGGACAACTTGACTCTAGTAAAAAATCAAATGAAACAACAGGTTGATCATCATCATAGTGAAAGAAGTTTTGATGTGGGAAATTGGGTATTTTTACAACTAAAACCATACAAACAAATTTCCCTCAAGCAAGCTAAAAAATATAATAAATTATCACCCAAGTACTATGGCCTTTACAAGGTGTTGCAAAAGATGGATACTATGGAATACACACTAGAGATGCATGTGTCTTCGCGAGTACACATAGTTTTCTATGTTTTATGCTTAAATAAGGTTATAAGTGATAAGTTGCTAATTCAAATTATATTTTCAAAACTTGACGAGGAAGGAAAACTCATATTAGAGCCTGAAGAAACTACAAAAACAAGAATCTAGGAGCTATGGAATAGATCAATTTCAGAGTATCTCATTAAGTCGAAGAAATTACCTGCTAGAGACTCTACATGGGAGGATGAGTATTTATTCAAAATCATCTAAAACTACTCAAACGTTGAGGGCAACAATTTTTTTAAAGAAAAGGGCATGTTATGTAGGCCCTAATTATATGTTGACCCCTTGGACGCCTATATATACCAAGGAGATATTGTCACATCCAAGAATTGTTCATTTATGTTATGTAAAAGGATGTTTCCCTCTCGAAGATTCTTATTTTCAAGTCATTGATCTATCTGTTTTTTTGTGTGATCTAGTTATAAAACAAATTCTCTAGTTTCTAGTGCATTCTCATGCATAATTGATTTTACAATTTTTTTGTTAGCTTGAACAATATGCACACTTCATTGATTTATACAAAAAATTTCTTGACATTAATTAGATTTTTGGTTTCTTTTGTTGCATGTGTAACATCTAACAAAAATATTTCTTCTTCTACGTCTTTGATATGGTCTTCTTCCTCTCAAATCTCCTCATCTTCACGAATATTCTAGCTGGAAGAAATACTACCTTCTTCTTTTTTAACTGGAAATATTCCTCAACCACTTGATTGTCCTCTACTTCCAATTGTATTTCAACCCCTTCATCTTTGGCTTTGTTTCCTTGCTAATTTCTCTTCCACCATGAGAGCTACCTCGTATGCTTCTTAAATATTTCTTGGAGACAAAATATTGAACTCGGCTTGAATTTCGTATCTCAAATCATTAATATAACTTGATACCTTCTCAATATATTCTTCTGCATGACCAACCCTTATGCTTATCTTATAAAAACAATGCATATTATTTTAGAGAAATCAAACTTTGCTTAATAATTTACATTTGTCTAATTCAATTGGTAATCTTGAAGCATAAATTTACCATTTAATTTAGCCACCATTCAATCCCAACTCGTAATCGTTTTCTTTCCTTTATTCTTCTCCTATGCTTGCACATTGTCTCACCATAATGAGGCATATCCCTTCAACTTGGTCACTTCATATTTCACCTTCTTCTCCTTGGCCACATTCTCATAGTCAAAATATTTATCCATGATGTTGAGTCAATCGATCAATTCTTCAGCATTTAAGTTACCCTTGTACTTCAACTTCTTTTTCCTCTAGGGACTCATCTTGATTGTTGATGTCGTCGATGTCGATGCCTCTCCTTTGCATTGTGTCCATCTCATATAATCTTATTTATATGCTTCTTACTTCTTTGAGTAATATTTAGTTTGCGATGGGTCTTCTTCAATCTATTCCCACTCATATAACTTTATGCACCATTTTCCACTATTTTGTTATAAAAAACTATATTTGTGAACAAACTTACTTTTATCAAAATTCCAAAAATCAGAGTAAGGGTTTTATTGAAATGACCTCAAACCTAAGGTCAATATATTAGATTCAATACTAAATATGAATACGAACTACTCACAAGCTCTATAATCTAAATATAGGTATAGGTGCCTCGACTGCTAAATCTAATGAAATTCCTCTTGTGTCCCACGTAGTACATACAACAAAAAAGATAGTTTAATATATTTTTACGAAAGCTTCCCTTTTCCATCGACTAATTTGGATTTTTATGCAACCTCCCTTTTCCATCTGATTTAATTCAAATTGGTGCCAATTGCTAATGATTGATATATTATATGTTATATAAGATAAAGCTAAACTAATAGCTTTGAGAGAGAAAATTGATTGTTATAGTCTTGTTTTTGTGAGCATTAATAAAAATAGGATAGTTTTAAGAATATTATGGATTGAAACCCCCACCAAGAGAGTTGAATATGAATTTTTTTCTTTTTCTTAAAATAGTTAGAATAAGTTACAATATTTTTTTGAGCAATATGAAATCCAAACAAACATGAAGGCAAGAGTGGGAGGCATTGGTTGGAGACACGACAGAGAGAATGACTAGAATATTGAACCTCGCAGCTGTCGCTCGTGCTAGGGCTTCCAAGTATGGCTGCCGCCATGGCTGGAAAGATGTGCTCGCAGCTCCTTAGACCTAAGAAGCTCGAAACTGGTCAGGTAAAGGTGTTTCAAAGCCCCACCAGGGCGGTGCAGATGGGAAAAAAATCACGAAGTTCCACTGCAAGAATGTGTGCTCCCTCAGAGGCAGTCGTGCACATGAACAGAGAGAGGTAGGAGCTCTTAGATCGGGCTGCGATGTAAAAGGGTTGAAGGTGGCTCGGATCTTCAACGGTGAGCTTACTCAGGCTCCCATAGCTCCCCAGACCCATCAGGATGCACCAGAAGAACTGCATCCAGACGTTCCTGCGCACATATCCGAGACAACCATTTTCCGCAATGGCAAGACTTTGAAGGATAGTTGGCTACGCTCATCTCGGCTGCTGGTTCCAACTAGGCCCAAGCCATGTGATGCAACCTCGGCAACATCCTGCGCAGATCTCAGGTTGAGGGGCTTCAGAATGAAGGACCTCATCAACAACTGCGCAAATTGTATTTCTCTCGGTTGAAAGCCATCAGCATGGAAAAATTGACCACTCACAACCTTCCTCCGCTCTTTCCTAGACCCTTGGTTCACCGCAATTCTCTCGAACAAGCAGACATTACACCCTCCTCCCAAATCCAGACCATACTCCTCAATGACAAAACACAACTCTGTTGGGTGCGATCTGCAGATCGGGTCCAAAGTATAACGCATGTCGTCAAACATAAGCTAAGGATTCCTTCTTTCATGTAGTGACTCATATACAGAGGTAAACATCTCGAGAACTCCCTCCGGCTTTATTTTTACAATATTGAGAAAAATGCTACTCTAGTTTTGTCCCTCCGTCTGCGAGGAGGAGCTTCAGCGCATCCCTCCTCCACGCAAAATTTCTCCTACAAGGATGTTTTCCATGCACAACACCCCAAGAAGGTTTCTCCTCCTCCCAAGGCTCCCAAGCCTTTTTTACTGGACAAAATGGAAGATATACCAATAACTGAAATCTCCCACCCAATAGTGGATGATTAGTTTCAACAATATGTAGAAAGAGCCATATCTTCCGATTCAACGGATTATGGCCACGCTCAGCAAACCTCTATCAATGGGTTCACTCTGCTTGGACCAATAACACCAGGATATTCTTCTTCTCAAAGGGTTTCTTCATAGTCTTGTTCGCTTTCGAGGAGGATTATCAAAAAGCTCTAACAGGAGGGCCTTGGTTCTGGGGGAAATCTAGGCTATTCCTCACACCATGGTTCCCACATTTCAACCCCTCCACGACCATCATCACCAAGCTTCCTATTTGGGTTAGGCTCCCAAATCTACCAGCCCCTCTATGGCACTATTCGATCTTTCAAGGAATCGACAACTCTCTAGGCTGCTTTCTAGCCACGAACACCACCAGGGGTGAATCGGGCATATACATCTTCGGTATAATATGCGCTGAAATAGACATCAGCAAAGGATTTCCAGATCAAATCATTCTCAAAGTGGGAGACTTCCATTGTACACAGACCCTGGATTATGAGAATACCGTCTTCATATGCCGCCACTGCTGCCAAACAGGACACCTTCAAAACTCATGCTCCTCCTTCCAGGCTCAAAAGAAGAAGAGCATCTGCAAATCAAACTCCAAAAGCTGGCAGCCTTGTGTCCGAGCCTATGGATGACATAGATTCCTTCAGTTTGGATGAGGAAGAGATCGAAGCAGATGTGGAGGACGCAAAGAAGGAAAATGACTTGACCTCGGTAGACCCTGATATGCCCATTGGTCCCTCAAATGCATAGAAACAGTCCCACGAAACCTCCTCCTCAGATTCGGATAAGGAGCCCTCTCCTTCAAACACTAACAGGCTCCAAGTGGTACTAGCCCAACAACCCCAGGATTGTTGGGTCAGAGTTTCAAAAAAGAATGGAAGAAAATGTCGCACTGAGGAAACAACCCACTCGGGGTAGTTTCCAGTATTTTTCCTGTGGCGCCTTTGTTATTTTATCTGTATCTCTTATCTCTCTCTTGACTACCCCACAGGACTGAGGTTGAATGTTCTTCATTTCCATTCCCCGATTATCTAGCTTCTACTGCTTGTAATTCATCTTGTACTATAGGCTCCTTTAATAGAAATAGACTAATTTACCCAAAAAAAAAAGTTACAACATTTTAAATTTGATGTATTCAAAACCATTATCATCATAAATAATTATAATTAATATTATTAATAATATATGTTAAAATTATTAAGAATATACATAGGTGTAGTCTAACTAATAGATGAAATAACCCTTAAGCCCCTCTATGGGTATTTTTCTAGTCAATTTTGCCCAAAATCCATAGAAGTTTTTAAGAATATAGTAAGCTTAAGTTTTTTAATATGTAAAGTTGAATTATCTTAGGCTCATGAATCCATTTATGCATTAGAAAGTGCGTTTTAAACAATAAGAATTAACAATATCACTAGAAATTGTATTATTGATTCCTCCCAAATAAGTCGTTTCACCAACTCAAATTAAATCCAAGTCGGATCTAATTGGTTTACTATCATGGTTATATAGTAACATATCATATAGAATATTTAGTTAATTATTAAAAAATCTTAATCAATATAATATATATGCATATCATATTAATTATATCATAATATTAGCATAATAATTATTGTTATTTTAAAGGAACGTGTAAGGGTTTTGATATTTAATAAAAAAACTAGATTATGGGCCAAAACCCTTACACAATTATCTGATTTTTTACAAAAGATGACATCACCCGTCCATACAAAATGATTGTTAGCTTTGGAGTTGCAGTTCCTTCCTATGTTGAATACACAACTCATAAAAAGTTGAAAAAAAGACCCAAGTATCAAGATATATTTACATCACAACATTGATATTTATGATTCATGGAAAAAAGACAACAATCACCAACCAAGACCATTAACAATGACCATGACCAGCGGTGCCAGACCCCCAAGAGCAACATGGCCTTTTTATTTCCGGGACAAGGTTGGAACCATCTCCACCCATGTCAAGTTGTGCATCGCCAATCTTAAAGATCTCCAACGCAGAAAAATTAACACTTATGGAATTAACCTCCTCACTTGCAGACCAACCAACATTTTCTCCATATCAAAGTAATGTCTGAGAAGCTTGGCTTCCAAAAAGAGCTGAAAATTTTGTCTTTGCCTTTCAACCATATGCTCTAGTTGTTGAATATAACCAACAACACTTTAGCTACTTCTAGTAACCTATAAAACAACATCATGGTGTTAACATTCTCTTGAGTTGACAAATATTCCACCATCTTTGAGAAGAACCTATGCAGCTAACTAATTAACACATTGAAAAATATTCTCTACGCTCCTAATCTAACAAGGATTAGCTACACTTTGAAAATATGGGAGGTAAAATGTTTCATTAAATAGACAAAATTGAGGCCTATCATGAGCCCAAATAAAACAAGATTTCCAAAGCCATATTAGAATCCTTAGCAATATAGAGAAATGATGATTAACCAATGTTATGGGATGGTAGAATTAAAGCCATCCCTCTACTCAATAGATTAAACTCCACAAGGGAGCTATTCCACCCCAAATACCACCTAATTCGAATTAGATATCATGAACTCCCTGTATCAGAGTTGGGAAATATATCATGTCACTTGTAAATTTAGACGAGACACTAGGAAGGATCCGTAGTAAGAAAATTCGATCCCAAGACCCTTCCTTTTCTGAAATCAAGCCAAGGAACAGGTTGAGTGGGAGGTAGATGGCCTCAAATCAATTCATTTTTTTCCAATAATGGAAATATTAATAAGGAGGTAAATCTCTCTTGGAAGTCCAATTTTATCTAAGGGAAGGGGGAATCAGCAAAACAACTATCCAATTCCATTTTCCCATGATCCAAAGTAGATATTTTTTTAGACAAGGTATCTTCCACCGAATTCAAATGCTTATACATATGGAAGAGTTATATTTGCTTGAAATGGGAGGCGGTTAAGATAATGCTTTGGAGAAAGGGGAATAATCTGAACATGTTGCCTTCTTAGCCTTGCTCATTTGGAAGATAACAAGCATTGAATCCTCAAAGATCATTAGGTTATATATATTCTTTATAATAGCTATTTCCAAGCCTTTCCACAGAGCAAGATACTCAACTTGATTGTTGGTCGTAAGGCCAATTCCCCAAGAATATTGCAACACAATTTATCTATCAAGACAAAATAATGATACTCCCACTCCTTCCTCCCTCTGTATTAACATAATTTTTATTAATAATCACAATATAATTATATAATGTATTATTTGGGAGGGTCTAATTCTAAAAGCATGTGCTTTCTCTTGAGAGTTCATAGGTTCAAATCCGCATGTGATTTTTTATCATATGAGGGCCCCACTCTAGGGACCCCTTTGCAACTAATAAGCCAAATTTAGTGTATTTTCCAATATATATATATATATATATATATATATATATATATATATATATATATATATATATATATATATATAACTTACCTATCATGTCAACCCAAAAAAAAAAATTTGCCTTTACATGCGACATCTCATAAATACATCATTCAAAAGTACCAAACTACTAACAATGTTCCATTGATTCCACTTCCTTGTCATCAAAGAACTCATAGATGCTCATTACTCCAATAGGAAGAGAAATGGCCTCCTTTGGCAACTCATCTACCTTGAGTTGAAGTTACTAGAGGATATGGATAAAGGAAAGCCAATCAAAATGAAGAACAATTTACTTAATGTACCTAATCAAAGATTCAAGTTTGAGATCGAAAACCTAAATCTTTTGTTTTTTCTAATCTATAACTACCTCCGAATCACCAAACACTTGTAATCTCTTAATGTCTTTATCAATTAAAGCCAAGGTTCAAGTTTGAGATCAACAACCTAAGCCTTTTGATTTTTCTAATCTATAACTAACACTTGTAATTTCTTAATGTCTTTATCGATTAAAACCAAGAATCCAAAAAGCAATTAATTATGTTTTACGGTTAGTTTCTCTACTTGGGACCTATCTAATGTGGATGTAATAGGATGAATTCATAAAAATTACTACCCAATACACGAGGACCCCATAAAAGAAATTGCAAGGGAGGGTTTTTTTCCTGCTTGGTCTTGAAAATATTGGACAAGTTGAGAATGAAGCTAGCTATGATTTCTAATGGAATTTAATTAATAATTTTAGTATTAATTATGATAATTAAATAAATAACATTTATTTTTTAATTTAATATTTATTTGTTTATTTGATATTAAGTTGTGTTATGTTTGTGAAAGCCTTTTTATTTCAACTTAAGGTGGATGAGGATTTATTGACTTTTTATTATTTTTTTAATTGAGGGCCTAGATTAATTCTCAAGGGAATATGCTTAATCTTAACGTTTATCAACATGCTTAGTGGATTCTTAGTCTTGAACATGTTCAATAGATTCTTAGTCTTAATGTTGATCAACAATTGTAGTGTATTACAGAGTTTATCAGGTGGCATTGGTTAATTTTAAAAAATTCCTCGCCCACCGATATTCTAGAGATTTGAGATTATTTCAATTCTAATAAGTTCCTCCATGATAAGTTCCTCATTATTATTTATAACATTCATTTATATATAAGAAATTTATTTAGTAAAATGGTCCATTACTTTTAATAAATTTTAAAAATTATCCATGCCACTTGTTCCCCACCCACTGATACTCTAGGGATATGAGATTATTCCAATTCTAAAAAGTTCCTCTAGGGATATGATATTATTCCAATTCTAAAAATTTCCTCAATGATAAGCTCCTCATTATTATTTATAACATTAGTTTATATATAAGAAAATTTTATTTAGCAAAATGGTCCATTTTACAATAAGATGTGTAATTTTTATTTTATTTTTAAGTTAAAGTTAACCCATAACCTTTTTATACATGATTAATCACGTAAATATGTGCATTAATAAGACATTATTAGCATTGCAATAATTTTTTCAGTGACATCTATGAAGCCTTCGACTATATCAACCACATTAATATTTTTAATGTGGTTGTACTAGTTTTATATTTTCACAAATTAACTCAAAAAATATAGTAAAAATGTGAATTCTATGTATGGATTAAGAAACTTACACATTAAGAAATATGATTTGGAATTGAGTTAGATCTAAACTAATTATGTAGTTATTTATTTTTAAATCTTACATATCATTTCATGTAAGGAAAAAATTCCTCTCATTATAAATTATAATAAAATAATAAAATATGTATAAAAACTATTTAAAAAAAAATGTGTTCTCATCTTGTCTTGATGATGAACCACATCAGCTGGTTTGAAACACCTCACAAAATTTTCTTACATGTGATTTTCACAGAAAATTCTTATACACAATAAAATAGTTCATTTATATGGTTAAAAATATTTTAACAACATTGATCTCACTAATAACCTCTTTGCTTTCTTAAGAAAGCATGCATATTCTCAAGAACATGTATGCATTCTCAAAAATATGAAGGTATTCTCAAGAATGTGTGTTCTTAGAATATGAACACATTTTCAAGAATACATTCTTAAGTCATGTAAACTTGACATCTTGATTGTTGTTATATTATATTGTTATAAATTTTATAGCGGTAGCATCATTAAAAAAATTATGGATAAAAATAAAGCAAACACAAAAGAATTTTTTTTAGTTATGGATAAAATAAAGGAAACACAAAAGAGTTATTTTTAGTTATAATCAAAAGCAATATACCTATCATTTTCTTTTCATAAACACAAATCTTTTGTGTATTGAAAACATAATTATAACTAAATACATTAAGAATAAAATAAATAATAAAATACAAAAGACTTTCTAAAATTGTTTCGAGCTTTAATCAAAACCACTCATACTAGAATTAACATAAAAATATCAAAAATCTAAATTCATCATTATATATAATTGCTCAAATAAACATTTAAAAAAATATTAACACTGAATATGATTAAAAATAATAATAATGGTTTTAAAAAGTAGATACAAACTATACACGAAACAATAAGCTTTAAAAAGTGTAGAAACTCCCAGAAGCTTTTCAATCGATATCAATTACCATTTGATCCTTCCTCTATGTCAGATACATGAGCTTTCATTTTTTTTTAAAAAAAACCTCTCCATTATATGGCCAATTTTAATGTCATGATATTTGCGAGTGTTTTCATTAAACAAATAAGGTATTAAAAAACACTATTTTTCCGTTCGTTTTCATTACACAAATTAGGGAAAAAATATATACTTTTGCCTTATAGTGAATTATGTGGTAGCCATGTTGTGGCCGTTTTCGTTAAGAAGATGACGATAAAATCGCAATATTTTATTTTAACCAAAATGTTAATATTGAGAGTTAATCAACCCAAAATCACTTTTATCTTTTTGCCCTCATGCCTGCCATTTTCGCACGCTGTGTGCTACGGAAGAGTTTCACAACTTAAAGCACACTGAAATTTGATTATATAACTCCATATTTTTCTTGGGGCATTTTTATTTACACTCATTTTGAATGGCGAAAGACAATTACATCAATTAATTTTTGAAAAATATAAAATTCTTCTTTGTCTAATTGGCTTACCCACATTTCGAATAAAAAGTCCGCAGTCCACATCTAGTAGTTTTACACGGGAAGCTCTACAATAATAACAACGCAACGAGCATGCGGATTCACGAATATGGTCAATTAAACTACACGGGAAGCTCTACAATAATAACAACGCAACGAGCATGCGGATTCAGGAATATGGTCAATTACTGGCCTCCAGTACCATGTCCGTCGGATTCCGGATTATTCCCGGAATCCGCAATCGGATTAAGGTTGGGGCAACGTTCAAATGCTAGTACGCTCACACATTTATGCACCTCATCTTTCCTAAATCTCTTTGCCAGAATACCATACCAAATAATAATAAGAGGGAACGCGTCCAGGTACAGGGCCTACACCATCTATCTATTCGCAAGTTTGGTATCCTTCACGGGGCCTACCACACACATCAATTCACAGGTTTGCCCGCCCTCAGATATGTAGTTTCTTTGCATTTGCGGAGAAACTTCATCTCACAAACGCGGTGAGGTGACTCAGACAGACGACTGCAACATATGGACAAATCGCTTGCTGTTGACCGATCCCCGCAAATATTAAAATATAGAATAAGCAAAAGCCGTCAGCGTTGGCGTTCTGTTTAACGCAGTCTCACGCATTTCACATGCATATATGCCTATATCTTTCTAAAATCCAAACATTACAACTGTTCAAAAACGCCTATATATATACATTCTGAGTCTCCTAGTTTCACTGTGCAAGAGATTCCAAGGCCAATCAATACTTCTACCCAAAAATTGACAACGCCCCTATATACATTCTGAGTCTCCTAGTGCGCTATTGTGGAAGATATTATTCATTCTTCTAAAGAAGAATTGAATTGGATTTTATTTGCCAATTTTCAATTGCAGAGGAGAACATACATGACAATGGGAGAACTGAGGACTCTGTTGATAGTTCAAGCTCTGTTTATAATTAATTGCTATGTCGGATTAATTTCATGACACCAGCTACACCAAGGCAGATGGGAGCTTCTCCTCCAAAATGCGGGAGTTTCCGCAATGCATTTGACGCTCACCCACACTAATAAGCTCCTTATTTTCGATCAAACACTCGCCGGTCCTTCTTAGATTATGAGAACTGACCCACCCTGCAACAACGCCACTGCTGCCGCCTCGCAAGATTGCTGGGCACATTCCATCGACTACGACATCGCCACCAACAGTGTGAGGCCTCTGCACCTTGCTCACCGACACTTTTTGATCTTCGGCTGCCTTCGCCAGCAACGGTACACTCATTCAGACCGGAGGATGGAGCGATGGGACAAGAGTCACTCGCTACTTCGCCCCATGCTCCGACGCCACCTGCAACTGGATTGAATCAGCGGTCCACCTCACTGCCAACCGATGGTACGCTTCCAACCAGATGTTGCCCGATGGTCGGGTCATTGTCATAGGGGGCCGCAGATCGTTCAATTACGAATTCGTTCCGAGAGTCCCTTCTGACGGGGCGTTCCAGCTCCCATTCGCGGTGAAGACCAACTCAGTGGGAGAGGAGAACAATCTCTATCCGTTCATCTCTCGTCAGACGGCAATCTCTTCATTTTCGCCAACAAGGATTCCATCCTCTTTCGACTACAACAAAAACCAGGTACTCAAAACCTTCCCCACCATGCCTGGAGGTGGCGCTCGGAACTATCCTTCGTCTGGTTCTTCCGTAATGCTTCCCCTGGAGTCCGTTAATAATTTCCAGAAGGTGGAGATCCTAATCTGTGGAGGAGCCCCGGATGGAGCTTTTAAAAAGGCTACCACCAACCAGACGTTCGTGGAGGCGTTGAGGAGCTGCGGGAGAATGGAGATCTCGTCACAGAATCCGCAATGGGAGATGGAGAAGATGCCCGGCCTCAGATGGGAGATGGAGGAGATGCCTGGTCCCAGAGTCATGGGTGTGTTAGCTTAAATAACGATTAATACTTTAAAAAATCGAAAAATAAAAATTAATGCCCAATAAATCATATCTCTAGCCATTGATGCTACTCACACTCAGAATGTCACCCGATCTGCCCCAGATTTTACCTCAATCCCCAACTTCTAAGTCAACTCGTCAAACTCACAAGCACCAGGGAAGAACAACAATGCTTCATAAAGTGTTTGCACAACGCGTCGGCTCGATCAAATCCAGTAGTCACTTTCAATGCAATTACCGCTTTTAACAAAAATTAATTGCTCACGATGCGTAGTCCAGCGCGAGGATAAAAAACTTTGCAAACTCTGATCTTGGATTTACAAAACTCTCCCAAAATCTTTTATACAAGCAGAAAGAATGGTGTAAAACTGAAAAGGATTGAGTTAGTGAGCTTGGGACCAAACAGAAATATTTATAGCCAAGCTTCCATCAAGCTTTTATGTGTCAAGTGTTCCACAAATCATGGTAGAGAACTGCTGTGGGAGTTGTTGGAATTTTCAGAATTCCAAAACAATAAACAGTCTTCCTTAAACACAGAGAAATACAAATAAAATTTGCACACAGTGACAGAGTTTCACATAAAAAAAAATTCTATTAAAAAAAAACTTGCTGTTACAATACTTCTATCTTTCCACTGCTGGGAGATTACAAACTATGGTACTGCTTCACACACAGTGACCAAAACACTCTTCTCTGTCTCACACAGAGAAATACTCTGTTTCTGCTGTTCTGTGTAATTAAAATTACAACTCTGTCTTTTACAAAATGCACTCTGCTGTGCATAAAACTCTGCTCTGTGTTCTTACAATACGCTGTTGTGTATTGAAAAAACATTACATTACAAATATCTCACTGTCTCTACGTATTACAAAACAAATATCTGCATCATAAATTGCTCAACCACTAAACTTCACCGCTTCAGAAATCTTAATGGCTGCATTAACTCTGTCAGCACCGATCTAGTATGCATTGATAGCAAATTGACTTTCCGGCACTTTGATATTTATCCCAGCACTGCTGTGCTTCACTTCTCTGTTTCCCGCACTGCTGTGTATTAAAAAAAACATTCCTGTGTAATAACATTACTGTCTTTTCCCTTTTTTTTTATGTACACTGCTGTGTAATAAAAGTAAAACACTTCACGGCCTTTTAATATATGATGTGCATATATTAAAATAAAACATACAATATTCAAAACTTGTTAAAACCAACTATTCAAAAAAATGCCGTGATTAAAATTTCAACCGGCGATCATAATATAACATATGGCCGTATGATATATGTGGGCCCCTGCTGTGGTGATGTAAGCAAATCCGAGGGGGTGAGTTCCTCCGCCCACAAATCTTGATGGACCCCCGCGGACTCCCTTTGCCGCCTGGCCTCTTCTTCCGTTTGCAAGTTCTGGCAGTTGGAATTAATTCCAACACTCCCCCTTAATTTCAACTGCTGGGTTTTCCTGCATACCCAAGCATTTCCTGAAATATTCAAAGCTTTTCTGCTGTAGTGGCTTTGTGAGGATGTCTGCAAATTGATCCTCTGTTCTGCAATGCTGCAAAACAATCTCACCATTGCTAACCAATTCCCGTATGAAATGAAACTTGGTGTCAATGTGTTTTGTCCTTTTATGAAAAACAAAATTTTTAGACAATGCAATAGGTGAGCTATTGTCACAAAAGATCACTGTCCCTTTTACCTGTTCTTGACATAAACTTCTCAACATTTTTCTCATCCAAACTGCTTGACAACATTTCTTCTTTGTAGTTGCCACATGTGCACTTACCATGTGAACAACTACAGGTTGTTTCTTAGAAGCCCATGAAATGGCTCCCGAACCCATATGAAAAACATAACCGGAAGTGCTCTTCCGATCATCTACACTTCCAGCCCAATCACTGTCCGTGTATCCAACTAAATCTGAACATTCTGAAGTAGTATAAAAAATACCAAATTTCTTTGTACCTTTAACATACCTCAAAATTCTTTTTGCTGCTTGTCAATGTGCATCTTTTGGCTTTTCCATGAACCTGGAAATCAAACTAACAGCATGCATTATGTCCGGCCTAGTTGCAGTCAAATACATGAGGCTGCCAACTATGCTCTTGTATAAACTAGGATCAAAATCCTTACTGCTGCCCTCTCTGCTGAGTTTTAATCCCATCACTGTGGGAGTGATAGCTGCTTTGCTCTCCTGCATGTTAAATCTTTCAAGAACTTCATTAACATACTTTGCCTGTGAGATAAAAATCCCATCTTCATTTTGTTCTACTTCTATTCCCAAGAAGTATCTCAACAAACCCATGTCAGTCATTTCAAATTCTTCCTTCATGACTGTTTTAAAATTTTCAATAAGGCAATCATCATTACCTGTAAAAATAACATCATCAACATACAAGACTACAATCAAAATTTTACCATCTTGTTCTTTGATGTAGAGGGTGGATTCTCCCTCACACTTTTCAAAACCATTTTCCAGTAGATATGAATCTATCCTACTGTACCACGCTCTTGGCGCTTGCTTCAGCCCATAAAGAGCTTTCTTCAGTTTGCATACCTTGTGCTCTTGGCCTTTCTTCTCATAGCCGAGAGGTTGATCAATGTAAACCTCTTCCATTAACACTCCATTCAGAAATGCTGACTTCACGTCCATTTGGTAAACTTTCCATTTATTTTGTGCTGCTATGGACAACACTGCTCTCACGGTTTCCATTCTGGCAACCGGTGCGAAAGTTTCCTCATAATCTATGCCATGCTTTTGCTTATAGCCTTTGACAACAAGCCTTGCCTTGTGTCTCTCTATCTTTCCTTCAGCATTACTCTTGGTCTTGTAGACCCATTTAACACCTATGACATCTTTACCTTTTGGGAGTTCAACCAAATCTCAAGTTTTGTTCCTCTCTATGGCATTTATTTCCTCATCCATAGCTTCTATCCATTTCCTATCCTTGATAGCTTCTTCGAAATGAACAGGATCATCAACATGACAATATAACGCAAACAAAGAATTGATACCTTCATTAGCTATATCTTGTTCATAAATGTCTTTCAAACTTCTGAATTTCTTACCTCTTTCTGTAGGTGTACAAGTACTTGAAGAAGCACTTGAATTTCCTCCTTGTGGTGTGCTTGGAGAAGCACTGTCATTTCTCCTCAAGGGTGTGCTCTGTGGTGTTGGTGTTGCTATTTGGGGATGTATTTCAGCCACCTCATCATCATTCTCATCATGAGATAAACAGTGCTTAACATTCATTGTTTTCTCTATGCTTCCATCCCAAGCTTCCTCTTCAATGAACTGAACATCTCTGCTCACAAGAAACTTCTTGTTGGATGGGTTATATAACCTGTAGGCCTTGGATTCCTCACTGTATCCAATAAAAATACATTTCTCCCCCTTGCTGTCCAACTTCTTCCTTAGCTGATCCGGAATGTGTGCATAAGCCACACATCCGAAAACCTTCATGTGCGTGACACTTTGCTTTGCGCCACTCCATGCCTCTTCCGGCACTTTGTTCATGACTGCTTTTGTAGGGCACCTGTTCAAAATATACGCTGCACAATGTACAGCTTCAGCCCAATAATCATTTGGCAAATGCTTTGCCTTAAGCATACTCCTCGCCATGTCCATTATGGTTCGGTTCTTCCTTTCGGCCACTCCATTTTGCTGCGGTGTATATCTAGTTGTAAACTGCTTATGTATTCCATTTTCTCTACAAAACCGTAGAAAATCTTTAGATATATACTCACCTCCTCTATCAGTCCTTAAGACCTTGATATGCAGCCCACTCTGGTTCTCAACAAGTGCTTTGAAATTGCGAAATTTTTCAAACACTTCACTTTTCTTTTTCAAAAAGTAAACCCAAGTTTTTCTTGTAAAATCATCTATGAATGTTAGTACATAGTGGCTGCTTGCAAGTGATGGAGTTTTCATCGGTCCACACACATCTGAGTGGACAATATCTAAGGGTGCTTTCGCCCTTATGCTTTTCCCGGAAGGAAAACTTTCTCTGTGTTGTTTCCCAAGAATACAACCTTCACAAAGGCTGTTCGGTTTCTCTATCAATGGTAAACCACTTACCATTCCTTTTCTGTTCAACAGATTAAGACCTCCAAAGTTGAGATGTCCAAATCTCAAGTGCCATAACCAATTGTCATCCTTTGGTTCGCTTTGGAAAGTTTCCTGTGCAACTGCTGCTTTCTCTTCGCCATTCTTCAAATCTGCTCTCATCCTGAGAGGGAACATCCTGTTCCTTGTCATCTTCACTTCAGCAATACACTGTTTGCTGGGTGGTTTATCCATGATGGTACAAACATCATTGTCAAAGAAAACATTATACCCCTTATGGACAAGTTGTCCAACACTTAAGAGGTTACACTTCATTCCTGGAACATAATAAACATCTGCTATGGTTTTTCTTGCACCTAATCTTGTTAAAACATTTACATCTCCTTTTCCCATAACAGAAACTTTGCTATCAGTTCCTAGTGTGACTTGTGACTGCACACTCTCATCTAACATAGAAAACATTGCTAAGTTTCTTGTCATATGGTTACTACAACCGGAGTCTAGAAACCATATATCCTCATTCTTTTCTTCAGCCATATTACAAACTAAAAACAAATTACTTTGGCTGCTATTTTCTTTTGTGAAATTTGCACTAGTTTCACTTCTCATATCATTCTGCTTCTTCTTTCTACATTCATTATCATAATGACCATATTTCTTACAATTATAACATTGGACATTGGATTTTTCATACCTTTGTCCTTGTGCATTCTGCTGACCATTCTGCTGGCTGCTGCCTTGGCCTTGATGCTGATTTGGATTGCTGCCCCTTCCTTGAGCATTTGCTGGACTGTTCCTTCCACCTCTGTTTTGGCTTCTGCCTCTTCCTCTTCTGTTTCCTCTGCCTTGCCCTCTTCCTCTTCCGAAAGACATCTGGGTCTTAAAGGCTTGCTCAAGAGATGAGTTTTCACTCCTACCCAATCTCTGTTCATGGGTAATCAGTGATGCATGTAATTCATCCACTGAAAACTTTGTGAGATCCCTTGTCTCTTCTATGGTGGTGACAATTACATCGAATCTTGAGGGTAAACTTCTCAAGAGTTTTTCCACAATCCTCTTGTCCTCAAGAGTCTCTCCATGAGATCTGATTTGTGTGACCATTCCAATCACATGAGTGAAGAATGAGTCAATGTTATCTGACTCTTTCATACAGAGAGTCTCAAAGTCTCTCCTCAGCAACTGAAGTTTTGCTGTCTTCACTCTCTCCATTCCCTGATAAGCTGTCTTGAGAGTTTCCCATGCTTCACTGGATTTCTTAGCTGCTGCTATCCTTGGAAACACACTCTCATGCACTGCTTGATACAAGAAGAAAAGAGCCTTGGTATCTCTCTTCTTATTGTTCTTCAACTGTTCTCTTCCTGCTTGATTTAACATTAAAAACTCTGCTTCATCTGCTGGCTCTTCAAAGCCATCCTCAACTAATTCCCATAATTCTTGTGAGGTAAATAAAGCTTTCATGGTTATTGACCAGTAATCATAATTCTTTCCATTAAATTGTGGGAGATGGACACTTCCCAAACTCATACCTGTGCTAGAACCAGCCATTCTGCACTTCTAACTATGATAAAAACACTTGACTGTGTACTAAAATAGCTCACTGTTTTGCAATAGTTACACAACAAATTTTATAGAGAAATACCTTCGAATTCTTCTTGGCTGAACCTTCACTCTGCTGGAGAGGTTGCTGCAAAAACGAACTCTGTTCCTTCAGCTTATTTGACCCTTCAAATAGCCTGGATTGGCTCCGATACCATGTTGGAATTTTCAGAATTCCAAAACAATATGATCTTCCTTAAACAAATACAAATAAGATTTTCTGATGTGAGTTTCACATAAAAAAAAATTCTATAAAAAAACTTTAACACATTACAATACTTCTCTTTCAGCTGCTTTAAGGAATTACAAACTGTAATCTGCTTACACCTGATTAAAGGCTAACTCTTCTGTCTCACACGAGGGTTTTACTCTGACCTGGCATTACGTGTAATTAAAATTACAACTCTGTCTTTTACAAAATGCACTCTGCTGTGCATAAAACTCTGCTCTGTGTTCTTACAATACGCTGCTGTGTATTGAAAAAACATTACATTACAAATATCTCACTGTCTCTACGTATTACAAAACAAATATCTGCATCATAAATTGCTCAACCACTAAACTTCACCGCTTCAGAAATCTTAATGGCTGCATTAACTCTGTCAGCACCGATCTAGTATGCATTGATAGCAAATTGACTTTCCGGCACTTTGATATTTATCCCAGCACTGCTGTGCTTCACTTCTCTGTTTCCCGCACTGCTGTGTATTAAAAAAAACATTCCTGTGTAATAACATTACTGTCTTTTCCCTTTTTTTTTATGTACACTGTTGTGTAATAAAAGTAAAACACTTCACGGCCTTTTAATATATGATGTGCATATATTAAAATAAAACATACAATATTCAAAACTTGTTAAAACCAACTATTAAAAAAAATGCCGTGATTAAAATTTCAACCGGCGATCATAATATAACATATGGCCATATGATATATGTGGGCCCCTGCTGTGGTGATGTAAGCAAGTCCGAGGGGGTGAGTTCCTCCGCCCACAAATCTTGATGGACCCCCGCGGACTTCCTTTGCCGCCTGGCCTCTTCTGTCGTTTGCAAGTTCTGGTAGTTGGAATTAATTCCAACACTCATGCCAAGAGAACAGCGGCAGATCAACATCAGAAATTGAAGGGAATGAAATTACGGAACAAAACTACTCGTCTTCTTCTTCTGTATGCGCAGTTATAAGAAAGCCAGAGCCACAGGAAAGGGAGATTGGAGAGATGAAGCACAGCTGCCGCAGAAACTTTAGAGGAGTCACGCAGCGTCCATGGGGAAAGTTCGCTGCACAAATCAGAGACCCCACCAGGAAACGTTCCCGTGTTTGGCTGGGCACTTTCAACACCGCCAAAGAGGCTGCTCTCGCATATGACCGCGCTGCGTTCAAGATCAGAGGAGCCAGGGCCCTGGTTAATTTTCCCCTGGCCCTGGCTTCCAAGTCAGACAACGAATCGGTCGTAGCTCACTTGGGGCACGAGAGAAACAGAGAGACAAAAGATTTTGCAGGGAATTGGAGTGGAGTCGGGGACATCTGATCGGAGGAACTGCCAACGCATTTCACAATAAAATATAACATGACAAGTAAAAGGGTTATATATATATATATATATATATATTCTGCAATGTTTAATGTAGTCTGAGATCATTTATGATTTGAGTTAGATTCATTTATCTATGTGCTGCCAAAGAGCTTGTGCTTTACCCTGTTTGTTTGCGTGAGACACCATTTAGTTCAATTTTAATAATGAAGATCAATTTATTTTAATTGCTGCCATCTCTACACCTTTTTTATTTGCAAATTTTGGTGAGGACTCTCCCCATTGTTATTAAATTATTTATGTTGCTGAACTGACTCTCAAATGATCAATGCCATTGATATGCTTGAGTGGTTTTGATCTTCCTGAAATTGTTGGAGGGTGAGAAGACAAGCGTTGCTCCTCCATATCACCTGGATTGCGCCCTAGGTTGGTTGATACACTGTGTTCTTAGCCTTTAACTCTATGTTTGTGACTGTAGACATTACAGTTTAATCTGCGAAGCCTGGATTCATGGTCGAGCGTTCCAAGTCGACCCTCCGATGGAATATGGGTTTGTATTTGGACCTGCTCTTTTTATTCTTTGAATAAAGAGATCTCATTATTTTATATAAAGAATAGGGGTAAAGGCAGCTTCGGCTGCATCATTAGTATCATTATGCATAATGTGGATTCTTCATCGTTTTGGTTAAGTTATTATGGACCAAATCTTATAGTTGGAGAAAGGAAAATTCTTTTGATTTGTGATTGAAAACATAATTGTTGGATGTTGTAAAATCTTTGTTTTACCATCATGTGGCGGCAGCTAAGGAGGAATTATTCAAGATGGACATAATGTACAAGTTATATATTATTCATCAAAGAGGTTGAAAACATGTTCTCTGTACACAGGTGAAGAGATGTGAATTGATGTTGTATGGTACATGAAAGTGCAGGAAAATGTTTGCACTAAAATGATGAGCTTATAGGCATGCGAGTATTTATAGTGACAAAGACAACATAGAAGTGTGGAATTCAAAGAGTTGAGATTGCGAAGAGAAGGTTTGTTAATAACCTTAACAGGAGCATAAGGTATGATAGATCATTTCTAGAAGATATTTTTGAATATTGAAAATTGGATGGTTTATTTATTTTCACCATAAAATAAATCTTGAGAAACATGGATTGCATTTCGACTAAAGACTTCAGTATCATGTGAAATGATAATAGAAAACTGATAAGAATGGAGTATGAAAGAGAGTGAAGATTTTACATCCTAAAATGTATTAGGGGTGTATGTTCGTTGGAGGATTGTATAACTTGAATTAAGTTAAAATATCCACTATCATAATTATTCAGTCAAGCTTTGAAGTCAATTAGATGTTAGGGTCATGAAAATTTGGATAGCTTGAGTTAAGATTGAATTATTTTATAAGAGAGTGTATTTCTCATCCAAATGAAGAGTTGATGTAAAGTCCGAAGTCAAAGGGTTGTATACCAAAGTCAAAGGTTTGAATGTAATTGGGTGCATGATCTGAAATTGTGAGAACAAAGTATTTCTTATACAGAGATTGACAGTAGGTGGCTTTTACTGGTTATTTCACCTTTACCAGAAAGCATGAAACCAGAAGCTTCTGGCCCACAAACTAGCTCTGCTTAAGGAAATAAAATGTAAACACTAAAATAGATCCGATCAATGAAAGTATTTGTTTATGTGAAAAATATTCATTAATCAAAATTTTATGTGTGAATAAGCAAGTTTAAGTATTCTGCAAATGAAGTAATGTGGTTTGAAGTGAAACTAATGAGTTATGTTCACTGTATAAGGCTAATTGGGAAAAGTGTACTTATGAAAAGTTACTGTTTAATGTAGCAGAATCTAAAATATAACAGCAAAAATGCACAGCATAACAGTAAGCATTTTTTTAAGCAGTTCACCCCTCTCTTGGGCTACCTCTGCTGGGTTCAAAAGCCTCTAATGAGGCTTTTCTCTATTTCATTAATGCTCAAATTATGAATTACACTATGTAGAAAGCCTCAAAAGGCAAAAAAAGCTGCAAATTCAGAAACAGAGGACTGAAATCAGTATAAATCGACTATTCATTCACCTTCAATGGATGAGTATAGTCCAACACAGCTGATCTTTCATTAGGCCCTAATGGCTCCACAGCCAAAATCGCTGGTAAAATCACTGATAGAACACCTTGATGGCTCTGCAACCTCTCCCAACAGCTCCATAATGCTTCAATACCCCAAAATCAAAAAAAAAATTGTCCCAAATGGACTTCCCTAGCAAAAGTTATGGCTAACTGAAGTTTTGCCCAGTTTCACCTAGAAAAACTCCTGCTAACTCTGGCTAACTGCCAGACAACTCCGACAAAACTGGGGTGGTTGCTAAATTTGAGGGGTCCGTCGAAATTACTGCCGAATTGGAGGGGGCTAAGGGATAAGCCCACGTGACCACACCGATCGTAATACATTGAAATACATTAATGTTGAACGTGGCATGGAATAAGGTTTGAACCATATAATAGTAAATGGTGTCGAAACTCTTGTGACCACGTCCATTTTTCATTGCGCGCATGTTTTTTTTGTGCCACAATTCTCCACGGATGGTTCCGTGCTGAGGGGGATGGCCCCCTTTGGGGCCTGGCCCAAACAAAACCAGACTTTAAATATATATTCGATCCACCATTTAACAAGAACCATTGCTCTGGCCCAATGGTTGGGCCACTCCGTTGTGTCCGCCCCGACCCGGGGTCGAACCCTGTCGTGTCCAAAACAAATTTTTAAAATGCCATTTCGTTGGTTCTCGGGGCCATGTGGTGGCCTACGAGCTAGCCACGTGGCGCCCTGTGATTGGCCACCTGCGGAATATTCGGCATAATATTCTGTGGAATATTCCACGGAATATTTCCAGAATATTTTGTGGAATATTCTTTTTTTAATAAAAATAATTTTTTATAAAGTCAAATTTGGCCATTTTTTTAATTGAAATTGGCAAACTTCAAAGCTGAATATCTTTCTCATACGACATCAGTTTTCAGTTTTGTTCACGTCTACATGATCGTTTTTTCGAGCTCTTTCTAGTCAATCTAGTTTGGACCAATTCTGAACAACTTCATTTTTGAGCATTTTTCTATAAGAGACTTGATTTCCTGATCACACCTCCTAAATGGGAAGCTTTTGGACCTCAAAAGCTCTCTGATTATTGAAACCGATGATGTGGAGACTGATTCTCCACTCTTCCACCCTTGAATAACTGAAATCTACCCGATTTCATCAAATGAAGCTTTTGAGAAAATGATAATCTGTCTTTGGAATCAACTGATCGACCATTGTTAAGATTGACGGAGTAATGATGCAAATTATTAAAATTTGCAGAACAACAATTGTAATTTGCAGAAAACAAATTTTTTGTACACTGATCAAACTTCCCAGAAGACTTAAAATCACCTTCTCCTTGCAAACTGTTCCCATGGCGAATTCTACCATTCTGAAACCAACTTTGTCCCATGTTGAATTGTGTGTCTTCCTTGCTTGCATTGCTTTGCTTTGACACTTCATTCACTACATTGGCTGACCTAAAAGGTAATTTGCGCAACATAACATCATCTTCTTTCAAAGACAAACTGTTATCAAACTAAGACATGTTATTAGCAACATCATAAAAAGGAGAATACTCAAAATCTCGTCGTTTCAACATTAAAAAAGTTAGACTTTGACTTGCATTAACCAGTCTTTTTAATTGAATTGCATGGAGTAAAGAAGATTTCATCTTCTTCTTGTGAGCTCTCACAATGTACTCTTTACCATCTTTGAACAAGCTATACTTGTTTTCATGGCGATTAAAGATAGCCTCCTTGTCAAATAAATAAGGACTTACCAAAACAATACCTGAGATATCAAGCGGCACCACATCAAGTTCAATTGTGTCAATAAAGTGTGCAGTTATTGAAAAGCGCAATATGCACTTCCTTGAGACTTGCAAATTGGCATCCTTGCATATCCATTCAAGTGGATAAGGCTTCGGATGTGGAATGGTCTCAATTTTAAGCTGGTTGACCAAGTATTTAGATATAAGATTCGCTTGTGACCCACTATCAAACAGTGTGTCAATTTTGGTATGTTTCTAAATTACCCTCACATGGAAGAGCTCTATCCTCCTCTTTTCTTCATGAGTATCTTTGTGAAAATTCAAAGAGCTAGAACTGGGAATTGTGTCTTGCACCACTTCTTTCCCCTTAATGTTCTTTAAAACCATGGCTATGATTTTTGTCTCATCTCCTGAGTCTGACCCTAAGTCTTGCTCAACTATTGCTATAGTTTTCTCCTTTTCTTTGGTCTTTTTTTTGTTCTTGTATTTTTCTGGTTTCAGTTCAGGATGAAGCTTCCAACAATGATTTTCTTCATGACTTGTCTTTGAACAGTTCTTGCAAAAGAACTTTCCTTTTTCTTTTCTTGAATTTGCAACTCTCTTCTTTCCTTTGTTTTTGAAATTACTATCCTCATCAAAAGTATTCTTTCCTCTAGCTTCTAAATGTGTAGCCTAGACACAGACTTCATCTAAGCTGGTAGGATTGAACATTAGAATAGTATGTTTTAGATAATTGTGCAAACCTCTTATTTATTTCAACAAGGTGTCTTGAATTTCTAAGTCTACCCCAAGTAGAAGTGCTCTCCTTCTAAACTCTTGGGTATAATCTTGCACATTTTGACCCTTAAGTTGCCTAAAATTTTTCCAATTCATGATTGCTTCCTGAATATGAGCAAGAGGATAAAACTTCTTCTTAATAGCAGTAATAAACTCATTCCAAGTTAGAGTTATCTTACCATGCCTTTTAATTTCCTCCCTAGTCTTGGCTTCCCACCAAACCAAAGTTGCTCCATCCATTCTCAAAGAGGCTAATTGGATTTTTGTGTCATTATCATGCAAATTCTAAAACCTTAGATAGACTTCCAGCTATCTAATCTAGTTATCCAATTTTTCTGCATTCACATCACCATTAAACATCGGCAACTCAAACTTTACATCAAGCTTTAACAAAGGATTTTTAAGAGATGTTTTTGTTTTGTGTGACTGATTAATAGAAGTTGAAGAGGATGATGTGGAGGAAGAGGATGACGATGGAGATGGTGGATCACCATTTCCTCCATTCCCTTTCTTAGACTCATCCTTGTCTTTCTTCCCTCCTGAAGAATCTCCTTCTTCTCTTTGGTTTCTAGACCCTTCTCCAGCAATCCTATCATTTCTTTCCTGGTATATGATCCTAACCATCTCAGTCATGTCTAAGAAAGCTTTTCTAAAGACTCTTTCTTCTTCCTTGGGATCCATTTCCTCATGTACTTCTCCTTCTCTGGAAGACATGTTTGTGGCTGATTCTAAGGCTAATAAGGATGAAATGGAAGGTGGAGATAATGGCACCCTAGCCCTCCTTGGTTGAGGATTAACTTGTGCTCTAACCAATTGACCTTCCCCTCTTTTCAATTTTAGCCTGGTAAGCATCAAATTTTGCAAAATAACACAATATTCTTGCACAAATTTCACAACCTCTTAAGCAAAACCTAGAGCTCTGATACCAATCTGATATGAAATTGTGAGAACAAAGTATTTCTTATACAGAGATTGACAGTAGGGGGCTTTTACTAGTTATTTCACCTTTACTAGAAAGGATGAAACCAGAAGCTTCTGGCCCACAAACTGGCTCTGCCTAAAGAAATAAAATGTAAACATTGAAATAGATCCGATCAATGAAAGTATTTGTTTATGTGAAAAGTATTCATTAATAAAAATTTTATGTGTGAATAAGCAAGTTCAAGTATTCTACAAATGCAGTAATGTGGTTTGAAGTGAAACTAATGAGTTATGTTCACTGTATAAGGTTGATTGGGAAAAGTGTACTTATGAAAAGTTATTGTTTAATGTAGCAGAATCTGAAATATAACAGCAAAAATGCACAACATAACAATAAGCATTTGTTTAAGCAGTTCACCCCTCTCTTGGGCTACCTCTGCTGGGTCCAAAAGCCTCTAATTAGGCTTTTCTCTCTTTCATTAATGCTCAAATTATGAATTACACTGTGTATAAAGCCTCAAAAGGAAAAATAAGCTACAAATTCATAAACAGAGGATTGAAATCAATATAAATTGACTATTCATTCACCTTCAATGGATGATTATAGTCCAACACAGCTGATCTTTCATTAGGCCCTAGTGGCTCCACAACCAAAATTGCCGGTAAAATCACTGATAGAGCACCCTCATGGCTCTGCAACCTCTCCCAGCAGCTCCAGAATGCTTCAATACCCCAAAATAATAATAAAATTCATCCCAAATGGACTTCCCTAGCCAAAGTTATGGCTAACTGAAGTTTTGCCCAGTTTCACCTAGAAAAACTCTAGCTAAGTCTGGCTAACTGCCAGATAACTTCGAAAAATCTAGGGCGGTTGCTAAATTTGAGGGGTCCACCGAAATGACCGCCGAATTGGAGGGGGCTAAGGGATAAGCCCACATGACCGCACCGATCGCAATACATTGAAATACATTAATGTTGAACATGGCATGGAATAAGGTTTGAACCATATAATAGTAAATGGTGCCGAAACTCTTGTGACCACGTCCATTTTCGTTGCACGCTCCTTTGTTTTATGCCATAGTTCTCTGCGGATGGTTCCATGCTGAGGGGGCTGGCCCCCTTTGGGGCCCTGCCCAAACAAAACCAAACTTTAAATATATGTTCGATCCACCATTTAACAAGAACCATTGCTCTGGCCCAACGGTTGGGCCGCTCCGTTGTGTCCGCCCCGACCTGGGGTCGAACCCTGCCGTGTCCAAAACAAATTTTTAAAATGCCATTTCGTTGGTTCTTGGGGCCACGTGGCGGCCTCTGGGCTAGCCACGTGGCGCCCTGTGATTGGCCACCTACGAAATATTCCATACAATATTCTGTGGAATATTCTTTTTTTAATAAAAATTATTTTTTATAAAGTCAAATTTGGCCAATTTTTTAATTGAAATTGGAAAACTTCAAAGCTGAATATGTTTCTCATACGGTGTCAGTTTTCAGTGTCGTTCATGTGTACAGGATCGTTTTTCTGAGCTCTTTCCAGTTGATCTAGTTCGGACTAATTCTGAGCAATTTCATTTTTTAGCATTTTTCTATAAGAGACTTGATCTCCTGATCAGTGCATGTTTGGTAGAGCCTGACACCCAAACAATTGGTCATTGTAACACATGCATTACTAAAGTGTTGTTTGTAGCAAAATGAAGCAAGAGAATTGCCTAGAGATGATTTCAAGATAGAGAACCACAAGCGGTCAAGCGCATGAAGAAATCTTGCATTGTTGAATGGCAAGTATGGAGGCTTGCTGAAAAGGGGATTTGAATGAAATCCACAAGTGAACAGATGAAGTTCACAAATGAGGAGAAGATGACTGTTAATAGTCATTTCAGAAGATCGGATGAAGACCACAGCAAAAGGAAGAAGAAGGAAAATGCCAAGGTAATTGGGATATGTGAACAGTTGAATGATGAAGATTATGAGCAGGAGAAAGCCGAGATAAAATTCCGTCTTGATTTATTGATGGAAATGTTACAGAGAAGTAAAGTAGACCAAATATATGGATGGAGTATGAAAAGGAAAGTCAAATGGCATAGATTGCAAGTGAAGTGGGAGCATAGAGTGATTTCTCAATTGAAGGAAGAGTTACTCAGTTTAAATGAGTATATAAAGGAAGATTTGATGTGTGAGCTAGAATATGGTCCATTTATTTCTGAAAGTAATGATGTGACAGAAGAGAAATATACAGAGAAACTGAATCAAATGAAGGATTCAGAGCAGCAAGGAGATATGATGACTGAAGCATCAAGTGGGACCACAAGGTCTTATGTTTTAAAAACTAATGATTTTTGTGTGATTGCAGGTACATCACAAGATGTTGAACAAACTTCTAAGTTTGTTAAGGAGAAGAAGTTGAATCTGAAATCTTTTTAGAATGATGCCGAGATAGCAAGATCTCAGAAAAAAAAGGAGACAGAAGGGTCTCATGGGAATAAAAAATAGAGTATTGAAGCAAAAGAAGAAGGGCCATCTGATGATTTGTCAATAGCAAGTGAATGTATGGAAATCTATGTAAAGTTTCCAAGTTCTACCCCAATTGAGATTGTTGAGTTATATAGAAAGTTATATCTTCAAAGAAGAAAGTTAGAAAAAAAAATGATCTATGCTCACGGTGAGTTGCTAAAAGAGAAAGACAAATAAATTGTCTTGAATAATAATCAGGAAACAAAGGATAGGATGTAGGAATGATTCAGCAAATCAAAGAAGTTTATTATTTTGAAACAAAACAGGGAGACATTCTTGAAACATATGATATGGAGGAGGGACTAGATGATAGTCTCATAGAGAATTTAAATCAACATACTGATGTGCTGATGGAAGAGGAAATTTGTGAGCATCATACTGAAATGTTGCTAGAGGAAGAAGAGGCACGGAGGCCTTATGTTTTCTATTTTAATAATTGTTTTGTGAGTACAGGTTTTATTGCAGATGTTGGAGGAAATTTGACTCAAGTGAAAGAAAAGGAAGAAATTTCTGTGGAGAATTGCAATCCATGGAACCAAGAGATTAGATTGCTGGAAACTATGCGGAAGAATTAGGATTCAAGGCATGAAGAGGAATCTCAATTTCAATATTGGGAAATGAAGAATGTGAAGGTGCAAGACAACAGTAAACAAGAGGGCAAGGATGAAAGGGCGACAGTAAGTATAAAAGTTCAGCAATCAAGAGTTGAAAGTAAACAACAGATAAAAGATCTATTGGACAGAGAAATTGAACTAATAAGGAGGATAATGACGAAAGTATCCCAGAAGAAGACAACAACAGTAAAACAAAGAAGAAGCAGTAAGAGGAAGACAACAAAATACTATGAAATGATAGCTAGTGGTGCAACGTAACATAAAGTGTGGAGACCTGGAGAAAACAACAAACAAAAGCAGCGACAAATGGAAAATTGCAGAACAAAGTATGAGATCTAGGAAGAAAAAACAATCCGAAACACATGATCAAGGGATCATGATTATTTTCAACCTTGGGAGCCTGATGTAGGAGCATCAAGCTTAAATTTTATTATTCATTTGTGTGATTTAGGGCATGAGGTTTTTTTAATTATTTTTCTTAAATTTAATAAATTAAAAGAGAAAATATAAATGTGAGGATTATTGAAAATATTCCTTTAATAATTAAGGATATGAATGGAATGGAATTAGGTAGACAATCTAGGGATTAGGAATTCCATATACAGGACTTAGTTGAGTCCAGAAAAAGATAAATCTAATTTAGATTTTAGTTGAGATTTGTGTGGAGGAATTTATGGAGTGGAATAAATTCATATTTATGTATAAAAAGGAGGGTTGTGTGAGGATAAAAGGAGGTGAGGAATACAGAGACAGTGAGAAACGGGTTGAGAGTTTTTTTGTAAAGGGCCGAGAGTCGAAAGGCCATTCATTGAAATATTTGGCCAGATTTTTTGAGTTTGTAAATTTCATTATGCGTATTATTATGCCAACAATTTTGTTTGGATGGATCTCCTTTCTGTATGTATATTTTAAGCTGCAAAATGTTTTCTTAATGAAGAACTAGATGAGATTTTAAGATTTAAGGTAGCACACAAGTTTTATATGCTAGGATCTATTTTATAGCAGAATCCTCACATCAGTTGAAGTTGGAACAACATTTTTTTGGGTAAAATTTTCAACATTTAAAAAAAATGGAAGTAAAAACCAAGTTTTTTTTCACAAAAAACATGAAAAAACACCTGAAAATAAAAGTGTTCATGTTAGAACAAATTGTTTTTAGGGGTTAAAATTTCAACATTTTTTAGCAATGGCATTAAAGACAAAATACCATGACTGTGAAAACCTTAAAATTCCAAAAAAATTCAAGCATGCCACTAAATAAAAAATATCACGTCTCCGGAAATCCTTAAAATTCCAAAAATTTTAATCATTGCATTAAATATAAAATATCATGACTTCCATAAACCTTAAAATTTCAACCATTTTCACGATGGGTGTTAAAGATAAAATATCACATCACTGAAAAATCTTAAAATTATAACAAATTTTCGGTCATGGCATTAATGATAAAATGTCACGACTCTAAAGACTCTAAAATTATTACTATTTTTAACCATAGGATTAAAGATAAAATATCATGACTTAGGAAAACTTTACAATTTTGACAAATTTTCAACTATCGGATTAAAACCAAATTTCATGACTACAATAAAACCTGAAGTTTTGAACATATTTCAACCATGGCATATTGGAAAATTTATATCACTAAAAAAAAGTTTAAAAATAAAAACTTGAATGAAAGAGTCATTATACCAAGAACTTTTATCTTTTAAATGCTAAAAGTATAACTATGTTAAATTCTTAGACTAACATATCTTGACACACTAAGGAAAATTTAAAATCAACCATCAAATTGACACACAGTGAAGGTGAACTCGACCCACTGCAATGAAAACTTAAAAATCAATCACAAAATTGACACAATGTGAGGGTAGACTTGATTGATTATATATTAAAAAAAAAAAACTTTAAAATCAACTATCAAATTGATACATAATGAGGTCAGGTTGTTAGTTGAAGATCGATACGAACCTTGTAGAAAAAATAAATAATAAATAAATGAAAAGGAAAAAGAAAAAAAACTAAAACAAAAATAATAAAAAAATAAAAAGTTTAAAAGAATAATGACACACACATCTTTTAAGCCCAAAAAAAAAAAAAAAAAAAATCAAACATAATAAACTATATAAAAAACAACAAAAGAAGAAGAATCAAACATAAAAATGTATAAAAAACACAATTAAGTTATAAAATAGAAATTTTTGAACAAAAAAATTTAATAATAATAATAATAATAATAGAAAAATAAAAAAATATCTCTAAATATTTAAAATTTTAATTAAAAAAATAATTTTGATAATTAACAAATAAATTAAATTATATATATATGGAAAAAAAAATTTAAAAATCACAAAAAAAACATTTAAAAAATAAAAATAAAAACAATAAATATATATATATTAATCAAAACTTTGTTTCACCTGTCGCAACCCCACTCTGCCACCTAAGGGACACAGGAGAGGGAGGTAGGCGGTGGTGCACCACCTCCTGCGGCTAGTCTGTGGGGCAAGGACCGACCTCCTGAAACAAAGTTTTGATTAATATTTCTTTTTAATTTTTTTTTATATTTTTTAATTTTAATTTTTTTTTTATGTTTAATTTTTTTTAAATTTCTGTTTGATATCTATATTTTTATGTTTTTAGTTTTAATTGTTTAAAAAAAATTATATATATTTTTAAATTTATTTTTAAAACATTCATATTTGTTTTTTAATTAATTATAGTTATATTTATTTATTTATGTTAAATTCTTCGTAAAAAAAAATTTTAATTATTTTTTTATAATAATTATTTTGTTTTCCAATTTAAATTTTTTTAAATAATTTTAGCTTATACATTTTAATTTATTATTTGTTTATTTTTATTTTTATTTTATAATTATTTTTTTTTTTGCCATTTTTTACTTTAACTTTTATTTTTTGGGTCTCCAATATTTTTTTCCAATTTATTTTTGTTTTATTAATATTTTTTTCCTAGTTAAACCTTGTCTAATAATTAATAATTAATTTTTGAAATATTTTGTTTTTGTTTTTACTTAAAATTGTATGTGAATAACTATTTTTTTGGAAGAAAAAAAAAAAACTTCAATGATTGTTATCTTTTGACGAAAAATTCATAAAAAAATTCATACAATTTGCTATTTCTTCAAACATGTATTTTATAGCTAAAAGTTCCCTAAATACGTATTTTTATATTATATCTATATGTAAAATGTATATTTTTTCAAATGCTTAAAATTATTATTTTTAGTGACAATTATTTAATGTGTATTGAAGTATTAATTAACTATATATAAATACATAAAAAAGCATATATAAAAATATTAATTTATTATTATTATTTTTCAACTTTGAAAAAAAAATCATTATAAAAGAAGTTGCCAAGAAAAACAATAAACAGAATTTTGGAAAACTTTTAAAAAACAAACTTCTTATGACAAAAAATAACCAACATTTAAAAAAAAATCCGAAATACATTCAAAATCCACATGAAAGTCATAACATTTAAAAAAAATTATCCATATTCAATATATCAAAAATTTTAAAATATATATAAAAAAAAAAGCCAAAAAAAAAAAGTTGTTGTTCATCAAATTTTTTAAAATTGTATGAAAATAAAAAATTAAAAAATAAATAAATTACATAATACATATTAAAAAAATTAAAGTGTAAAACACATGCTAAATTTTTTTACTTTGAATTAACAATTTTCAAAATCAGATAATTTTTCAAAAACTGGTATCGCGGTACAGTAGTTCCCATTTAGTCGATAACTATGTTTAATTCAGTAATTTGGAACATTGTATAGGCTATAAGAGTAATCAAACGAAGTAGAGAGATAAATAATTACATATATTGTTTTCTTATGGAGGAAGCATCTCCAAAAGAGTCATAAAGCGATATGAATTTGGTTAAATATAGGCGTGCACTTGTTTAAGAGATGGGTAATCTTTTTCCTCCGAAGAATGCTTCTACACATAATTTTTCATTTGCTTTAAGTTGGAGGGTCTATGAATCATAATATATATGGTTAGGCAATCAATATATACAATACAATCATACCAAGAATTATTATGAGAGCAGTGAAATGAGAAAATTGAAAAACGTGAGGTGAGAAAATTGAAAAAGGTGAGGATGACCAAAGTATTAGAGCAGTGAATTATTATGAGAGCAGTGAAACTCAAAATTGAAAAATTAGAGTTCACGAATAATGAAAAATTAGAGTCCATGAATAATGTTTGCGGGTCAAAGGTTATTATTAATAGTCGCGTAATGTTTGCGGGTCAAACGTTATTATTGACTGTGTGATGAGTAAGTCTCCTGAACCTCACGGCATCGAGAGGAAAAGGGCCACATAAAGTTGAATATATTTAGTATGGATAGGAAAGTGCCACGAAAATACGAACAGGCAAGAACTACTGCACTCCCCACTTTAACAAAAATGGAAAATGTAAAAGGCTGCTTTATAATCCTCCTCACGGCCTTGAAATGGAAATGAATACATTTGAAGATTACTGTCATTGCCCAAAGGCGACGAAGGACGTTACAGCAAGGGAGAACATGAATATGTTGGAGTTGATTCGCCACCATTTGCTGGAAGTGGAGGACGATATTGATATTAACCATAATGGTAGAAGCCTCTACAACGAGGCCAGTGGCACTGCCCCCAGGGGCTCATGCCAAGAGAACAGCGGCAGATCAACATCAGAAATTGAAGGGAATGAATTTACGGAACAAAACTACTCGTCTTCTTCTTCTGTATGCGCAGTTATAAGAAAGCCAGAGCCACAGGAAAGGGAGATTGGAGAGATGAAGCACAGCTGCCGCAGACACTTCAGAGGAGTCACGCAGCGTCCATGGGGAAAGTTCGCTGCACAAATCAGAGACCCCACCAGGAAGCGTTCCCGTGTTTGGCTGGGCACTTTCAACACCGCCGAAGAGGCTGCTGTCGCATATGACCGCGCTGCGTTCAAGATCAGAGGAGCCAGGGCCCTCGTTAATTTTCCCCTGGCCCTCGCTTCCAACTCAGACAACGAATCGGTCGTAGCTCACTTGGGGCACGAGAGAAACAGAGAGACAAAAGATTTGGCAGGGAATTGAAGTGGAGTCGGGGACATCTGATCGGAGGAACTGCCAACGCATTTCACAATCAAATATAACATGACAAGTAAAAGGGTTATATATATATATATATATATATATATATATATATATATATATATTCTTCAATGTTTAACGCAGTCTGAGATCATTTATGATTTGAGTTAGATTAATATATCTATGTGCTGCCAAAGAGCTTGTTCTTTACCCTGTTTGTTTGCGTGAGAGACTATTTAGTTCAATTTTAATTATGAAGATCAATTTATTTTAATTGCTGCGATCTCTACACTTTTTTTAATTGCAAATTTTGATGAGGACTCTCACTATTATTATTAAATTATTTATGTTGCTTAACTGACTCTCAAATGATCAATACCATTGATATGCTTGAGTGTTTTTGATCTTCCTGAAATTGTTGGAGGGTGACATTACTACAAATCTTTTGTCTTAAAAAGTCACTTTTTATTTTAGTTAGTTTATATTAAAATTTAATATCAATTCAATTGTCTTAAATATAAAATTTAAGAAAAAAATAATGTGAGATAAAAATAATTTGAGACACAACTTTATATTTAAGACAAAAACAATTTGAGACAAAAAAATTTAAGACAAAAACAATTTGAGACAAAAAAATTTAAGACAAAAGTATATTAAGACAAAACTTTAACAAAAATATTTTAAGACAAAACTTTATATTTAAGACAAAAGCAGTTTGAGAAAAAAATATTTTATGACAAAAGCAATTTGAGACAAGAATATTTTAAGACAAAAATTTATATTTAAGACAAAAGCACTTTGAGACAAAAATAGTTAAGACAAAACTTTATTTTTAAGACAATGGTGACTTAAGACAATGACAATTAAGACGTAAACCATTTAAGACAATTAGCAATTAAGACAAAATTATTAGCATTTAGAAGTTTGCATTGAAATTCCATGAGTGGATAATGGATAATTGTATTTTTTATTTTTGAAATTAGATATTCAAGCCACATGAAATTTAATCAGGTCATATTTATTTCTTTTATATTATATTTATTTCTTTTTTCATTAAACCACATTCTAAAAATATAATAAATAAATAGATAAAAAAAAATATTAATTATTGGTTGGCTACTCAACGGGATTTGAACATTGAATCTCGTATTTTAACATAATACTTCATAACAAGGTGATTTTCAATTGAATTACATTCCATGAACTAAAATGGTTTATTTTTTTAAATACGTGAAAAAATTTAAACTAGCAATTGCACCAGATGTTGCAGAGGAAACGTTGTAAGGCATGAAATAGAGAAGAATCCTGACATATAAGAAATCATTAAATTATAAAAATTAGTAAACAAACGTCATTCAAGAGAATATTCAACAAAGAAGGATCATTAGGTACAAGGGATGCAAATTTGGTTTTCAAATAGGAAATTGGCATTTGACATTCACTGATATGAAACATCAGATTATTCGAAAAATGTTATGGGCACAATAACAGAAATAGATTGTTGGGGGTATAGAAATGATGCAGTTGAGTGAGTTGTTGAGAAAGTATTTCCTCATGAAGGAGAAGGCAGTGGTCCTTGAGGGAGACAAGTCATCAGCTTCAGAAGGAAGGGTTGTTGTCAGCTTAAATTTTGCGAGTTTCCTTTTTTTATGGTGTACCACAACCTTGATCTTGCTGATAGTTCATCAACTGGATACTTGAATGCCTCCTCGGAAAGCTTATATGCTAGTTGACTAAGTTCATGATAAATGTGGGTGAAGGATGACCATTCTAGCTCCTGAATGCGCGACCAAATTTGAGACATCGGGGATTGAAGCCGCACATTCTACCTACAAAACTTGCATTAGCCTGGTTAACAACTATTTGAGATTCCCATCTCTTGCAACCTCTTCAAACCACAAACAGTTTCCAAATAAAGAACAACAAACAATGTTGAGAACTTGACCTTTAAATTGGAACTAGGAGCTAGAGTATATCTCATATGAATGAATTGAAATGAATTTATATATAAAACACAGTGAACAGAAAAAATAATCAACATATAGGGAGAAACATGCTTTTTTAATGAGATCACCTGGAGATTCTCTAATAATTTGAGTGGGATTTCCTTCAAAATTCCTGCAAGATATGTTTCTAATCGGATGTACAAAAAAACACGAGACATTATAGCTACGTAACCCGATCTTGTAGGAAAAATTAATTGCTTCGCCCAAAAAAATTTATTATGAATACCATTTTCGTGTGATCTCCAGATGTGGGTAAAAGTGCATTATATAAGAAAATAAAAATGTTCACGAACTTCCCATGAAAGTGAGTGCATCGATCGATTTTAAGTTTGTTGTTCTATGTTGGTCTCTCTACTATACAATTGTGGGATAGTTGTATCATGTGACTAAACTATATTCAATAAATACTTTTGCACTTACCCTGATATTTGAGGAGTAGTACATTTTTATGTGCAACAATATGGCTTGCGATTTTCTAATTGTGAAATACATATATCATATCTAATTGGATGTTAGCCAAAGTTTTTCATAGGCATAACATACCTAATTTTCACCATCCGAGGGTTATCTTGCACATGATCACAAACATCTTCTGATGATTGCTATAATCAGGCCAGTTGCAATGCTTCTTCTAGAGTTTAAAGGAAACACCTCCTTGAAGAAAAAATAAATAAATAAAGCAAGAAAAAATGTTGTAACAATTTAGTTAGACAACAAGTAACAACCCTCTTGAGGTGGAAAATTCCAACCCAATTGAAAGAAGCGAGAAAACTCAAGTTATTGCAAATATAAATCAGGACAATTGTGCAACATTTTCAAGGATGCAAGAAGAAATTTTTGTGTACATAATAGGAAAATATTTGCAAACGATGAGATACCATAGTGAGCATGCACAAGAAGAAGAACCAAAGAAATCAAATTCAATTAAGGAAGCATAACCACGACTCCAAACTGGCTTCTCTAAAACACATGCAACCGCAATAAATCCCACTGAAGCTTACAAATTTATCAAACCCTAACTTCCTAACAAATTCAACAAGCCAACATGCTACAATTTGTTGAGTCACCCCCAAATCAATTAGTAATTATCGCATGAATTTAAATTTTTTTATAATTTTATTTAAAAGGTTGAAATTCTCTTAAGAGCGTATAGAATATTTTCAAGGGTTAAAAAAATAGAAATTTTGCCTACGTCCACAAGGTATCATCACACTCGGATAGGTGACAACATACAAGTCTAAATCTTATACCTCTAAATCTCATTGAAACTTCAACATGTCAATAACATAATTGCAACAATTCTTAATGAGTTTTTTCTATTGGCTAAAGAGATGTAAATCCATCCATCCAAAAATAAAAATCTCAATCAACAACACCATAAATTGTGCTAAGTAGTTTATCATGTTATTTCAAAGATTAAAATATGGTATTATATTAGCTCACATATTCCTTGAATATTTGAAAGCCAAATTGCCTTAGCAAAGTAGACCAGAAAGATTCGTACTCTAAAAGACAAAAAAAGACAACAAACTAAAATAACAACTTTAACTCTAATCCAAACACTTCATTCTTAGCAACATGATATTTGTTCATGTGTTTGTTCACTCGGTTTGACAGGTGATATACAATATATGAAGCCTTTTTGTCCATGGTTCCAAACCCTTCTGGTCTCCTTCATGGGGGTTTCTTGAGGTCTTCAAAAATACTTCCTTTTGCTAACCAAATGGATTGTTTCTTTCACACATGTATGGAAGTGTACTTCCAAATCATATTGTAATAGATTCATAAGATGATATTACTGGTATTAAATACACCTTATTTGGAGACATCATTTTTATTATAGGGGTTGGTACCTTTCTATTGGATGTGGTTGGTGATGTGAAGACTACTCAACCTCTAGTAAATAATCATACTAACTCTAACAAACTCTAACGAGATTATGGATGCTTGTTTACAAAGGGAGACCCCTCTAAGCTTAACTCATTGGATTCTTTGTTTGTTCATGGTAATTATTGTTCTTAACTTTCCTTCTCCAAGGGGTTGAGACTATTTGCTTCATTTATTTTACATGGCCTGGTGAAGAAGAAGAATGGAGATTGTCTCCACATATTTTCCATTTTGCTAAGTTACAAATAAAAAGAGTCAAACTCTGTAGCCAATAGAATAATAGCCTCTTGATACACCTTTAGTGAGTTATCAAGAGCTCTCACCTATCACTGTAGCTCAATGAAATGACATCTAATAGCTCCAAGACACACTGTAGGTAAGGTAATGAGAGAAATTGACATTATAGGTAAGGAAATGAGATAAATTGATAGGTGAACCCCCAATAGTTGTGACAAGGGGATTAGGGGCCACATTATCACAAACCATACACACTTAACCCATAACCACTAAAGTCCCTATCCCTTTAACCCAAAAGCCACAATCCCTTAACCCCTACACCCATAACTCATAACAAATTAACCCCTTGATCACTTAAACCCAAAGCCTCTAACCCCTTAACCCATAACCCCTAACTTAGAATCCTTGAACCCCATAAACCCTAATACAATATCCTCTTAAACCTTGAACCTTAACCCATAACCCCTTAACCTGATGAGACATAAATACCATAACCCTTAGGCACTTAACCCCTAAATCCCCTAACATGTAAGCCCTTGATGGTTAATCGTTAACCCTAAATCCATTAACCACTAAGCCATTAACCTTTAACCCTTAAACCACATATACCTAGACCCCCTAACCCCTAAAACCCATAAACCCTAACCCTTTACCCTTGACCACTTGCTCCTAAACCCTTAAACCCCTTAAATCGTAGAACCCCTTATCCTTTCTCCCAAACCATAGGTGCTCCAACACTAATATTCTTGGGCATATTATACTTTTTCCTGCTAACTTCTCCAAATACAACCTCTAAGAACTAGTAGGGTCAAAGGAAAAGAGCTTCAAGGTCCCAAAATATGATCTACATTTTATGGACAATCACATTTCCCCCAAATATCCTCCACGTATTTTCCTTGGTGTATTGGAGTTTGAAAAATACATAGGATGCCACAAGTAATCCTAATCATAAGACTCAACTTTCCTAATTACTAGGAGGCCTTAAAAATCAAACAACATCTTAACTTATACCTAAAGTTACTAAAATTTCCTATCCTAAATATGAAATTAGAAATTCTACAAAATCATAGGGCAACAAGGAAACCAACTTCCTCGTTTATAAATCTCTAAGACCTTCTAGAGGACAAATACAAATTTTGAAATAAATTGTTGAAATTATGCTCTTGCATCAATAGTTACCAATGTATCATTTTAGGCCACCCCCTTTAACAATAGTAATGCCAATGTCCTTTACCTAGAAGGAAATCCCTACATAATTCTCTCTTAGATCCTACCAATCATGAATTTTTTTAGTAAAATGGATGTTCACCCTACAAGATTCTATCCTCATGGCCTAAGATAAGGCATCCCTCTATGTCACCCATGACTATTGCATTAATGGTACATTATTAAAGAGAAACAATATTTGAATGGATCATTCTTTGTGTTGAGTTTCATGGAGAGTATAGGAGAGTTTGTTGATCAAGTTTTGTAATTTTTCATCATACTCGTGGGAAATTTATGCAATCATTTTCTTAATCTCCTTCAGCTTAGTGATTTTTTAATGTTTAATGTTTATCCTCTATAACTTAGATATAAATATCACCTTTAATTTGTCTAAGGCCTTAGCTACACCCTAGGGATAAATCTATATGAAATTCATGCACCATTAGAGAAGATTCCCCCACAATGTGGTTAGGAACTTTATCAACTTAGAAACTAGCACTACAATCCTTTTTTCCCTCCAAATGAATCCACATAAGAATCGATGCGGTTTTTCATCACCATCAACCTTCATATAGTTCTTAGAACTACTATAACCATATTGTTGGTTGGGTTGTTCACCAAGATAAAACCTTACGGACATGTTTGAATAATTAGGCCTGCTCCCCCACTTGAACTAAAATTCAAACATAACATATGCCACTTCTACTTTTATTCCCACCTTCATTTTTTTTTCACTACTACTATATCCCAAACTACTAATAAAAGGTGCTTTCAAGTCAAAATCAGAATAAAAATTTCGGATTACCTCTAGGCTTTAAAAATTCATAGGGTGGTTGGATTGGATTGGATCCACTTTTCTTAGGATATATCATGTATACTACTTGACCTTCCTCTAGCTCAAACAATTATAACACATTATTAAGTGTTTCTTCCTCTTCATTCTATGCGATGATATCTCTCTCCATAGGCGAATCAATACCTTACAAACCAAGGCTTCCTTTTAGAAAATCATGATCCATCTAACTGAACGTGCTCACCTCCTTGTGCCATCACTTTTTTTTTCTCTTCAAAATTTATGGACATATTCTCCCCACCTATTCTTCTCTCCAAGATCTTTCCAATTATTAAATCCCCTTATTTGAACAAATGTTTGGTATTATCTTGACACCTTTGAAACCTTTTGAACTCTTTTACTTGTGCCTCTCTGTTTCCATCCTCACTAATACCCATTTTCATTACCAACGTATTGTGATGAGAATCCCCTTTGTTCTATTCATCCACCACATCTTAATTATTCCATTTTGATTAAAATCCTATTTTCCCTTCTTTAATACATGTGCTTCCTCCATGGCACCTTATTCCCTTAGTTATTCAATATCAGTCAATCCATTCTAGGTCGCCTCCAAGCATTGGTGCTTACACTTCCATGGTTGGAGAACCAAAAAAAAACAAATAAGTTGCGTTTATGGGTTACATAGAAATTCCCCACAACTATCGTGTGTACTTTCCATCCCTCATAATGATAGTTGTGTGAAGGGATGTAAAGTTTAATGAGGAGAACGCGATGTGATTCTTTCTTGAGAGGGATCTTTGGATCACACTAGAAGAGGATCTTTGAGCTCCAAAGGAGGAGCCTCATGAAGTTGTGGAGCAAAAAAAATATTAAGGAGCAGAGAGTGGAGACATTCAATTAAGAAAAACCATCCAAAGAAGGTAGAAAAAGAACCAAGGAAGTTGATATACTTGTGCAGGATGCGAGGGAGAATGTGGGAGCTACTTCAAATTTGCGCAGGCAAATGAGGTCACCTGAGAGGTACACTGGCTACATGGCTCTTATGGCTGAGCTTATAGAGACTAAGCCATCCTATTTCCAGGAAGAAATAGAGAAACATATATGGGTTGATGCAATGGTGGAGGAATACAAATCCATTGTAAATAACAATGTTTTGGAAGTGGTCCCAAGACATCATATCAATGAAGAGTGGGTTCGAGACGGATCTTCAAGGTAAATCCAGTAACAAACATAAACATAGAGAAGTATAAGGCCATATTTTTTGCCAAGGGGTACTCTCGAGTTGAGGATATTGACTATGAGGAGACCTTTTCTCATATAGCAAGGTACTCATCCATTAAATCAATTCTTGCTCTGGCTACGCAGATGGGGTGGAAGATCCACGTGATGGATGTAAAAACAACATTTCTCAATGGGGTTATCAAGGAAGAGGTGTACATCAAGAAACCAAAAGTTCTTGAGACATTTGATCAGGAGTCTCATGTGTGCAGACTCAAACAAGCATTGTACAGTCTCAAACAAGTACCTCGTTCTTGGTACACCAAGATCGATAGTTATATCATTGGTATGGGCTTCACCATAAGTGAAGTAGATGCAAACCTCGATCACATCTTGGTAGCAGGTAAATACCTTATTATTGCCTTATATGTTGATGATTTGATTTTAACTAGTGATTAGTAGTTGATGAGATTTTGATTAAAACTTCATGAGTAGTTGCAAATATACACCATAATTTCTACAAGGATGGTGGAGGAAAATTACAGAATATCTGTTAGCATACAATATGCCCACTTCAAAATATCTACGACAAATTTTTCTAGAAGAAAGCATGGAAGTATTAGTCACAAAATTCACAAGGGTAGTAATTTTGGCTTGAGGTGTGGAGGTAGATGGATTAAGTGTAGCCTTCACTGGTGCAGTTGCTGGTGTTGTTGGGTGCAATATGTCTAAGAATAATTATCTGAGCTAGATTCAGTTTTTATGTTGCTTCTAGATGATCTCAAGTATCTCTACTAGTATTTTTGTTTCAAGGTACACTAATAAAAATTTGTATTCCACTCTAGCTATTGGTTTACTCTGTGTTCTATTTGAGACGCACCGGTTGGTTGTTTACGTGGTCTTTATTATGGACCTTTTCTCCTGTGGATCTTCTTGCTCCTTCTTTGGTTTGGGATTGGTCGATCGGGGGATTTCCGAGGATCTTAGCGACTACCTGTTGGTCTTCTTTGTGGTCTATTTGAGATGCACTAGCTAGTTGTTTTATGTGGTATTTATTTCGAACCTTTGCTCCTATGGATCTTCATGCTCCTCTTTGGTTTGGGATTAGTTGACCGGGGGATTTCCGAGGATCTTTACTACTATGTAAGTGCATTCATTTTGGTTGGTGGAGTTGGAAACATATTTGAATTTTGAATTTGATCATAAAGGAGTCTCTTGGGGTCATTAATTGGTCTAGGGGGGTATTTATTTTCCAAGTTGTTCATTAATTATATGAGGGACAATCCATTAATTTTCATTGAAGATCTTTGTCGATTGTGTGCTTGATGAGATTTTCGGAAGGATATTGGTCAGCGATGATTTGACAATCTATTGTATTTGAAGTGGTGTCCTAGTGGATTGAGTTGGTGACGATCTACATCGAGTGGGGTCTATAATTTAAAAGTGACATTAATTTTCCTCGTTTACATATTTTATTGAGGTTTTTTCAGACACCAATACATAAGGTATTTTTTGGTAATATTATCTACTATAGTGAACATATAGGTAGGATTGCAGAGTGCCAGCGGTGTTAGTTGTACAACTGAACTTTGCATCTATTTATTATGATGTCACTTGATACAAGGAAATTGGGGCTTTTACATGCCATTACTCGATGTGTTGGTATATAAAATGGTTGGAGAGTGGGTGTTACAAATCGCTCCATTATATTTATCATATATATCTTATATATTGTTAATATTTTTCTATTACTTAGTAGATGAAATATTGTTTATTTCATTTTTCAAAGAATATTTTCCCTCACTCATGAATGTATTAAAATTTCTAAGGGAGGCTGGTACATTTTCAATCCCCATAGGTTTACCTTTCTTTGTCTTCAAATGGAGCACAATAGTAACTAGAAACTAAAATACCAACTAGTAACCCTAAAATAATTAATAAGGTTTTGTATTGAGAGATCTATGAACTCTTTTGAAAGAGCATTTACCAATTGAATTAATCGTTATTTCCTCTAGCTCTTAACTAAACCTTTGACACTTTATTATTAAAAACATTGAAATAAAAAGCATGTATAATTAGTGTATGATATATTCCAATTTATCATATAACTTAACAATCACAATATCAATTAGTTAATAAGGGGAAATTTTATCAATGACATGAGGACAAATATTATTGAAGTAGCTTAGTTCTATGGTGTGCATGGAAATTGTTTATACCTCAATGCATTTTGTTTTTCCATTTTTTCCAATAGGTTCCTTTCTTGAGAAACATATCAAACACTAAGATTTACTAATGACTTATAAATATTTAAATCTCCGTAGTGGAATGATATTTTTTCATATTGGAATTGCAATCGACTAGTTCTACCTATTAGGATTAGTAAAGACACTTCAATAAATTTAATATATCAATTCAAATTACACAAGTAACACCATATAAAGAGAAAAAATTAAACTGAGGTTGGCTAATATCATATTTGCATTGAAATTATACATTTCTTTTTTGGTTAAGTCGGGCTAGTCTAGAGAAAGAAATCTACTTTCATTAAGAAAAAGTGGCAAACTAGAAGTTTTTTTTTTTGCAAGTAAATTCCAAATACATTATCATGTTAGTTTAGTGGTTTTCATTTATTAATATGAGTATGAAATTGAGGAATGGAAATGGAATCCAAATAAGAGACCATGAAATTAACAAACCTTGGACTTGGTGTGAGATCTCTGCCTTCTACCCTCATTTTCTTAGGAGTTTCTCCTATGATATGATGAAACATGTATCCCAACATAGACTAAACTAAATTAACACCCAATTTTGCAATAATGTAGATATTAAATCTTGTACCAAAATGATATTGTGTTGGTGTATATTATTTAGATTTTGTTTTTTCCCTCATCCTTTCTCCTCTATATTTTCAACCAATTTATATGACTGGGTCTCTCATGAAAACCTTTTTTTCTAGAAATTCCACTAGTTTTGGAACAAAGTATTTCCTTGGGTGCGTGCCATTAACATTTTGGGTATATTTTAGTGCATCCAAATGATGTTGTACATATCCAAGGTTTTTAGATGTGTCTTTGTAGGTTTTAACCCTGAAAAAAATTTATCTACTCACGAATATTATAATAGAAGATAAACAATAGTGAGAGCATAAAACATAAAACAAATAAACACAGATATTTTCCCCTGGATTCCAAATCGGGAAGAATAGCTTGATTTTTCATTATATTCCTTTTAGTGTTACAACACATATATATACATGCCAAAGCATACATAAACCCCAATCCATAAACCCTGGATTAGAACATAACCATAGTTCCCTTGACCGAATCTACAAAAATACCAAGGGCCAAAAACCATCGTGCCCCAATACCATGCGCAAAACCATGCACAAAACCATGGACGTAGACTACCCACCGGAAATTAAGGACAAAACATTTTCGTCGGGGCGTTGCCCCAGACCCCGACAAGGGGGGCTACCGCCCCCCTTGTGACCCCCCGGTTGCACCCAGCGCAAAGGGGGGGCTATTGCACGTGCTTAGTTGTGGAAAGAATATAACATGTTATCCATGTTTCCCCTTCATTTAAATTTTTTACCTAACGCTCCTCATGAACCCTGTTATCAGCCATCGTGGCCATAAATCCTCATATTCTGTCTATCGTTACCCTTTCCGCCCGAAAAAATACACTACCCAAAGTCCCAGTTCCGCAATTAAAATTATATCTGGCCTAGCCTTTCAGCCTTAGCCCCTTCGTTTCATTCCCCATATGACTTAGATGCGAGATCGGGTGCCAGGCGGAAAGGAGCTAACCGTTTGAAGTTTCGGGGGCACCCGTGGCCGTCCGATCAGAAGTAAATCGACAGAGCAGAGCTTGGTTTACCGTGGTGGCCCCCGCGCCCAAAAATCGGCGGTTAATTCCGCACCACCTCCATTGGGTAAGAGGTATTCTTCATAGGGGCATCGATTCCATAGATCGCATGACGCGTGTCCCGGTGTACGATGAATGAAACTGCCCATTTCGCGCATTATCGTCCAGTCAAAAGACGCGCAACGGAATTCTTATGAGCCGTCCGATCTCGGGCACTCAATCCAACGGCTCGCGACCTCCAAAGTTGTGCACCTTTTAACCTCGTCAGCATCGCCTCTGGCCCACCATCACGTCATCTCCCGACGCCATATCAGCCGTCAATTTTGCTTTTAATCGTGTGTCCCAGACTTATTTCCCCTCCGCTGTTGACTATCCCACCATATCTCTCGTCTGTACGCGTCACCCCTTCTGTTTGACCTTTCGTACGACCACGCGGCACTGTCATTACCCTCCACCATTCACGTACTCCATTTAGGTGTCATATTTCAGTGTTTAAGTTATGAGTTTTCTCCGCGCTCATTCACCATGTTCCTTTGCATCCTTCTTCGTCACCCTGCATCATCTCACCACCTCGTTCAGTCTATGTCACCATCGCCATGGCTGCCACCACATTCATCGCTCCTGTGTCCAGTCTTTTAAATATGTTTGTGTATTTTTGTAGGTTACAGCAGCTGGAACCCTTCATTAATCTCCGCCTTCATCACAGAGGCCAAGGTCTTCTCTAAGGACGATATTCTGTTGGCGAAATTTAAGAGGGAGGCTTGAGGTAGTTGTATGATATGACCTCATTAATGGAAACAGAAAGAAAATCCATTGAACCTCTCCGAGCAATTCAAAGGGGGCGATAGTACCATGCACAATCACAAGCAATCTCAAGGTTTCATGGCAGCAGATTTTTCCCTTCCGGCAAAAGGCAGAGCATACGTATATTTTATTATGTGTGTCTTTTTTATAAGGGGATTTTCATCCTCAGCATTTATTTCTGAAGGTAGATTACTAAGTACAGTTAATTATATTTAGTCATTCACAGTGTGGGCGCGAATGTTTTCCACCATTTTATTGAAATCAGATCATTAAATGTATGACCCACCTCATTCTCTAGAGTTTTCTCCTTCTCCTATAAGAACTTTAAAAAAGGACATTGTAAGGGTTCCATATTTCTATCAGTAAACTGTGCAGTGAGAAGTTATTGTGTGTCCTGTTACTTACATGTGAAGGCTACAGTAGGAGTCTCAGTGAGAGGAGTTATAACGCAATGAGGATTACAGTCTTTGGTATCTCACAGTATGTAATTTTCTCTTATGTGTTAATGTAAAATCTCATTTCAAGCTATTTATCTTCTTGTATCATGTTCTAGAATGCGAGTGTCTCACTGGTCTTAAGTAAGGATTCATCCTAGATGGTGCCCATACTTGGATTAGTCAAGCGCTTTAAATAGGCCTAGTCATGATATATTGTTCCATGTTCATTTCATCCATATTTTCTTCTATATTAGTTACTTGAGGAGGGTGCTTTTAAAATGCCATTGTCATGTATGGATTCTTGTTGGATAAGCCCTTGTGGTTTTTGTGTATCACGGGTATCGGCCGGGAGACTTGGCTTAGTATCTTCTTCATGTTTCTTCTTTTACATCCACTTTTGATGTCCGATTTACGTGGCATAATGGCTGACTGTGGCCTCTTTGCAGTAAGTTGTCTCTTAACTGTCTGATGCTTTTGTATTGGAGTTTTGCATGCTGTTCCTACATTATTCTTATCTTTGTATCAGCTTCTAAGAGAGTTTGGTTCCATTTCAATTAATTTCCTTGTTTTACAAGAGATAACAGGAGAGCTTTTTGGATTGACAACCCAAGCTATATTATGAGCTCCTTGCTATGATAATACGTCCTAGGAACTGGTCTATGGCAACTCTAGACTGTCTCTAGGGGGATGAAAAAATTTTCTACAACATATTTCTGGCACCGTTGCCGGGGACGAATTTGAGAATATCATTTTCCCTGGGCCTCGAAAAATCATATTCACTCTCTAATCAGGTGAGCACAGAGAGTTGAAGAGTTGCATATCTCTCACCTTGGCGACTCCACTATTCTTTATTTGATAAATCTATTGGTAGTCCTGGCTCCTCAAAAGCCACATTTGAGGTCAGATTCCTCTAAGTTGAAGACATCCTCTGTATCTGACCCAGAGAATATTATTCATAGGAGAAATTGGAGAGAAAGACACTCAGTTCGTGCTGAAAACCCTGAACATTCTGTAGAAGACTTCCCATCCTCCTCTTCTCAAGAAATCCCAGTAGAAAATCCCGACTTCACTAAGGAAAATCTCGAATATTACTCAGATAGCCCACCAAGGGGAAGTGTTAGAGCTAAAGTGAACTTTCATCCTACCCCTGAGGTTGAGGAAGTTAAAGAAGTTATAGAAGTAGCCCCTGTTAATCGTGAATTGTCTCCATCTACAACTCAAGCTTCTGTACAGTATATTCCTGTTGTTATTCATACTCCTCTTCCTTCATTTGTACATCAAATTGCTGCACAACCCCCACCTCCTCCAATGGCTAATGTTCCTGCTTTTCTATTGAACAAATATGCTCCCTTGGCCTTACCACAGGTGCTTAATGATATGCCTAGGATTATTTGAAAATATTTCCCAGATTTAATGGTGAGAATGAAATTGATGCTCAGAAACATCTTGAGACTTTCTGCTCTTTTGCAGAAAACTTAAATGTAGAGCATTTGGATGTGGTCTTGAGATTGTTTGTGCAATCTTTGGATGGTGAAGCCAGAAAATGGTTCAAGACATTGGGAAACCGTTTAGTGACCTCCTGGGATGACATGGAGAATAATTTTCTCAGGAAATGGGGAGAAAAGAAAGACCATGGACAATGTCTTACTGAATTCAATACTCTTAAGAAGAAACATAATGAAGAAGTGTCAGAGTTTATCAAGAGATTTAATAAGTTATATTTAAATCTCCCTGCAGATATGAAGCCTCAACAGAACGCTGCAGAAGTTGTTTTCATTGCAGCCTTTGACTCAGATTTTGGTTTCTCCCTCAGGGAGAGAAAGCCTGCCACCCTAGATGATGCTCAGTTAGATGCTCTTGAGCTGGAAGCAAACTTTTCTTCCACTGGAAAATTAAAAGGAAAAGCTGAACAAGAAACTAAGAGAAGAGGTAAGGAAGAGGTCTCTACCTCCAATCAAGACAAGGACATAGACAAAATTGAAGAAATGAGAAAAATGAACAAAAATATGTATAATAAGCTGGGTAAGCTAGAATTGGAGGCTAAAAATGCAGCTCCCAAGAATTTCTATAATGCTCCAATCATAGGATACAATCCTTAGTATAAGAGACCACCATTGCAAATATTGCCAAGGGAAGCAAAGGAGGAGCAAGATCCAGTACCACATCCCTTGTACCTGGAAGGTCCAGCAGATGACTCCACTGAAGATGCTGCTTATGAACTAGAAGATTCAAATCTTGCTTTCTCAAACAATGATGAAATGGAATGCCCATTGCAAGAAGAAGAAGAATAAGCACAGATTGATCATTATTGTAAACAATTTTCTGATTTCATGCAAGCACAATTCAATGTAAAATATGATCTCAGATCTTCAAGGAAGAGGACCCAAACTCAAGATCAAGAAAAAGAGCCACCTCAGAAGGAGGTACCTGCTCAGAAGGAATCAGCAACAAAGAGAAACACAGAAAAAGGTAAGAGTCCTCTAAATACTCCCTTATAGTCTAATGACCAAGTCCCTTCTTCCTCAAAAGTAGTCAGTCCTCCTAATGATGAATCTGTGTCAAGAGAAATTAAATTTTCAGCTGAAAATAAAGAGTCAAAAGAAGTTGTGATAGAAAATCCCCCTCCTTCTTTTAGTTTGCAAAAAGAACTTGAGAAAATTAAAATTCCAGTCCCCTTGACCGAGCTGCTAAAACAACCTGCATATCAGTCTCAAGTTACTTCTTTTATGCTCCCTCCTGAAATATCAATTGCGCCTGATAGTTTAAACCTTCAAGAAGAAAGACCCATGGTAGTCTTTGGCCCACATGTTGAGGAAGTAGATCCTTCTACTCCTCCTTTTTATGTGTCTCTAGTTATTCATGACCTGCTGTTACACAATTGTATGTTAGATTCTAGGGCTTCCCATAATCTTATGCCTCTATCTGTCATGGAACAACTAGGACTGCAAATCACACGCCCATATAAATACCTTTATTCATTTGATTCCAAAAGAGTCAAATGCTTGGGGATGATTAAAGATTTAGTGGTCAATTTGGCCCAAATTCCAGCAAAGAGTGTGGTCATGGACATTGAGGTGGCTAATATCCCAGCCCGCTTTGGCATGTTGCTGTCAAGGTCCTGGGGTACAAAAATTGGTGGGTCAATTAAGCTGGATTTAACATATGCTACCATCCCAGTCTTTGGAGGCCAGGAGAGGAGATTATATAGAGAGCCTAAATTTGTCAAGGTAGTTACTAAGGCTGATAACTCTGAAAATTCACCAGTCTATAGTAAAGAAGGAGATTTTTCATGCTTTATGCTAGAAGAAGATCAAAATTATGTGCATGAATCCTCCTTCAAAATTAAGGACGAGCAGCCTTTAGAAAATTATGAAGCTGGAATCTGGACTTTACATTTTGATGGGGCAAATTCAAGAGAAGGCAATGGAGCTGGGGTGTTATTAATCTCTCCTACAGGAAAATGGGTCCCACTGTCCTTTAAATTGGAATATGAGGCTACCAATAATGTAGCTGAATATGAAGCACTTTTGTTGGGATTACAGACAGCCAAGAATATGGGCATACAAAGTTTAAAAGTCAAGGGAGATTCTGAGCTAGTGGTAAGGTAGGTCAGAAACCAATGTCAAACTAAGCATCCACGGCTGAGAGCCTACAGAAATGAAGTATGGGACGTGGTGGAAAATTTCTTCTCGGCTTTTAATATACATTTCATGCCCCGGGAGTAGAACAAAATGGCAGATTCTCTTACTATGGCTGCTAGCACATTTCGTCCTCCACAGAATCCTCTTTTGAGGTATGAAATTGAAGTATGATACAGACCATCAATTCTAGATAATATTAAACATTGGTAGGTATTTGAAGATGAGGAACAAATGAAGAGATTATTGGAGATAGTGGGAGAATTCTCCAACATGGAGATTGATGATAATGAAGAAGAGGAAGCTGAAAATGTTGTAGAAAACAAATGGGAAGAAAAAATAGCAGGCAATAAAGTGCTGCAGCTAAAAGGAAATATCATACCTAGAGGGCTAGTGCCTATAGAAAGATTGTTTGATAAAAATGATGTTCCATTGTAGCATAATGAAATAGTAGAAGAAAATCAAGTAGAAGACTTGAATTTGGGCACTAATGCTGAGCCCAAAATTGTAAAATTATCCAGAAAGGTCCCAGAAGAATACAAGAGCAAATATTTGAAATTGTTTCAGTCATACAAGGATGTATTTGCATGGTCTTATCAAGACCTTAAAACTTTTGATGTTGATATAATGCAGCATAAAATTCCTTTGAGAGAATATGCAAAGCCTTATAAGCAGAAGCTCAGGCAGATAAATCCTCTGCTGCTTCCCTCTATCGAAAAAGAAATTAAGAAGCTGTTGCAGGCCAAAATAATTGTGCCATTAAGATACTCAGAATGGGTAGCAAACCTTGTTCCTGTTCGAAAGAAAAATGGATAAATAAGGTTGTGTGTAGATTTCAGAAACTTAAATAGAGCATCTTTAAAAGATAATTATCCATTGCCTAAGATGGATCACATTCTACAGAAAGTGGTGGGAGCATCCAGAATGTCAATGATGGATGGTTTTTTTGGTTATAATCAGGTGGCTGTGTTCCCAGAAGATCAAAAGAAAACTACTTTCACCATGCCATGGGGAACATTCATGTATGCCAGGATGCCTTTTGGATTAATTAATGCAGGAGCTACTTTTCAGAGGGCAATGGACATAGCCTTTGTCGGAGAGCGGGACAAGTTTCTGGTGGTATATTTGGATGATATCATAGTATTTTCAAAGGATGATACTGAACACATTCAGCACTTGCAGAGAACATTTGAAAAATGCGGAAGGTATGGTCTCTCCCTTAATCCTCAAAAGTCTCTATTTGCATTAGATGAGGGAAAACTCTTAGGGCACATTGTAACTAAAGATGGTATGAAAATAGACCCTAAAAGAGTTGAAGTCATAAATGGAATTCCTCTCCCTAGGAATAAAAAAGAAGTGCAGGTGTTTTTAGGCTGAATCAATTTCTTGAGAAGGTTTATTCCTAACTATGCTGAGATAGTTAGGCATATAACTGATATGTTGAAAAAGAACAATGAGGTGAAATGGTCCCAGGAATCTAGAGATGCATTCACCATAATAAAATAGCCATTTGTTGAAGCTCCTGTACTGGCTGGACCAGATTACAACAAGCCATTTATGATATTTTCATTTGCTTCACCCCATACAGTAGCAAGAGTCTTATTATAGAAAAATGAAGATGGATATGAGCAGCCTATATCCTTTTTCAGTCAGGTATTGCATGATGCAGAATTGAAATACAACATATTGGAGAAACAGGCATATGCCCTGGTGAAGTCTCTTAAAGCTTTCAGAATGTATATTTTGCAATCTCACATCACTACATATGTCCCTACAATAGCTATCAAATACATTCTTGTTCAGGGGGATAGTGAAGGTAAAAGAGGAAGATGGATTGCAAAAATTCAGGAGTATGATTTGGACATAAGGCCCACTAAGTTGGTTAAAGGACAAGGGCTAGCCAAAATTCTGTCTGAATCAAATCATCAGGCTCTAGGTAGAAATTTGTCCATGATAGCAAATGAAGAGTCTGAGAAAGGAGAAGAGCAGCATGGACTAGAGATTGCCACTCAAAAGATACACATAAAATATCTCACCAGTCCTTGGTACAAAGAAATAGTTGAATATCTTTTAACACTTAGCTGTCCACCCAGCTGTGATAAATCAAAATACAGGGCTTTGAGGCTGAAATCACAAAAGTATATAGTTGCCAACGGTCAGTTATATTGGAGAGATCCTTCAGGTATGCTACTGTTATGCCTCACAGAAAATGAAGTGGAGAATATAATGATAGAATTTCATGAAGGAATCTGTGGAGGACATCACAGCTGGAGAGCTACAGCTCATAAAGTTCTGAAGGTTGGTTTCTATTGGCCAAAATTATTTGGAGATGTTTTTAATTGGGTTAGAGCATGTGACAAATGTCAAACATTTGCTGAGAGACAAAAGATGCATGCTCTTCCCCTAATCCCAGTTCATGTAAATGAACCATTCTAGCAATGGGGATTAGATTTGATCGGAGAAATACATCCCCCTTCAAGTGGCCAACATAAATGGATATTGACTGCAACAGATTACTTTACAAAGTGGGTGGAAGCCATACCTGCGAGAAATGCTACAGATCCTGTAATCGTCAAATTCATGGAAGAGAACATCATATCTAGGTTTGGATGTCCAGCTAGAACTTTAACTGATAATGCACAGGCCTTCAAGTCAAATAAATTTGTAAATTTCTGCCAGCAGTATAATATTGCATTAAATCACTCCACAGGTTACTATCCACAGGGGAATGGCTTGGCAGAATTATCTAATAAAACTCTGGTGAGGGCCTTGAAGAAAAAAATCAATGAGAATAAAAAGAATTGTGATTCCCAATTAAAATTTTCTCTGTGGGAAAATAGAATAACCAGTAAGAGATCAACTGGGAAATCTCCTTATGAACTGGTATATGGACGAGCAGCTGTGTTTCTGGTGCAGCTGGCGCTGCCAGTAGCACGTTTCATGCAGGAAAGTCAGGAAGAACCAGATGACATGGTCAGAAGAATTAATCAATTGGTCGAATTAGAGGAAAAAAAAGACCAGGTGAATCAGAGATTAGCGGAGTATCAGGAAAAAATGAAAAATATCTTTGATCGGCATGCGAAAGATAGGAAATTTCAAATTGGAGACCTGGTTCTCAGATGGGATATCCGGAGGGCTGAAAAGGGAAAACATGCTAAATTTGATCCACTTTGGTTTGGCCCATTTAAGATTATAGAGCTAAAGGGTAATAATACATTTATTTTAGAAAATTTGCAGGGTGACTTGTTAGATGCCCCTGTGAACGGCCAATTCCTAAAGCCCTATTCTCAATTTTAATTCGGGAAGAGTATGCCTGTTGTATTATATTGTATATAGACTTTGTTTCAGTTTTTATTTTAATAAGGGATGTGTGCTAATGAGTTTTGAAGAAAAATCAAAAGGGCTGAAGAGCAGAATCTACATACAAGATGATTAGTGGTCTACAGGTTCTCGACGTGTCCAAGAATGAACATGCCGTCCCCAGCTAGAGCTGAATGTTATCCATGTTTCCCCTTCATTTAAATTTTTGACCTAACGCTCCTCATGAACCCTGTTATCAGCCATCTTGGCCATAAATCCTCATATTCTGTCTATTGTTACCCTTTCCACCCGAAAAAATACACTACCCAAAGTCCCAATTCCGCAATTAAAATTATATCGGGCCTAGCCTTTTAGCCTTAGCCCCTTCGTTTCATTCCCCATATGACTTAGGCGCGAGATCGGGCGCCAGGCGGAAAGGAGCTAACCGTTTGAAGTTTCAGGGGCACCCGTGGCCGTCCGATCAGAAGTAAATCGACAGAGCAGAGCTTGGTTTACCGTGGTGGCCCCCGCGCCCAAAAATCGGAGGTTAATTCTGCACCACCTCCATTGGGTAAGCGGTATTCTCCATAGGGGCAGCGATTCCATAGATCACATGATGCGTGTCCCCGTGTACGATGAATGAAACTGCCCATTTCGTGCATTATCGTCCGGTCAAAAGACACGCAACGGAATTCTTGTGAGCCATCCCATCTCGGGCACTCAATGCAACGGCTCGCGACCTCCGAAGTTGTGCACCTTTTAACCTTGTCAGCATCGCCTCTGGCCCACCATCACTTCATCGCCCGACGCCATATCAGCCATCAATTTTGCTTTTAATCGTGTGTCCCAGACTTATTTCCCCTCCGCTATTGACTATCCCACCATAGCTCTCGTCTGTCCGTGTCACCCCTTCTGTTCGACCTTTCGTACGACCACGTGGCACTGTCATTACCCTCCACCATTCACGTACTCCATTTAGGTGTCATATTTCAGTGTTTAAGTTACGAGTTTTCTCCGCGCTCATTCACTGTGTTCCTCTGCATCCTTCTTTGTCACCCTGCATCATCTCACCACCTCGTTCAGTCTATGTCACCATCGCCATGGCTGCCACCACATTCATCGCTCCTGTGTCCAGTATTTTAAATATGTTTGTGTATTTTTGTAGGTTGCAGCAGCTGGAACCCTCCATTAATCTCCGCCTTCATCACAGAGGCCAAGGTCTTCTCTAAGGTCGATATTCCGCTAGTGAAATTTAAGAGGGAGGCTTGAGGTAGTTGTATGATATGACCTCATTAATGGAAACAGAAAGAAAATCCATTGAACCTCTCTGAGCAATTCAAAGGGGGAGAGAGTACCATGCACAATCACAAGCAATCTCAAGGTTTCATGGTAGCAAATTTTTCCCTTTCGGCAAAAGGCAGAGCGTACGTATATTTTACTATGTGTGTCTTGTTTATAAGGAGATTTTCATCCTCAGAATTTATTTCTGAAGGTAGATTACTAAGTACATTTAATTATATTTAGTCATTCACAGTGTGGGCGCGAATGTTTTCCACCATTTTATTCAAATCAGAGCATTAAATGTATGACCCACCTCATTCTCTAGAGTTTTCTCCTTCTCCTATAAGAACTGAAAAAAAGGACATTGTAAGGGTTCCAGATCTCTATTAGTAAACTGTGCAGTGAAAAGTTCTTGTATACACGTTGTAACACTTCTGTATGAAGGCTCAGAGCCCGTAGGGTCTCAGTGAGGAGGAGTTATAACTGTAATGAGGATTCTGGTCTTTGGTATATCACAGTATGTAATTTTCTCTTATGTGTTAATATAAAATCTCATTCCATGCTATTTAGCTTCTTGTATCATGTTCTAGAATTCAAGTGGCTGGTTGGTCTTAAGTAAGGATTCATCCTAGTTGGTGCCCATACTTGGATTAGTCAAGCACTTTAAATAGGCCTAGTCATGATATACTGTTCCATGTTCATTTCACCCATATTTCCTACTGTATTAGTTACTTGAGGAGGGTGCTTTTAAAACTCCATTGTCATGTATGGATTCTTAGTTGGATAAGCCCATATGTGGTTTTTTTGTGTATCTGGGTATCAGCCTTATGCTAACTAGTATCTTCTTCATGTTTCTTCACTGCATCCTCTTTCTGATATCTGATTTCTGTGGCATATTATTTGAACTGGCCCTCTTTGCAGTAAGCTGTCTCTTAACTGTCTGATGCTTTTGTATTGGAGTTTTGAATGTTGTTCCTACATTATTCTTATCTTTGTATCAGCTTCTGAGAGAGTTTGGTTCCATTTCAATTAATTTCCTTGTTTTACAAGAGATAGCAGGAGAGCTTTTTGGATTGACAACCCAAGCTATATTATGAGCTCCTTGCTATGATAAGATGTCCTAGGCACTGGTCTATGGCAACTCTAGACTGTCTCTAAGGGGATGAAAAAATTGTCTACAACATAACACATACCCAACATTCTCCCACTAATTGTTTTCTTTCAACAGGGGGCCACAGGAGAGCTTAGTCATTGGCCCAATTCTTCAACACCCATTGTTTCTCTACACCAAGAGAACTTCTGAGTGCTCACAGACTTTGTCAATGCATCTGCAACATTCTTCAATGTGTCCACCTTTACCAGCAACCCCCTTTTAGCCTCAACCATATCTCTAACAAAGTGATATTGAACATCAATGTGCTTTGTCTTTGAATGATAAGCAGGGTTCATAGCCAAGAAAATTGCACTTTGGCTATCACAGTCTATCCTTATAGCTTTCTGTACCAACCCCATACTTGAACACAATCTCTACAACCAAATTGCTTCCTTGATTGCATGAGTCGTTGCTATGTATTCTACCTCTGTAGTTGAAAGAGCCACTATAGACTGTCTTTTACTCATCCAACTGGCTGCGCCTCCAAATAGCCTAAACACATACCCACTTGTAGATCTTCTTTGGTCTAGATCTCCAACCCAGTCTGCATCAACAAAACCACGAATGTCGAACATTATTTTCAATCCTGGTCTTCCGTGGTAGCACAAGACATAATCACTAGTGCCACGTAAATATCTAAAAAACTGCTTTACTGTTGTCCAATGCTCCTTCCCTGGGTTTGACATAAACCTGCTCAATACTCCCACTATATGTGTAATGTCTGGTCTAGTACAGACCATTGCATACATCAGGCTACCCACTTCACTTGCATATGGAACATGGGACATATACTCCTCTTCTTCTTGCGTCTTGGGACAGTGTTCAGCAGACAACTTTACACCTACAAGAATAGGAACATTCACTAGTTTACTATCCTGAATATTGAACCTCTGCAATATAGTCTCAACATACATCCTCTGGTTTAACCAGAGCTTCCTCTTTTCCCGATCTCTCTTAATTTCCATGCCTAAAATATAGTTTATAGCACCCAGATCCTTCATGTCGAATTTGGAGAACAATTGGGTATTCAAATCTTGGATAATTTATTTGTCATTTCCAATCAACAACATATCATCCACATACAAGACCAAATAAATAACACGGTCACAAATTAATTTAAAATAAACACAGTGATCCTCCTTGCTTCTGGTGAAGCCAAGTCCCCATATATAGGTATCAAATTTCTGATACCACATCCTTGGTGACTATTTCAACCCATACAAAGACTTCTTCAACCTGCATACCAGTTCTTTCTTACCCTTCACCATAAATCCTTTAGGTTGCCTCTTGTAGATCTCCTCTTCTAGATCCCTGTGAAGAAATTATGTTTTCACATCCATCTGTTCTATCTCACAATAAAATGCAGCAGCAACAGATAAAAGTAATATAATAGAAGTAACTTTGGCAACAGGAGAAAAAATATCACCAAAATCAATTCCCGACACTTGGGAATAACCTTTCGCTACCAACCGAGATTTGTATTTCTCCACCTTGCCTTCTACATTCATCTTCTTCTTGAACACCCATTTGCTCCCAATGGGCTTCCTTCCAGCCAACAACTCCACCAGATCTCATGCATCGTTTTTGTGCAAGGATGCCATTTCATCAACCATGGCCTCCTTCCAGAGTTTTCCATCCTCTGAATCTACTACCTCCCCAACAGTTTTGGGTTCATCATCAGTTATAGTTAAGGCAAAACCTGAATAGAAAATAGATGGAATATACCTTTCTAGTTGCCTTCTTTCCCGAATTGATCTTCTCAAAGCTGGAGTTTGTGGCTCTTCATCTTTTGAGTCTTCTTTTGTTGTAGAGTCTGATTCATCCTCCTTTAACTCAAACTCTATCCTCCCAGGTTCCTTTGGTAGGACTTCATGTTTAAAAACATCTTTCACTTCTCTAAACACCATATCTAGGCTGTACACAACCTTCCTTGTTTCTGGGTTCCAAAGCTTGTAACCCTTTAAACCATCCTTATACCCAATAAAGATGCACCTTTTAGATTTATTATCGAGCTTGGTCCTTTTCTCCTTTGGAACATGTACATATGCATCACATCCAAATACCCTTAGATGTGAAAAAGATGGTTTCTTACCAGTCCATACCTCATGTGGGGTCTTATCCTCCAACGCTGATGAAGGTGATCTGTTAACTAAGTAACATGCAGTCTCCACTGCCTCTGCCCAGAATTCTTGTCCTAACCCGGTACCACTGAGCATGCTTCCTTCCTTTTCCATCAGTGTTCTATTCATTCTTTCCATTTTGCTGAGGTGTGTATGGAGTAGTCTTCTATCGTGCTATACCACACTTCTTACAAAACTCTTCAAATTCCTTCTTGCAGAACTCCCCACCATTATCTGTCCTCAACGCCTTTATCCTCTTCTCTGTCTGGTTTTCTACTAGAGTCTTAAATTCTTTAAATTTGTCAAAGACTTCAGATTTCTTCCTCAAGAAATATACCCATGTATTCCTTGAGAAGTCATCTATGAATGAAACATAGTACATTGAATTTCCCAGTGATGGAACTGACATAGGCCCAAACACATCATTGTGCACAAGTTCTAATATCTTGTTTTCCCTCTTAGCACCAGAAGGAAAACTCACCCAATTCTGCTTCCCATATACACAATGTTCATAGAAATCGAAATCCAGAGAAAAATTAGACATACCTTCTACCATAACATTTCTATGCAGTATCCGAAGGCCCTTCTCTCCAATATGTCCAAGCCTTTGATGCCACATCATGGTCTTTTCTCCAGAGAGAACTAGGCTTTCCACCCCACTTTCAGGAACCACAGAACTGTTACACCCATCAACAACAGTGCTACCTTGTAGCTTGTACAGAGTTCCAGTCCGAACTCCCCGCATTAATACCAGTGCTCCCCGAACCATCTTGTGGGCATCTTTCTCGAACACTATTTTTACACTTACAACATCCATGTTGCTTATATAAAATAGATTTATGGCCAATGTAGGAATATGCAGAACACCAGGAAGTGTTCTAATCCTTCCACCTTGTAGCTTCAGCTTGACCTTTCCACGTCCGACGATTTTGGCCTTCCTATCATCCCCTAGGAAGACATCACCATCATATTTCTCATACTCGCAGAACCACTCCCTATGGGGAGTGAAGTGAAAGGATGCACCTGAGTCAATCAACCATGACTCATGATCTACATGTGTATTTGAAGAAGAATCCAAATACGCATCCCCACCTTCATCCGAGGTGTGGTTTTTTCCTCTGCAGAAGGAGAATAATCAGATACCTTTCCTTTCTCAGGAGCTTTAGATCTGCAGTCATTTTTGTAGTGCCCTTCCTTTCCGCATTTCCAGCACACCTTTATAAACTTTCCAGGAGATTTAGATCTCCCTCTAGATTTAGATCTCCCACTCGAAACCTTATTCTTGTTTCTGTTCTGGGACCTTCCTCGTATAGATAAGGCATCTCCATTCTGACCCTCCCTATTTCTCCATCTCATTTCCTCCAACAACAAGGCTGAGACAATGTCATCAAAATTCAAGGTAGTTGTATTGCTACCTGTTGCAATAACCAGACTGTCCCACGAATCTGGTAGAGAACACAACAAGATGATGCACTTATCTTCATCTGAGATTTTAATATCAACAGATGACAACTGAATTACCACAGTATTGAAGGCATTCAAATGCTCTATCACCGAGTCTCCATCCTTCATCCTCAATTTATACAGCTTTTTCCGCAGGAACAACTTATTCACTAGAGACTTAGATTCGTACAAAGTCCCTAGCTTGTCCCACAAGGTCTTCATTGTAGCTTCCCCAGATACATTCAACAATACTGAATCTGAGACACATAACCGTATCATGCTCTTAGCCTTTCGATCCAATTTCTTCCAGTCTTCATCTGACATTTCCATTGGTTTAGTACCTAGATCTATCACAATCCACTGATCTTTATCCACTAGCAGATCCCCCATCTTGAGCTTCCATAACTCAAAACTCTGACCATTAAATTTCTCAATATCTATCTTCCCGCTGCTCGCCATCTTCTTTCACCGCAAGAATCGATCCCGCAGATCTCCCACTGAACAGGGTCTACCACAGGCCTGAGCAAAAAACCCTCAGCAGCAAAGGCGTCCCCTTGAAGCCGAAACAACTCCGATACCAAATGTAGGTTTTAACCGTGAATAGAAAATATCTACTGATGAATCTTATAACAGAAGATAAACAATAGCGAGAGCATAAAACATAAAACAGATAAACACAGAGATTTTCCCCTGGATCCCAAATCAGGACGACTAGCTTGATTTTTCATTATATTCCTTTTAGTGTTACAACACATATATATACATGCCGAAGCATACATAAACCCCAATCCATAAACCCTAGATTAGAACACAACCGTAGTTCCCTTGCCAGGGGCCGAAAACCATCGTGGCCCAATACCATGTGAAAAACCATGCACAAAACCATGGATGCGGACTACCCACTGGAAATTAAGGACCAAAAATTTTCGCCGGGGCATTGCCCCAGACCCCGACAGGGGGGGCTACCGCCCCCCCTGTGACCCCCCCGTTACGCCCAGCGCACCCCCCTGCATGTGCTTAGTCGCGGAAAGAATATAACACATACCCGACAGTCTTTATGAAGATTGTATTTGATTTAACAAGTATCATACAAGCTTTCATCTATCTAGATTTAATGAACATGGTACATAAGCCTTAAATATACTCCCAAAATTTTAGGCCCTTATTTTATTAGCTTAGCTAGGTTTGGATTGGTTTTCCTTTAAAATTTATTTCCTCTTAGGTTATGATCCAAGCAAAATTAGTGGTAGTTTCCTCTTATTTGAATGGAAGACTTACCATACAATATGTAGGTGGTTTTGTGTTGTAGATGCACAACATGTATGTCCTTTTCTCCTCCAATATATTTAAGCTCAAACGTCATATTTGCAATGTTCATTACAAACCTCTAATTTATTACAAAGAACATTTAACTTGTCTATATATCATTGAGCTTCTCGTCTATTAAAATTTAAAATATGGAACAAAATCTTAAACAGTTTTTTTTTATATCCCATGGGAGAAAATCTTGTTATATTGTTGTTTTGAATGGCGTAGTTTGATCTGTCCATTTCTTCCTATTGCAGTTTGCAGGAGGTTCTTGATCCCACCATTTCTTCCTATTTAAGTCTTTTAATCCAGGTTGAAGGAGCTAAGGGGGTTGAGTTACAGATGAAGCCAAGGAGGATGCATGGACTACAACTTTCTCGAGGTTCTCAATCCTGCCTGCTCTTCCTATTCAAATTGAAACCTTTTTATCCCAGTTGAAGGAGATGAGGGGGAGTTGAGTGGGTTGAGTCACAAGAATAGTCAAGGAGGATGTAGGGATTGCAACTTACTCAAGTTTCTTCATCTAGTCGATTCTTGCTATTGAAATTAAATCCTTTTCATCCCGGTTGAAAGAGTGGAGAGGGGTTGAGTTGTATGTGCAATCAAGGAGGATGCAGGGGCTGAGGTTAAGGATGATAATAATGACTGTGTTACCTGGGTAATGATGTAATTCAACCTAGCCATATATGCAAGGTTGCTTTTCTTCATGAAGTCGAATTAGATCTACTTTCATCCACACATGTTAATTATTACGATGAGAAAGGAAAATATTGAGAGGTTATGTAGTCAAAAGGGATTATTATTGGTAGATTTTGTGTTTCAACCATTCAAAAAGTGAACATTCTTGGAGAGGGTGTGCTCAAGGAGGATAATTCTAGGCAATATTTGTATTTCATCCATACAATGAAAACCAATAGATATATATGGTTATTAAAGGAAAACAACAGTTTATTACAAAGGGGGCACCATATTGAAATATTTCTAGTAGGTCGGAACTTCATAATAATAAAAAAATATATATCGCGGACTTGATTGTGCCACGGTGTTGTGTTGACTTTTTGCTCATACATTTAATGCATTATCATGAGTATTACGTGCTAAAACAACACATATTTTAGAATACATGCACCTCACTAAAGATACTTTCAACATATTTGTCAATTAAAGCAAAAACATTAGCTACGAAGTGTTTTGGGCAGGTGTTTACTTTCAACGATCCTGATTTTGAAAGAGAGCAAATTCACTAGAGAGGAATTGTGACATCCAAAATTATCTAGCACAGAAGCCTTTAACCCACAATTTGATCCTCTTCTCTTTCGTAGACTACATTATCTCTCCTCCTACCCTGTTCTATAAAGGAGAGGTGCAAGTCCTCATTCTACAGGGTGGATTTACTTACAAAGGTGTCAAGAGCTTCTCATCACCTACCCTTATCCATTTAGACTTGAGAGCACTTCATGTAAGAGCTTGATAGGGTAGCCCATGGTAAAATATTTTTATGATTTACTTTCTAACACTTCATTCACATATCAAATGGTTTCTAATATGCTTATTTTATAGCTATTTCAGTTCATGTGGTTGTTTTGTATATGTTATCATGCTACAAGGATTGTGTTTTCATTAAAGTGCACTTATTTAAATTTTACTTTCATATAAGATGCATATTCTTTGCTTCTTTTCCATCTAATCACTACACATATTTTAGTTAAGAAACTCATCACATCCCTTTATAATCTGATTTTTACTTTAATCTCTATCCTCTTTAAAACACTCAAAAACAACATTTTATGTTGGATTATTTTAAACTTACACATAAATTGTGCACAAACATCTTAAAATAATCCTCATGAATAAAATAAAATAGTAATGCTCTATTTCTAAACCCAATAAATAATTAAAAAACCATAAAAATTATATCACTAATCCACATAACAATTATATCACCCTAAAACAATTTTTTTAAAAGCCAAGTAATATTTTTTTTTTAAATCCTAAATTATTATTTTAGTTTATTTTTATATCACTCTAAGACATTTTTTTTAAGGCCGACTAATATTTTATTTTAAAATCATAAATTATTAGTTTAAATATGAAAACTATTTAAATTATGCTAAGTTGGAAATTAAGACTGTTCATTAATATTTTGTTTTTTAAAAATTAAAACTATTTTTACGTCGGAGGCATTCTCACATTTGGGCTTATCGTCCGGTATTACCCTCCGGTTCCAACCCTTTCCGTATTCAAGTAAAATGTCCACAATTATTGATTGCATGAGTGCCTGGCTTATCACATCTCAACATTCGCATCTCAAATCTCACAAACTCCGGGCGACCTCCGTATTGTGAGATTGGCGCAGCTTCTATATAGGCGAGGCTGCCGATGGGTTCGTTTTCTATCAATTAGAAGATAGAGAAAGCAGAGGAGGAGAACGCACTTAAAATTATTGTTGTCAAAAGTCTTTCCAACTTATGACCAAGATCCTGACTGTGCATTCTCTGGCCTGAAGATCCAGGTTTGTGCTATCCAGGTTTTGGCACAATTCTTTTTCCTTTTTTTTGTTCATGTGACTCCCTCGGGGGTGGGGTGTCGTTTGGTTCTTATGTATTGCTCCCAATTTTGAGCTTCAAGAATGGTGGAAGAAGGAGAAGGAGATCCACAGGGGAAATTTCGTGGTAGTAAAAATGGAGAATCCAAATTGGTCCATGGTGGGATTGCAAAGCCCTGAAGACGATTTTCACCAGTCAAATAAGCAGGGCCGGGGGAAAAATGCCAGGCAGCTTACCTGGGTATGGCTGCTGAAAGCCCATCGCAACACGAGCTGTGTCGCCTAGCTCGTGCTGGGGGTATGGAGCCTTCTCTTAGCCATAAATAGAACAGTCACTTTGAGAAAGAATCAAAATCGTGTGATAGAGGAGGACAAACCAGGGTAAATACAGAGTCATTAGAGGGTTTCTCTTATTTTCCATCTTGATGCTAGGGTTTGAGATTGTGGTTTTTATGAAAGGTTGGCACTTTAACCGCCCTCATTTCGAATTTTCTCCGGCACTAGAATCCAAGGGCATTTTTCATTCCATTTATTCTGAATGGGTATTTTCAGGGCCACTTATCTTGCCCCTCCTCTTCAGGCATTGGCCAACATCTGCATTGTGTTGTTTCTTATCAAGTCAACAGATAGACTGGTGTTGGTGACGGGATGCTTGTGGTTCCACATCAAGAAGATTAAGCTGGTGCCCCAATTCGAATTCCCAAGTTTAGCAAAGGATTTGGAGAAAGGTGCGTCAACAGAGTATCTAATGGTTCTGGTTCAGATTCCCATGTGTAACGAGATGGAGGTAAGCGTAAGCCTAAGCTCTTGTACTGAAATGTGGGTTCTTTTAGTCTCGTTAACCTACATTATGCAACAATGCGCGTATTTTTTTCTGTATTTTAGAAGAGAGGCTACATAATGCTAGGTTTGCAATTTAGATTTGTTTCATGTGTTCAAAACCTTTTTTTATTCCATTTTGTGTTTTTTTGTACATTTATAGATCTAAGCATAAAATGATATTCAATATATATTGTATTGATCTGTTAAAAAAACAAAAGCTACAGTGGGGCAACCTTTTCTACATAGAGGGTTTCTAACAACAAGAAATCCGAGCTAATAACAAGATTATATGATGCTTTGATAAAACTGTAAGTAGAGATTACATCACAAAATTCAAACGAAAAACAGGTCTATGAGGAAGCCCAGAAACATGGAACTGTCATTTTTTTATTTATTTAATTTTCAATATACTATGCTACAGAAATAAGGAGCAGAAAATCAAAACACGAACAATAACATCTATTGTAGAGTGAAAAAATGTTGATTGATTCATCGAGAGTGATGGTACAGAGTATTTCATAGATTTACAGTCCTTGCTCGCTTCCACTAGAAGGAAGGTTTCAGTGCTCCATATGTGTCTGCATCCTGTGGGACTGCACCTTTATCTGCTTTTCATCCCCACTCTCTTCCCTCCAGGGAACAAAAATTATCAAAATCAAAGAAGGAATTTTTGTACCCATTTTCTTAAAACTGCTTTTTGATGACTCCTTTTGCCAATGTGGCCTCAATGGTTAGGTGGCTACAATTTTTGGACAAATCATGTATGGTGTGGATTTTTTTGGGTTGTTACTGAAAAAATACTCGTATATTAAAAATTTCAAGTACTGTACGAGGCATCACTCTCTTTCCAAACAAGCCGAAATAGCCAACATACCAAACTGGGTACCATATTAAGAATGTCTAATGTTCTTCTAAAGGAAAAATCTATAGCAAGTACCTGAATCAGTGTGGGTATTTATTTTCATTGTCTGTGCTTTTTAGACTCTAGCTTGAATGGGTTGTGCCCAATTGAATCTGTGAGAGTATTCATCTCTCTCCACTGTTCTGTCATCCCATACACATTGACTAAATGGGCTATGGATAATGTATATGCTACCTATTTGGCCTTTTTTTCTCTCTTTCAGAGGTGTTGGTGAGCTGACCTGGAGGCTTGCAATGTTGGATATTTGTCCCTCTTCCATTCTAAAACCGACTTAGCTTGGCACTCTAGACTGAAAAATGATAAAATTAGTGTATCCATTAACTGGAAAATGATCGAATTAGTGATGTCCTGTCAGTGTCGGGGGTGTATTCTATGCCTAATATAGGATTCTAAAAATTTATGTTGCAGTAAATCTGATCCAGTGTTGTGTCAAATTTTTTCTTTATTTGGTTTTGATTATCAATGTTTCAATGCTTCTTCTGACCATTTGTTTCTGTTTCTAATTCTGTAAAGTTGTGAAACTCACACATTGTGTTTGAAGACTGTTGCTGATTTTATGATTGACCTCTTTGTCTTTTTTTCTTTAGATGTGTTGCTAAAACATAAGTTGATTTTATCTAGTCTATATTTATGCTAGAAGCGTTATCTTTGTTGGAGTGGGGTGAGCAAACAATGTTCACCCCACCCAGTCAAAACCATTTCTTATCGCCCTTTTGTCGAATAAAAAATTGACAAATTTTTCCTCCAACGTCATCCTCCCGTTCGGACTGTCGTTCACCCAACATCCATTTAATGCACCTTCGATGTTCCCTTTGAACCCTTGTGCAAATGCTAGTAATTAAAACTATTTGAAATTAAAAAAAATTGTTCAAGTTGAAAAATGACGAAAACTGTTAAAAATTAAAACAATTTGTTCAAGTAGCAAAATGACAAAAAAGAAGAGGGGAAGTAGACACATGAAGGTTGGAAATAGGTAATTGTTACAAGCAGGTTGAAAGAGGAGCATGTTTTCCCTCTCAAATCAAGGAGAAGGCCAACCTCACCTCCAGTGGCAAAAAATGCTTGGAGTATTTATATAAGAACTCCTTGATAGTATATCAGTTTTGTGGTACTCCATCCTAGTAGCATAATTGATGTTGTTAAACTTGAGAATTTGTTAGATGCTTGATTGAAGGAAAAGTTGTTATTAATTAGAGATTAGATAAATTGAAAATTATGATAGATATATATGTATAGGATTGTCAAATATGATTGAGTATTGGGCTCTTATAATAATAATCATTGGAATATATCTTGAGCAGCAACGATTCACTGACAGAAGTTCATATGCAGAATATAGGAGGATTTTGCTACCTGAAAGTGACCAAAAATTATGATGTTCTTAATCATTAGTAAGGTCTCATCATTGCCCAATATTAGATAAGCCATCTTATGGAGACATTTTGTCTTATAGCAGCTTCAAACATCAGGAAATGAAATCATCTGGAAGCATCTGATTCCATAATAAATCGTCCTTATCTTTAAAAACTTTACTTATGTAACTCTTAAGTAGGAATGGTCTTCCTGAAAGTATGTAGACCTATATAGCTATCAAGGATAGAACTCTGTAAATATTCTTATGTGTGGCACTGACGTATGTATGACATCTCAGCAAATACAACTCAACATCATCTATGTTCTCTTTTCAGTCCAGCTTCATGTACGATATCATTAGAAGTTCAGTAGATATGTTGACGACACTATTATAGTCTTGTTCACAATCAAAGTTGTGAATAAGACAGATGTAAATTTTGGATAGCTTATTTTTTTAGAAAGGATCGTCTACTATGAAGCTACAAGAAAGCTTTCATACTTAAACAAGAACAAGTGGATGACACTTATAAATTGTTCTTTGTTTCATTTATGATCAACATAGGTCATTGAATAAAATGCATGACCTTTTGAGCTCAAAGAACAAAACACCCCTATTCTGGCATCTTGACTGCATTAATTATAGATATATTGGGAAAATTTCAACACTGGTAGTTGTCATTTTGCAATAAAGGATAATTCAATTATATTGAGATAATCTCATAAGAATATTTATTCTTTCTAGGTGAATAAAAGCCTCTTTAGAATTTTTCTTTGCCTCGACACTTCCTAAAATATTATTTCTATCATATGAGAAGATCTTAATTAAAAGATAAATAACTCTCCAGAACCAGACTTCGAAGGGAGCTATAAAATTCTTGATGACCTTGCTTATGATTTGCATTGTGTAATGATTTTTGGGCCAGTTTTCATCCTGAGAAAGAATGACTTACCTTGTAAGATTTCTATCCTAATCTGTTGTCTCAAGGAGGGTCGTAGATACCAATCCAGAGGATCAAGAGCAACTTATCTTGGATCTAGGTCACCCCCAAGTTCCAACAAGAGGAAGCTCCTTATATGTCAAGGTTAGTCGCAGTGGATTGGAGGTCTGTTGGGTTAATTGAGTGAGATAGCATCTTACTATACGCAACCATAACCAGACTAGTAGCTACCTTAGTTGGTAGAGTGCTGGAATTGCATCCATTGAGATGTTTTATTGGCTCAGGTTGGAAGAGATCTTATCTGTCACATGTGTTTCACTTCTTGGGATTTCACTGAATTTTTGTAGTGACAGTGAAGCACCTCTCAATATTTAACTCCTACTGACCATATCTATTAAGTTTTTGGATGGAAATTATAACTTTTCTCATGCTTATTTGTGGCTCTTTGTAGTTCATATCTGTGGCCCACTAAGGATTAGATCTGCGGTTTGGAGCTTTACAATGAAGGTTAAATTACTGGGAATTTGGGTTTTACAAATCCTTTTGTCCTCTAAAATCAATTCAATTTGGAAGAATCTCGATTAAATAAATATACATAGCTTTGTAATGAAGTCATATAAACAAAATTACTTGGTCATGCATTGATCAAGAGATGAGTTTCTTGGTCGTCTAAACAACTGATTGTGCCATGGTCGAAGCATAAATTATGTTGATAGGAATCTGCCTGTCTTTTTAGATTTACGTTGAGTCGAGACTCCAGAGACAGATTGTGAATTAATGAATATTTGTAGAAATTCGGGATCCCTGTGATAGTGATCTTTGATTCCCTACATAGATCATGAAGCTTACTCTTTGTGGCCTATGAAATCCAATAGAGACAACACTAGATCTTTAATCTACATAAAGATTATTCTTAGAGAAAGGATGCATAAATCTAGCAACAGATATTCTTCAGCTAATGTCTAAACTCATTAATAAGTAGTCATGGTACTGTAAAGTATTATTGAAGAAAGGAAAACTATGAATCCTAAAGAAGATGTGATATTTACTCATGTACAAGAAGTTAAAAGTTGTGCTCTTCTTTGAAAAATTTGACTGAGACTGAAGTATGCCTCTTAAATTAAGATTCACTTATTGTCTCTAACATATTGTTGTAACTGGGTTCTAATCATATTGTTGTATCTGGCTGAGCAATGGGGCAGTTTTATTTTCTGACTAGATTGGACGTTAGTTCAGACTGTAGGAGAGAACTCGAACTAGGATATTATATATAATTTTCCATTTCTAGGCCTGATCGACAATAGGAAAGTTATATGTATTGCACTTGGTGCCATTTTGATATACTCACCTTTACATGGTATATATATGAAAAAACTTTGCATATTTTGTGTCTATTGGTTTGGAATTATGGTTTTAAATATTTAAAATAGTTTTTTTTTCATTAAATTTTTTTTTTAAAAACTGGTTCATTGAGATCTAACCAGTCCCAATTTGATTGGTTCTGGTTTGAAACCCGGTTTATTAGGTGGACCATTCTGGCCACTAGTTCCATCTTTTAATACTATGCATCTAAGACCTGAAATAGATCAAGTCAATCTTCATCATTTGTTCTTTCTCTCTGATATAAGGGATGATGACCGTCTTAGTCTTGGCATGAAACACAAAATCCTTTATAAATGGGTGTGAGATGAAGCATCGTAGTGTCATATTTGTTCACATACTTAAAACCATGTTGCTGACTTCCAATGAATAGCTATTGAGGAAAGCCATAAATCATGATATCATGCCAACAACAATACAGTTTGAATCTGATCAAATAGTGATAAGATAAATAAGACTTATGCCAATTTATTGTGTAGTGTTGCATCCACTAGCTTTGAGTCTTTAAGAATCGATAACTTCATATCCATTTCAATAGGAGTTGTTGTATATTTATCATCAACAATGTCAAATATGTTTCAAATTTCGATATCTTCCTTACATACTTAGCTTGGAAAATCTAAATACATTGGAGCTATCATTTCAAAAGCTTCATGCATGAAGCTCATCTTTATCATTTCCATCATTCTTGGAAGTTGGATTCACTGAAATGATGCCATCAACATATAAGATGCAATCAATATTTCATCCTTCACTTTGCTTTTGAAAATCTGGCAGGTTTCCAAAACAATTATCCTTGACTGGTCATCAATGCTTGCATACAAGGCTCTATGAGCCTACCTTATTCCATATGAGCTATAATGCATATACATTTCCTCTACAAAAATTGTATTCTAGAAGGCACTTTCGACATCCACTTAATAAATCTCACACCTATGCCTAACTAATTTTATTCATATAACAAGTGCAAAGTTTCTTCAAATTCTACACAGGCTCCCAAGTCTGGTTATCTTCATTTCGATATAATCCTTTGGAATTTCTTTCTCCAACTCTTGCTTTATGTTTGCTTCTTCAAATGAGTTAGACTCGTGTGATTCAATACTCAAAAGAAACACTTACTGGATATACAGTTGATTGTTGTAGGCTAATTGACTTCCAAACTTCTTCACTAGTTGTAGGTAGTTCTTGGAACTTTGTATCCATAATCATTCTTTATGTAGATATGAATTTGGAATTCTCCTGAACTTTGGTCTGATTTGTTACTGTTTGTCTTGTTGGCACTAGCTTCCTCAGCATCACCTAATGTTTTTTTGGTCATATTTTCATGTTTTAGATTGCTTTCCTTTACTTCTGCGACCTTTCTTAGATTATCTTTTAATACAAGCCATGGTACAACAATATAGTCTGATACTTCTTGAAGATTATATTTAATACTTATCAAAGACTTATTTTTACTTCCTCATTCAAATAGCCTATACACCTTGGACTCTTCACTGTGCCCTACAAAAATGTGTATTTTATTTTGCCTAATTCTTTGACTTATACATGCCTGGGTAGATTGCTTTAGCCTAGTTAAAGATGTTGTTTGAGATAATTTTCCCTTGCCCATGATCTTCATCAAAGACAACATCTGTATTGTTCTAAACCTTTGATGAAGATCATGGGCAAGGGAAAAATATCTTAAACTAGGCTAAAGCAATCTACAGAGGCATGCATAAGTCAACAAAGACTCCACAAAAGATGTGAGAAACATCACACCAGATAGCACATTGAGTGGAAGGAAATCAAAGCATATATATATATATATATATATATATATATATATATATATATATATATATTCAAAGAGTGTACACTTTGGACTCTTCATGTACCCTACAAAGATGTGTATTTTTTGTTTACCTTCTACTTTTGTCCTTTTTTCCTTCTTCCTTTTGTTTTTTTCAAAAAAAACCTTTGTGTAGTCTGTTGAGTTATACATACCTCTATAGATTTCTTCCCTTCTACTTTTGCCTTTTTTCCCTTCTTCCTTTCCCTTTTCTCCAAGACAACATCTGTACTACCAATTATGTTTTCTCTTCTAATTCAAAGATGTGTTATTTGTTTTTGCATGTTTTATATTTGCTGCATGTGAAAACAAATATCAAAAAAATATTTTGAGACAATTTTCTTGTGATTTCCTTCCACTCCATATGCCTTCGGGTATGATATTTATCACAGCCTTCATGAAATTTATAATTCAGTACATACAAAGTGCACACAACTCTATAGATTGCTTTAGACTAGAAGCTGTTTAAGATAATTTTGGCCTTTAGGCATGTTTCTGGCCATCTCTATGCCACACACTGTTTGTTATGGAGTATATACGTAAGCTGCCAACAAATATCATGAACTTTCTAAAACCCAAAGATGTGTCTTGTGTCACATTATATAATCATTCTGTTGCAACTACACCTGAACAAATGTCAATATATAAATGACATTGAATGTGTATAGCTTCTATTTTCTCTACTAATATGAAATGTATTCTCAAGGGATGTGTCTGGTTCTAAAATCTGGTTCGCCATGATAAAACCTCAAAGTCCAAAGCAAATTCATCTCAATAAAATGCTTGAAAATGATTGTGTAACAACCTTGCAACTTGATTTTTATGAATCCCAAATCTCATCTTATCTTAAAATTTTTGAGTCATTAGTAAATCATAAACGATAAATGTACAAGGTATTCATCGAACTTAATATGGCATTAGCATGACCATATATAAATGTAAATATTAGACTAGTAAACCAAGTATATTATCCCTGAGGAAAAAGTAAAGTGAGACAACTTCATAAATGAAAAGACATTTTCCAGTCCTAGTTTCTATCAAACAGTCCAAAGGCAATTGCCAATATGAACTTGTTAAACTCCATCATTAGCTAGTAAATAACCAACCCTTTTAGTCTACTTAGGTTTACAAAGAGTACAAGGGCATTTCACATTATCAATAAATGTTTTCAAATTACTTTTCATGTATAACATCTTCATTATCCACTAGAATTGTAACAAAATAAGAGCATTCATCCCGCTTCTTTCAGAAAATTTAAGCAACTCTGAGTTCATTACTTCACTGAAGCTTCAAAAAAAATAACTAATTAAATAGATTACGATAGATATTGTGCTTCAATACTAATCTTATCTATGCAGGAATTGATCCCTGAGAAAAATTCCAAGCATAGATAAAGTTAGACCATATAGAAATATAAATATTAGACTAATAAAGATAGTATATCTATATTATCCCTGAGAAAAGGATAGAATGAGATAAATTGATGATTCAAAAGGTTTTTTTTTTGCCCTAATTTTTGATGGTCCAAAGGTATTTCCCAGAATGAACATGTTAACTCCATCCTTAGCTGATAAATACCTGATATACTCCAGAATAATTAAGTTGATGAACTATAGAGGGGCATTTCACATTATGAAGAAATGTTTCCAAATTTCCCATACCACGTCTTCATTGTCCACAAGAATATTAACTAAACATATGAAGGCACTCATCTTGTGTCTTCCAGAAAATGTAAGCAACTCGGGGAGAGAATGAGATAACTTCATGATTGAGAAGGCATTTTTTGGTCCTAGTTTTTTATGGTCCAAAGGTATTTCCTAGAATGAACATGTTAACTCCATCCTTAGCTGGTAAATACATGATATACTCCAATCTCCTTGGGTTGAGGAACTGTAAAGGGGCATTTCACAGTATGAAGAATTCCAAATTTCCCATACCACGTCTTCATTTTCCACAAGAATATTAACTAAACATATGAGGGCACTCATCTTGTATCTTTCAAAAAAAGTAAGCAACTCTCAGTTCTCTACGTAAATAAATTATCAAAAATAAATAATTAAGGATTTCATAGTTCAATTGGAATTTGATACTACTGTATGCAGATATCTCTTTTCTACAGGATATATGGTGTCCAGCTCTGCAAATTAAGATTTAAGAACACCATATCCAATCGTTTGACCACTAGTCCATGTTTCAGTACCATGTTTATCGGTGCTCTACAGTGACTCGTGAGTAAAGAGAGAATTTTATTCAGCTCGCTAACCTGAGCTTTTGGAACTAGCAAAAGCAAGAAAAATGATGTTCAAATGACCTCAAACAATTCACCAAGCCCTTGCTAAAAATAGAAATGTGAAATGTTGTCATATATGCAAGAAATCATTTAGTATAGTCAGTATAGTTTTAACATTTTGCTTCATTGCATTGACTTTATAGAAAAAATGTAAACTATGCCATAACAATATCTGTTTATTTAAAACTATTTATTTCAAAAAGGGATAGAACTGATTAAAAATACAGGACTATGCAAGTCACAATTGTAAGTTACTTGCTTAATTTTAAACTGGGGAAGGGCAAACTGACTGCATCAGTAAGTCTAATAAAAACAAGGATAAAAATCATGGAAGTTTGTTTCATCCACCTCTGCAAACCAATTTAATTTAAAAGGAGAAATTAAAGATCTTTACTTTTGGGGAGGTCAGCCTTAGCTTCTGCCTGTTGTAATGGTCATGTAGAAAAAGAATAATAGGACGTATACCCTCTGAAATCGGTAAGCTAAAGAATCTCCAGACCCTTATTCTCAACCCCAACGAACTTGAAGGAACCCTCCCTCCAAATCTTGGCAATTGCTCCAGTTTGATCGATTTTCTTATATTTGATAACCAACTGAGTGGCGAGAATCAAGATACCACCAGAGCTTGGCAGGATATAAAACTTGAAAGTTCTTTGGGGAGGTGGGGATCTAAACATTGAAGGTGAACTGCCTCCTAAACTTTGCAACCGTAAGAATCCTACTATTTTTGGGCTTGCAAAAACGAGAATTTCTGGAATAATCCCTCCTTCGTTTGGATCATTAAGAAAACTGAAATCAATTGCACTTTACACAAATATATTATCAGGATCAATCCACCTGGGTTGAGCACTTGTTTTGAACTTGTATATCTATATCTCTACAGAAGTAGTCTGTCAGGTTTTCTACCCAAGGAGCTTGGTATGCTGCAAAAGCTGGAAAAATTTCTTCTATGGCAAAATAATTTGGTAGGAAGTATACTGTCAGAGTTTGGTAACTGCACAAGCTTGGAGGTGATAGGCCTATCACTGAACGCGTTGCCTAGAAACGTTCCTAACACAATAGGCTATTGAAGAATCTGGCTGATCTTCAACTCAGTGTTAACTATAGTACTAGTTCAATACCTTCTTCCTTTGTTAATTGCACTAGTCTTTCTCAACTCCATCTTGGTAGCAACCAGATATCTGGAGAAATACCTGATGCAATTGGAAAACTCAAGAATATCATGCTGCTATTTTCTTGGCTGAATAAGTTGCAAGGAATAATTCCTGCCAGTATAGGTAACTATAAAGTACTTCAGGCTTTAGATTTTAGTATTTACAGACAATGTGCTAACTAGAAGCATTCCTTCAAGCATATTCCAATTGAGAAATGTCACAAAGTTGATTGTTCTGTCAATTGATCTCATTGGCTCTATTTCTCCAAATATCGGTAGTTTTAAAGCTTTGATTAGGCTTCGGCTGGGTGACAATAAGCTTAGTGGGGAAATCCAAAAAGAGGTTGGGAAACTTGAAAATTTGGACATCCTTGACATGGCAGATAATCAGTTTACAGGAACCCTTTTTCCAGACATTGGAGGATGCACTGCACGTCAGATGCTGGATCTTCATGGCAACAGACTTATAGGTAAATCTGCCAAGAACGCTTGGTTTTCTAAAAAATATTCATGTATTGGATTTATGAATGCGTATGTTTGTGGGTTCATACCCTATACATTGGGAAATCTCATTTCACTGGACCAACAGGAAATGAATGGAAATGATCTGTCCGGAGTGATACAAAGATATATTTTGTTGTGCACTAAGTTACAATACCTAGACTTGATTAGCAAAAAATTGACTGGTGGCATTCCTTCTGAGATTGGAAGCATAAAAGGATTGGACATTGCAATGAATATTAGTTGGAATTATCTCTTAGGGACCATTCCATTGAATTTTTCTAGACTCATAAAAATAGAAGCATTGGATATAGTTTTGTAGGATAAAGGGCCACTTTCCAATCAATGCCAAAAGTATGAGCACTGATAGTCTCAACATGATAAGAATTTTTTTATGAGAATAAGCAGTTGGATGACTTATGAAAATTTACAATGATATTCAGACTTGTTCTAAGAATTGTGAGGAATGCCTCCTACCTGTGCAGCTGAAAACAATATTGACCTACACTAGGTAGTTGTTCTACTAAAATAGATGTTTAGCATATGCAATATACTTGATATATCATGATTTTCAATAGGCCTGCACTAATCCCCAACATGGTTTATAGGGCAATGACTTATACTAATCAAACAATTTTCTCTACAGACTTGTACACCTCCATGTTTCTGAGGAAGCACCATGATAATGTTTGATTTGGAAGGTAAAATACTTGACTGTTATAGGAATTTTTGGCATTAGAAAGACACTTGCAACACTTCGGACACATTTCTATTAGTGTTCCATGTCACATGATGTTGAAGCTCACACTTGCTCCTATATTCCTTGCAACATTTTCAAGCTGTTGAGAAAGAAATTGGGTTATGTCTACACCTCTTCTTATCCTTTCACAACCATGGGGGTCGACAATTATGAATTTTCTATTTGGTCTACCTTTGGTCTACATGTCTATGTCTATGTCTATGTGTTTTTTTATCACTTTTTAAAGATGACAATCTGGTCCCATTTATTAAGTCTATTACCACATCAAAGGCTGCTAAATTGTTCTTCCTACATGTCTGGTCACACTTTAGATGCCAACATCCATATGTCTAATTGAGACCTTGAATTTAGAAACCATTCTAGAAGTATTTGTGGACCATAGTTTACAATTGTCTCAATATATCCACAATGTGACACCCACAAAGAGATTATTAAATCAAAGTTGCCAACTAAATGTGCTTTTAGGTACTTTGCATGTATGGCTATGTGAATCCTCGCGCTTAAGATGAAAACCTAGCTTTCATTTAGCATGCCTATAATAGGTGTCCTCACAACTCTACAGGTCATACTATGTCTTAGACTTATTTTTGTTTTCAACCTTTGGCACCACTTGACAATTATTTTCAAGCACAATTGACATTAGTGCCCCAAAATAGACCAAAGAACAAGACATAGTAGAAAAATTTATTTATAAAATTCAGTAGATAAATTAGCAGGTCCAGGACATATTAATTCAACAAGTACAAGAGGCCACACAACATACTTTGCAAATCACATCAGTTTAAAGTCAACAATAGTGTCTGGTTGCATTTGCCAAATGATGGTGTTAAAGGAACATATCGAAAGATCAAGCCCACTTTTATATGGAACCAGTGTAATAATTTGGGTATGTTCTTCCGTTTTCAAGTCCAAGTTGAGTAAGAACTTAGATTCTGGATTGCAACCAAAGTCTAACAAGAAGGCACATAGGGAGATACCAGGCATCAAATATATGGAAGCTAAGACTCTAAAGATCCCTGGGCGGTGTTCACTTTGTGATGTTGCCTCTAGCACAAAGGAAGTTCTTCATAAACAACATGTTTTTGGAAAGAAGCACAAATCCATGTTAAAAAGGTTGAAGGAAAAGGGTTCAGAAGATGGAGTAAGGCCATAGAGAAAGCATCCAAAAGGACAGATAGGGTGGTGTTCTCTTACAAAATCTTCATGAGCCGCATATATGTAGGAAAAAACACATGTCCATGTTAGGAGTGGCAAAAACTTAAAACATGTTAGGAATGGAAAAGACAAAGGAGGAGAAGGTAATAGAGGCTAGCAAAGACAATGTGACAATGTTATTGGAAAAGTAAAAAAAAATCAGTGAGTGAAGAAGGAAATATGGCATCCAAGAAACATCACAAGTTACATAAAGGAGATGTTGGGCAACTTACAGAGGATGGAAATTCTAAAGCCCATTTACCGGTCTATTGTGAGAGATAAAGTGTTCCTGGAGGAAAAGTTGAGGAAGAAACTTTTCATGTTAAAGCTCAAGTTCAAGGGGCAGACATAAAGTGTCCCTGGTGGAAAAGTTAAGGAAGAATCTGTTCACGTTAAAGCTCAGGTTGAAGGGGTTGAATTAATTGTTCCAATATTGCAACCTATTGAACATAAAATGATATTTGTATTTGGTTTTATGGACATACATTAGATTTCAAATTTTTCTTTGAATTTTTGTGACAGTTGAATTTTGTTATATTGAGCTTCCCATATCATAAAAATAGTTATATGTGTAATTAATATAGAAACAGGTGGTGGCTTTGACTTGGAGAGAAATTGATTAGCTTCTTTGGATAATTCAGCTGTGGTTGCAGGCACAACGGAATCCCTAGGAACAAAATCCAACTTGATCTTTGTAGAAGAAATGGGAGCTGACTTGAAAGTCAAGACCGAGGTGCATGAGATCTGTAGCCAAGCTCGCCTAGCCAGACCAACTCCTAGTTAACTTTGCTAGTTCCAGTTGCTTTCTAGTTTTACTTGTTAGTATTTCTATTTGTACAGTATAGAGATGCTTTGCAAAAGGTATTAGGTTATAGCAGATACATTTGGAAGATGCTTTGCAAAAGGTCTTAGGTTATAGCAGATACATTTCGACTTTCCCAGAAAACATAGTCTTGAGCTTTAAAAATTGTCTGAGGTTTGATTTCCACTTTGACAGGACCCTTACAGCCTTTTTTTAAGATATTAATACAGGAGTATACTGGATTACAAAAAAAACCCAGAAAACTAGAACCCTTCTCTTAGCTCTGTTAGATACGTTTGTGAGATTTGGGTTTAGAAAGAAGCTCTAGCAGACACTTTTTCCATAGAAGATGCTACAGTGATGGCAATTTTAACCTCAAGAAAGGTAGCTTTACCTACAAAGGGAGGTACATTTTTTTGCAAGCCAAGCTACAAGGGTGTCACAGTGAGCTAACTCCATTGAGTTATTTTTTTATTAAGTTAAAAATAAGGGATTGCATGATTATATATTTTACAAAGATTATGCCATTATGTGTTGAACATTTTTTAAAAATTAATGCCTATTATACAATTTCAAGGACTGCCATAAATCACATAATTGTTTAAAGGGTGCTAGCTCAATGGAAGAGAACCTACCATGCAGGAGGTTGGTGGTTCGATTCCACTATACCCTAACATAAATTATTCAATGATATTGTAGATTGTTTTAATAAAATAATTTTATATTGACTTATTTTAATAGTGAGATATTTTTCTAGATTCATTGTTTTATATTTTCTCTAGAGAGACAATATATAGGATTAGACAAATTCCAACTATTGTCTTTGGAAAGACAAGTGAAATTGTCTCATATGAGACAAAAATGAAACTGTCTTTTGAGAGACAAAAATGAAATTGTCTTTGGAAAGACAAAAATGCTTGTGTTATATATTGTCTCTATAGAGACAATATTTTAAGACAATTTAATTTTAAGACGATTTAATTTGAGACACCTGCTTAAAGACAATATTTAAGACAATACACAAGTTTTATTTTGTCTCAATTTAAGACAATTTACCCCAAAATTGTCTTAAATATTGTCTTAAAACTCCCATTTGTGTTGTAGTGTGAGAAGACAAGCGTTGCTCCTCCATATCACCTGGATTGCTCCCTAGGTTGGCTTATACACTATGTTTTTAGCCTTTAACTCGATGTTTGTGGCTGTAGACATTACAATTTAGTCTGCGAAGCCTGGATTCATGGTCCGGCATTCCAAGTTGACCCTCCGATGGAATATGGGTTTGTATTTGGACTTGCTCTTTTTATTCTTTGAATAAAGAGATCTCATTATTATGTTTAATTAATTAAATAAATTTTATTTAAACGTATAGAATTTGTATTTAGGATGTTTATGCCATACTTTTTTATTGTAAATTTAAATGTTATAAATGGTATTTATATTTAGGAAAACTATGACATAATTTTTGTTATTGTACTGCATTTTTAAATGTTATCATAACTTTTTAATGATATCTCCATTGGTTGTAAGAAACATTACATTCTCTTTCAAAGGGTTCGTTATTTTATTGAATATCATCATAGCTTTTTCATGATATCTCCTTTGGTTGTAAGAAACATTACATTCTCTTTCAAAGGGTTCGTTATTTTATTGAATATCATCATAGCGTTTTAATGATATCTCCTTTGGTTATAAAAGGCATTACATTTTTTTCAAAGTGTTTGTTTCTCATCTTATTTGATCTATTTATTTCAAATTGTTTGTTTTTTATTTTATTTGAACCATTCATTAGATTATTATGGGTTGAATAATATAATAGAACTTATATCATGACTTTGTTTGGCTTCATCTATGTTAAGGATTGTTGTGTGCAAAATATTGGTGTTATGAAGTGTTCATAAACAAGCATTGTTTGCATGATTTGGAGTTGGTTATTTTGCAGTGTTTTTATATAGTTGATTAGACTCATGATTACTAGAGTTCATACAATTACCTATTTCAATATTAAGGGAATGGTGTGTTATATGTGTGACTAAATCAAATCATATATATATATATATATACTTCTTAATGTTTCTAAAATGTTATTGAATAATTGAAATGAGTTATTATTGTTTAAAAATAGGGTGTTGATAATCCATGACATTATAACAATATTTATTTAAAGGCTACTAATATATTATAGTAAAATAGGGTGTTGTGTGCTAGAAGTGAGTGAGTGTATGTATTTTTTTTTGTTGATTAAATATATTTTTTTCTCATTTTTTTCTCCTAGTTTGTTCTCAACATAAATATGATGTACTATTGACAATTTTTATTGCTTACCTTTTTTTTAGTGTAGGTTTATTTACTCCTTTAGTATTCCTCCTTTTAATAGGGTATGCAATGCTTACTTGGGTGATTCGTTGACCCATGCAGATTATTCTTCCTTTTAATAGGGTATACAATGCTTGCTTGGGTGATTTAATTAATCCATATTATTGAGACAATACATATTTCAAAGGATCGATATCTTTACATAAGAAATTTGAAATTAGTTTTCTTGAGTTTTTATAAAAATCTTTGATGGTATTGACAAGTTCTTCGTATTCTACAATTTTTATAGATTTTTTCAAACTTCTTGTTTTAACCATTTACTCTCTATAGACCTCATTGTTCATTTGATGATTAATGGTGATTGCATATATTCAAAGCCTCTATCCTCATTCCTCTCATCCACCTATTTTTCTATGTCATTTATGTAGTGGTTATTAGCACTTTTATATCTCATGCCTCTACATTATGAGTTCATCCAAGTTCATTGAGATTACGTTTTTTTCATAGTTAGTTATTCGAGCTTCTATCATTCTTATGTGTTTTTCTCTTTCCATTCAATGCATCATTGTGAGGTATTCAATTTCAACTCTAATATCCTTTTCAACATTAACATCTTTCTATTTTTTTAGAGACGAGTTTCTTTCCTATGGGTTTGTGTCATTTTCTTTTCTTATGAAAGTTTATTTTGTATTTAGGTACCTAATAAGGCCTTGTTATGGGGACCACAATTTAATTTTTTCTTTCTTGAATATATGCTTACCTTAAGGTGGTTTTAACTTTTCAATGATAGTTTCCATTGTAGTTATTATTTTCTCATGTATCCTTATCGAATACAATATTAGTTGTAAGCTCAAGTAGATACTCTTATCTACCTAGGTATTATTGCTATCTCTTTGATAAATGCTAAGCCTCTTTCATTGAACTATATAGGAGACATCCTCTTGTATTAAATAATATACAACAATTATATAGATATATTTTGTTCAATATTTATTGAAGTCACCTCATTCACAATTCAAGCTTAAGACCAAGTTTCTCCAATGAACTAACTTGTCGTGTTTTTCTCAAAGAAAAATGCAAATTTCTATTTTTTTAAATTGATTTGTAAAATTATATAACCTAAATTGTTTTACCATTCTTAAAAATTTGAATATTTTTACCCAAATACCTCCAAGCCACTTTATAATTTACCTTTTAAAAATTAATAAAACCTATCAAGATTTCTACACCTCCTAATAAATTTTCATTCTTAAAATATTAATTATTCTACGAAAACTTCAATTTATACCTTCATTAAAAACTATTAAAAAAAACTATAATATATCCTTTATTTATTAATTTTATTTATATCCTTTATTAACACACATTGAATGAAATTCGCGTATCAAATTTCCGTTTAACTTAATATAAATGTTGACTTATGTTTTTTAAATTTATAGAATGTCTTTTCACAATCTAAATAGTAAGTTACGTTTTTTAATTCATAGAATTATAGGTGTGATTTTTGCGTTTATTTATAAATTTGCTGTTGAAATTACTAAACCTAATTTGTAAAAAAGTTCATAATTTTTTATCTATAAGGTCGAAGAAGACCCTATTTTAATGTGACATCTAGACATAGTGATTCTAGCAACCGGAGAGTAGGTTTATTAAGTGGTGTTTTTCAGAGCCTCTGTCTCGCATTAAATGAGAATATTCACTGCAATTAGCCCCCACAACTTTTAATATTCCTATAATCTAAGATCTGACTTAATAAACTTAGAATATATTGATTACTAATTAATGTTTTTATTTTTATGTTTCCACGACGTTCATACATATGTGTTTGTGTTGTAATAGACTTACGGCTAATGTTTTTCCTAGTCGGACCACTTCTTCCTCATCATCCAACTTTTTAAAATTTATAAATAGAAGTAAGGATAGAAAGCTATCATTTCTGTATATGTTTAATTTTAAATGTTAATTTGATTATTTTATTGGATAGAAACTTACGTATATTTTTAAATAAATCTACTGTGATTATGTCGAGCTTAACTTGCTTGGGAGATATATAGACATGAATATTTAGCTCTATCATAAAAAAAAATAATGGGAGTCGGTATATTTGTAAATCAAAACGATCTTGGCTGAATATATTTATAATAATCAAACCAATAATCTCTCACTAGCTCAATCAGAATGAGGAACTATATATGTAGAAGAGTTTATCGACAGCTTTGGCACTTTCAAAAAAAGTTGACTGAATATATCGACCACATGAATATATCGACCACATGGATCTTCGGCTGCTGTCGGCTCTTCTCTTGATCTTTACTCCAACATGGAGGCAGACCCCATAGCAAAACAAGTTTATCCGAGAAATTTTTGTTTGGGCTCTTCTCTTCTTTTGATTCTGACTCCGCCATTGGAGAAAATCTTAGTGGGCTCTTCTCTTGGCCCCTTGACCAAAAAAAAAAAAAATTGTCCGAGAAAATCTGATCTAGGTACAAGGATGATGCTTTTTCATTTCAAAAAATGAAACATCAGAGCCATGAGCTTATTAGCAGCTTCAAGATTTACTTATGATTGTTTGTATTATTATGTGAAAATAGAGTTGGATTATGTAATAAATTTCCATGGTAAATATTAAAGATTTTAATTTATATCCATAATTTTTAATATATTTGAAATATAAATAACTAAATTAAATTAATTAGAATGAATTAATTTTAACTTATAATTGAACAAATTTTGATTCCAATAATGCTTATCTTAGTTTCTAAGGGCTATATTGTACAATTTGGTCATACTCAAACAACATTATAGAGGTTTTTTTTAAGTTTATTAGCACAACTATATTAATAAATATGGTTGATATACGAATAAGGTCAACTTAATATATGTTATACTAGCATTTGCATCAAAAAGATGCAAAGTCATGCCTATAGAAATATAGATGAAACTAGTGTGATTTTTATTTTTTGACTTGAACACAGTTGGAAAAACTTAAAAAATACTGTAATATTCCTATGAGGCTACACATGCATTATGTTGGCTCCAGGGGTGTTGTATGTGGGAGGTAAAAGTGCTCAAAGTGAGCATTTAAAAGCATGGCCTAAAAATCAATTGCAAACGAAGAAAAATTATATATATATATATATATATATATATATATATATATATATATATATATATATGGAAAATCAGTTATAAGTCAATTTTCAAATCAACAATAAGACAACCATCACTAGATACTATCTGCTTCAACTGCACTACATGGAATGACTTGCTGGTGGTCCCTATGGGGGAAGGCTTTTACTCTTGCCAGTAATCCTTAAGAGGCGGGATTTCACTCTTCTCATATGCCTCCAAGCCTTGAGCCATTAACCTATTTCTTTAGATCCTAGAAAAACAAGCTCTTAACCAAACATAAACACTTTCAAAACATACTCCAAACTCATATATATATAACAGAAATAAATAATTCTCTTGAGCTATGCAATGGTTTCATTAGATACATAGATACTCATTATTTTACATATTTGGCACCTCAAAAGATGTGATTGCATTTTATGTCAGTGCATAACCTACCCTAGTGCAATTCTATAATCAATAAGAAGGGGCTAATCTACAAGCTCACTTGTAATTCTAATTCGATTTGATAAAACAATAAAAATTGAGTTATTCAAAATTCAATAAGAAAAAAACTGGCAAGTATACCTTTTATAAATACTCAAATATATTAATATTTAAAAAAATCTAAATGTACAATTATAACATTGAAAATCTCAAAAAATATAGTTATAACATTGAAAATCCCAAAAACTCTGTAAAAATTATTTCCAATCATAAATGTTGTGAGAAAACTAGTAATTTCACATTTAGAACAACAAATTGTGAGAGTTTGTTCATTCATCCATACAACTAAAGATACCATAAGTTAGATGCAAGTTCAAATTCTTAATTGATAATTATTCATATATCAACCCAAAATAAATTCTAATTCATAATCATTAATAAAACCATCTATTACTGTCTATAATACAAAATATTAAATTTTAAAGTTTGTGTTTACTTGCATCCTATTTAAAAAAATCTATTTAAAAAAAAATTATGAAAATTTCTCCCTGCTAATATAAGTTATGAAAATTTTCCTTCACAAAAAGTATTTATGTTTAAATTTAATAAATTTAGATACTATAAATTTATATGTCATATATTTGTACTCTATTCTCAAAATAGTCTATTATATAGATCATAAATCATATTTCTACAGATTCAATAGTTATTTATATAATATAAATCAAATGTTTTTCGGTATATTAGAATTTCCTGTACAAAAATTTATTGAATAAAATGAATGAACATTATTAATAGTAAATGTTTGCCATTTTATTGATCCGCCTTTAGTTTTTAAATAATAGAAGGTTGCGATAAATTTATAATTCTAATTACAATTTTGCACTTGTCTTCTTATATTAATCCATGAATTTAATATCTTATATTAGTCAGCGAATTGAATTTTCGAACTTATCTTTTTAAAGAATTTTTTGCCTAATAATATTAGTTATGAAAATTTCCATCAGAAATATTTCCTTTTAAATTTAATAGATTTAAATATTATAAATTTATATCTTATATATTTTTATTCTACTTTACATTTCAAAATAGTCATAAATCATATCTCTAAGGATTTAATAGTTATACTATATAAATCATACATATTTCTGCATATTCCATTAAACACCTTATAAAGAATCTTCAGTACAAAATTTTATTGTATAAAAAATCAACGAACATTATCAATAGTAAATGTATGCCATTTTTTCGATCCGCTTGGAGTTTTTGAATATCAGACAGATTGCTATAAATTTATAATTCTAACTAAAAATTTACCGAATTTAATTTCCTTTCTTAGAGCTCTAGTTGTTGCGAAGTAGCTTGTATGCGCAATGAGTCATAAATTTCGGGTCATACCCATAGCACTCGTAGCTCTCGATCTCCAACCTCGAAATATATACCATCATCTGAATGTGTTCCTTTAAAATTATTTACCACGGATTATCGTGGATCCATCAAGTAAAACGAAAGGTCGACAGATGTAAGAGGATCATGTGAATCTAGTGAGAAAAGTTTTTTTTTTCAGAAAGAAAAAAAACGCTGATTTATATTATGATTTATAAAATAGTACATATTCCAAATAATCTTAGCTGAGAATGACTCTCAACGAGAAGACCACCATACAAAGCCCGTTTGAAACTGCTCATAAGCTCGAGGAGAGAGAAATTAAGGGCAGCCACATAACTGGGACAGATCGTTCCCAATACTTATAAAACCATCAAAGGAAAAACAAAAGAGGAGTGCATAAAAGATATGATTTATCCATAATATCTCCACGAGGTGATTCATGAAATTAGAAAGGATGCCATCTCAAAAGCTGTATTAAAGGTTGTCCTGAATTAGATTTGGCTCACTTGATATGGCGAAATGTAAACAAAATATCAGTAATAGCAAGCCTGTATGATTGTGGCTGAGCCGTAATGTGACTGCTCCAGCTGCGTTAGGAGAATGAATATAATCAGACTTGCTAGAAAGATGTAACGCACTCGCTTGATAATATAATGCTCGCTCGCTTGAAATAAAACACGCTCGCTTAAATATTAGAAACAGGCTCGCCTGACAACAGTAACCACGCTCGCTTGATAAGTCGGTCACGCTCGCTTGATACACATTATGTGGTTTGCTAAATACTTGAAGGCCGAGCTCTTATAAGTTAAGCAAATAGGAGTGACGACAGATGTATGAGTGTAAACTAGAATCCACATATCCCTGCAAACCAAATGAGAGTGAAGAAACCAAGTCGCAAAAATTGAAGAGTCAAAAATGTATCCAATTGCTGAAGGCGTGGAGTCATGTAAGAGGAATCGAGTGCTCAACAATCAGTCTTCCATCAAAAAAATGAGAGACATTCATGGATCCAAATTCAGCCACAAGTCCCATTTTGGATAGTCGATCTGCCCGTGTATTGTTTTCACGAAAGATATGATTGATGGAAGGGCAGTCCAGTGTGTGCCAAAAATTCAGAATCCGATCAATCCACCCCAACAGAATCTGGTTATGCATGTGAAAAAAATTGTTAATCCAGCCAATGACCAACCGAGAATCCCCGTAAATGCCAATCACTTGGATTTGAAAGTCAACAGCAATAAAAAGACCCCCCAGAGTGCCATAATTTCAGCTTTGTTATTAGTACCTGGCCCTCCATTCCAATGGATGTGAATACGCTCCCGATCAGAAATTTTGATCCAGGCACCACAACCTGTAATGCCATCAGCTGCAGCACCATCAAAATATATGGCAGGTAAGGCAATTTCATGTGGTCTAATACGGTGAGAGGCATCTGATATAGTATTCACTATAGGCGGGCAGTCATCCATCCAAGATTTAATAGCCAAATATACCCTTTGGAAGTGGAAAGATTTTTGTTCAAAAATCACATGATTCCTCTCAATCCAAACTTCCCACATAAAGTAAAAGGGTAAGGATCTGTAATTGCTATTTAGTTTTTCCCAGTCATTTGCAGCAGTAATGAAATTCACTGGACACCAGGATGGATTCATCAAGAAAGAACTGAATAGTTTCCAAATTCTAGTAACAGTTGGGCATCGAAAGAAAATATGAGCTATAGACTCCTCCGCTGAAAGACATAGCACACATCGACTGGGACCATGAAATCCTCTCTTAACTAGATTATCCCATGTGAGTTCTTTCCCACGCCATACCAGCCAGCCAAATAGGACTATTTTCGTAGGGATTTTCCTTTTCCAAAAAGGAAATTTTTTTTTTGGTGCATGTGCATGTTGAGCAGAATGAATGATATCACTGTAGACCTCCTTGACTATAACAATATTATTTCTAAGAGGGCCGTTCCATATCAATTGGTCTCCACCCAGCCCATAACATAGGCCAGCGCAGCACAGTGTATGCCAAAGCGTATCCCACTCTTCAGCATCAGGTCCCAGAATACCAAGTTGCTCGGAAGATTTAAAAATGGGGGCGCCATATGACCAGTAGTATATTAATTGTGAATAACAGAAAATACCTCGAATAGCCAAAGCATGAAGAAGGCGAATAGATGGAGTAGAATGTCGTGGCAGTGGTAGAAAATTTAATGCGCTTATAGGAATTCTGCTTCCGTCACGAAAATTCCAGCATATTCGAGGATTAATGAGAGTAATAATCATTTTGAAATTGTGCCATATACAAGAGATAACGCGAGGGAAAGTAAGACCATTGCAGTTGATCAGCTGTAGTGTGTCACCATTGAAATATTTAACCCTATTGATTTTATTCCATATACCTGTACTTTTAATTGCCCTCCAAAAAGACTTGATAAGTAAGGTGCTGTTGAAATTATGGGTACAGAGGATACCCCATCCGTCCATGTCCTTAGCCTTGCAAATAACATATAAGCGACAGAGAGGAAACTTTCTGCACATATTAGCCCCACCCCATATAAAATGCGTGAGAATACTATTAATCTTTGAAATAATGCCTGCTGGAAGATATAGAAGGTGTGCCTAGAAAACTATCATCTGTGACAATACTGATTGTATCAATATGAGACGTCCACCCATAGATAACCAACAATGGGTCCAGCGCTGAATCCGGTCTCGGAAACAGACGATTATCCATTCCCATTCACAATTTTTATAACTGCAGGGTTTGATATAGAATCCCAGGTATTTGAAACCTCTTGAAATATGACGAGTGCCAATACCCATGAAATCGGCAATGAAGTTGACTTATAAAACATCACCAAATTCAAATAAGAGGAAGGATTTATCCCTATTTATACTCAGCCCTGTGGCCGCTTTGAATTGTGTAAGCGTGAATTTCATATAGAACCAATGGTTTCTGTTTAAATATCCAAATAGCAAGAGATCATCCACAAATAGAGAGTGTGATGTAGAGACCGTACTTGAGAATGCAAATCCTTTAATGTAGCCCTTCTGTTCAGATGCATGTAAAATCTTGCTGTACCCATCCATAGCCAAGATAAATATGAGAGGGGAAAGCGCGCAGCCCTGGCGCAAACCCCTACCTGCCCTGAAGAAACGTGATGGGAACCCATTAATAATCACCACGTATCTGACATTTGAAATACAGGACATTATCCATCGGATGATTCTAATGGGCAAACCAATCTTGAGCAGTAGAACCCGGATGAAAGACCAGTGGAGTGAGTCGTATGCTTTGTGTAGATCAACTTTCATGATAAGCGCTTCTTTCTTGTTTGAGTGCATTGAGTGAAAAACCTCCTGAGCGATAGCAATCGCATCGTGTATAGACCTGCCATTAAGAAAACCATATTGCTCCACAGAAATGTTAGCAAATAAAACAGCTTTGAGGCGATTGGCAATAATCTTGGATGTTACTTTGTAAATTAAATTACAAAGTGCTATAGGTCTGAAATCAGAAATGATACAGGATCCGAGACTTTTGGGATGAGGGCGATAAAAGAATAATGTAGATTTGCAGGCATCACACCCCTTTTATGGAAGAGTTCCATCATATCAGTGATTTCAGACCACATGAGATCAAAAAAGAAGACAAAGAATTCTGCAGGCTAGCCATCAGGCCCGGGGCACTTGTCATGAGGAAAAGACTTAAGGACCGAAAGGAATTCATTCCTAGTGATACACTGATCCACTTCATTAATGGTCGCTTCGTCAAAAAATCTAGGCATGTGATCAAGAACCCATGCTTGATTCTTAGCATCAATAGAGGGATCCTTTAAATAAAACTTAGAAAAGTAAGCAACAGCTTCATCCTGAATCTCAGCAGTGGAATGGGCAAAGCTGTTGTCCTCTTTTAAAATGCGCCATATAGCATTCTTATTACGTCGCGTATTTGTTGATTTGTGGAAAAAATGGGTGTTGAGATCACCCTCTCGCAGCCATGTAATCCTGCTTTTCAAACGCCATGTGATCTCCTCAATCCTCAATATTTCGTTTTTCAGAGCCCCAAGATCCTTCATGAGATCAAGCACCGATTGATCAGGGGGGCAAGAGGAGAAGGATGCAAATAAATCCGCCATTCTGGTAGTAATCTCCTTATACTCTTTCCTGAGCGCTTCCTTTTTCCTTATCTCCCATTCCTTTGAGGCCCCTTTAATCTTCTGAAGCTTATAATGGAAGCATTCCTAATCCTTGAGACTGAAATCCTCAATATCTTGTTGCCATAGTCTATAAATCATCTTTGTATACTCCTCATCTTCAAGCCAAATTCTATTAAATTTGAAAGGCTTGCCACAAGATTTGATACTTTCATTCCATGAAACCCTGATAGGCATGTGATCGGAGATATCTGAGACCAATACATGAAATATAAGCATACACCATTTATCAAATAGGTTTGCATGAACCATTGCCTGATCAAGCCTTTTGCCAATGAAATGACCATCATCTCGCTTGTTGGTCCAGGTCGGTAAAATGGGAAGTGGGTGAATATCCACCAGATGGAACCCAAAAAACATGTCAGATAAAAAAGAAGAAAGAGGATCATTCCTAGCTGAGATTCCCCAAACTTCATCAGGGCGCATAGTAGCATTAAAGTCACCCATCAGGATCAAATTGTGCAGAGAGAGAATGCCCGAAACCAACATATGCTGCCAAAAGGACTATCTGTTGCCATAGGGGGCATAGATGTTAATAATGTTAACCACTTCCGTCATGCCTCTGAGATGTCCTGAAAGCAGTATCCCACCGAAGAATTTATAGGCCCTAAAAGATGCAGAAATAGGATTCCAAATGGCAATTAATCCCCCGGATTGGCCCACAGCGTCGACTGCAGCAGCATTCCATCCCTTCTTAATATCCAAAAAAGTTTTGATAGCCCGTTCTCTGTCACACATGGTCTCTTGAACAAAAAAAAATATGGATTAGCAGAATTCAATATGTCCCTTAGGCAATGTGCTTTGGAGGCATCGCCTAACCCCCTGATATTCATAGACAAGATATGATTCATGATGATACCCGATCCAGGTTGCTTGCTCTAAGCGCCCGAGGACTGGACCAAGTACATTCACTGATCGAAATCGGGATGTCAGTCAAATCGTCTTCCTTCTCAGAAAAAAGGGCAATGGCTTTAAACTTACCCCTGGAGTATTTGTTGGCCGACTTTGACCTGCCTCTACTAGGTTGTGTACGTAGAGAAGTTGGATTAGAGTCTGTCGACAAAGGAGGCCTATCGAAGACAGTAAGAGCGGCCAAGTCATTATTAGGGTTTTCCAGAATAGATTCTAGGTCACTGCCTACAGAGTTCCTAGGGGAGTCCAGAAGGTTGATGGGATCAGCAGATTCAAGTAAAATTTTCAAGAGTCATGTGGGGACCATAGGATGAGTTACTCGGCGGGGCTGACAATTCACCAATGTGAAAATTAATGGAAGAGTGAAGAGGGGGGTCATCATGTGAAGATAACGGAATATCGTTATCCTTTGGTATAGCCAAATGGGAGTCGTCAGGAATGGACCTTTGACTTTGAATATCAGGATTAACATTCTCCGGACCCAAAGAGCCAAATGAACGAAAGGGTGCAAGGTCATCAGTTAGATCATAGTCATGTTCTGAATCTAAAACACGATAGTTATTAAGGATATCATCCGACTGCTCCTGAGCAGTCACAAATGCATCATCTTCAGTATTAATGGGGCTAGAATTACCTGAATTATTTGCAACAAGATCACCCGATGCAGCATTTGTTCGCCGACCACCCATCGAATCAGTAGCAATAGCACCGGAATGAACCATACGCAAGCGATATGGGAAATGATCTCTAAGATGTCCGGTACGATGGAAAATGAGACAACGAAATGGAATTCCCCAGAAGTCTATCCGTTGTCGATGCCTCATGTTGCCCCAAAGAAGATCAATATCGCCTGGCAGACCCCGAGAATACTCAAGTTCGACCAAAATCCACGCAACTTGCTTGTCATTGGCACCCACAATACTTGGATCAATATACTTAGTGGAGCCAATGGCATTGCCAATAGCTCGAAGGGCCTTAAGTGTCCAGAATTCCAGGGGGAGACCCGGGAGTTTAACCCAGATAATTCGATTTCGAGGGGCCTCCAAAACTAGATTAAAACCCAAATACTAGGGAATAAGCTGCATAAAACTTCTGCCCCGCACCCAGGTTCTGCAGATTATCTTGTGGACGTCTCCTTCATCCATGAAATGGATGCTGAACCAACCATTTATGAGAGTACTAACCTTCGAAGAATAACCTATAATTGAGCTCTAGTGTTTACTGATCCATTTTCTTGTATCAAAATCACTGTTTTCGGGAAATAGCCATCTACCAATAACCTCTCGTTTCTGTAGGCTAACAACTCGCCTACAAAGATCATCATAGTCAAGCGACACTTCCTTAATATCCATCTTCTGTTTAAAACAAGAAGACTTCTTCCTGTGGCGACCAGCCCGCTTCTGGTGTTTTTGGCAATCAGGCAGCCGAGATGCTTCAGGAAAGGAAGTATGGATACCCTGTTTCACAATTATCTCATCGATGTCATCCTCCGAAAAGGAAGTAGTATGGCTGGTAACATCTGGGTTTGGATACTTCTTACGGGTGGCGGAATTCCTTGGAAAGGTAACAACTGTGCGTGCCATATGAGAGTTAACTGCAGATGACAGGAGTAGCCGTCACTACACTATCTCAGCAAGGGAAGGACGTGGTAGATAAAGGTGGCAGGAGAGAAATGCCGCTGGAGTAAAAGAAAATATTAATATCGACAACTGAGCAAGGAGTAAAGAAATTTTTTAAAGGTTAGCCGCCACGAAGCATAGATGATGTACAATCGTTCATGTGGAGAGGTCGAAGATTTGGAATAATAGAAGGCTAGATGAGTGATATAAAATTATGAGGATAACCGTCAAATGAATGATACTATATGAAAAGACTGAAGACGCGAAGAAAGGTGGTGGATCGGGTAGTAATTGTCTGAGCAGAGGTCAGATGAAGAAATCAACATTCACCTAATTCCATCATGACCAAATCCCTATGTGTAGTTCTCATTACCACGCTAAGGAGTAAGCAATTATTCTAATCAACTTCCCAAAGAAGTCATGATCTGGGAATCAGTGATGACAATCAAACATTCTTACCAAATCCCAAAGAAAGATTTGTAGATATGTGAAAGTACATAAGTTTCAATGCAGTTCGTGAGAGTCTTGAATGGATGTCCAATGGAACGTTGGTAACATTCCAAATGTAAACCAGAATTCAAATTCAAAATAATCCGGATAAGACCGAAAACCAGTGGTAATTGAAAACTAGTGACCAGAAAGCCATAGTTGAGATCAGATGCATTACAGATGACAACAGCAACAACATAAACATCTTGGAATTGTCCACCATCTTTTGCAGATTCTGATACTCATGCTCTTGCATGGGCGGGAGATTATGAAGAAACTCGACCAACCATACCAAAATCTATACCATTTATCACAGAACTCCGACCCAAGCTGATCTGGTTCAGAGGATGAAGTCTGAGATGACGATGGAATTATTGATTCATCACCGTCGTGTGCCACGATTTGATTTGTGGGTATGGTAAATAGAAAGGAGAATAAGCATTTCAATGATGGTCAGAAGAAAGGTCAGGATGATCTCAAATGCATCTGATGAACAAAAGTTCCCAATCGTTGACATTTTAGAATCTCAACATGTGAGAACCCAATGAGGATATGTAAGAGATATCCATGACATATTGAGACTAGCCAAATATGGAAAAAAGATACCACTTAGCTTTTCCGAAATTCTCCGCCGTAGCATGAACTACTATATCCATGAAACCAACGTATGTACTATAGTTGAAAAAACTTGGATACCATGAAACACAGAAGACAACGATAGCCACCAATGGCAATAAAAATCGTCCAATAATGGGTACCAGCCAAATACAACACAAATGTAACCGCCTTAGCCACCAGAAGCAACTGAGATATCCTTCATGGGTTCCAGCTAATATTAAAAAGCTGCAGCACACATGCAACAGAAATAGCCACCAAAAGCAACAATTTTTATCTGCATCAGGTTCCACCTACCAGTTGCCTCCCCATCCTATAATCTACCCATGAAAGCTAGAACATCCTCACATACTTCTATGCTAACTATCTTGTAGTGCAACTATTGTCCAGCCCTCGTAGCACCCCTCGTAGCATAGCTAAACCTTAACCATCGACATTAGACACTGATAGCCACCAAAAGCAATAAAGATTGTCCAAGAGGGTTCCAGATAATTACAGTGCAAATGTAGCCGCCTTAGCCACTAGAAGCAACTGAAGTGTCCTCCATTGGTACGAGCTAAAACTGTAGCACACATGCATCAGAAATATCCACCAATAGCAACAATATTTATCCTCATTGGGTACCAGCTAACAGTAGCACCTGCATCGGTTCTGGATTCTCCTCTGTTGTATCCACTCACCCATAGATATTGTCCTCCAGAAGGTTTTCCCCCTGTAGACTCCAATCTAGTGAGAAAAGTTGTGTGTTCAAGGATTTCAAAAAACCAAGAAAGAGGCTTAAAGCCTGCGAACACTTTGTTTGGCACTGGTTTGAATATTGAGGGGACGACCACTCTGAGATTCAAACAAGACTTGAGACGTTTACCAGGTAAAACTTAAACCTTTCAACTAATGTTTGATTCGTTTTGTTTTGTAGAAATTCAACCAAGAGAAAAGAATAAATGTGCACAGGGAACTCGTGAGGAGGAAGGGATTGCAAATTTGCGATATTTTCTTGGTTTCACATGAAATTCCACTTAGGCCTTGTTCGATGTTGAATTTTTAAATTCAATTACTATTGTGCAGAAGGACGAAGTACATGAGGGGAAAAATATTTTGGTTGAGTGCACTTCATTGTGCATTTAACATCGATTTTGAAAGCCTGCAAGGTTATATTTTTGTTGATAATGGCCGTAGCCATTTTCCTGTGAATGCATTGAAGGAGCTATGGTTCTGAACCATGCAGTCCCCGCCTCTTAATATCTACACCAACCACCATAAATCTTTCGTGCCATTGTTTGAATTTTTTAATGAGCCCACGCGAATGATGGGGGAGCCCACAAATCCACATCACCATCGGGAGAACCAATTAAATGGCTATCGCACAAGCTTCGAGCCTCGTCACTAGTTTTTCGCCTTTGCAAGGAATTGGACCCACTGCCAAGTCAATAGGATGCGTGGACCAATCATGTTTTATCGCGCACATTTTAGGGTGACATCACAGAGCCCATTTGTTACGCTATAAATTTATGCAATCGAGCTCAGTTTTTGGTTTGAAGTCCGAGGGTCCCACTGTCGACTAATCACAGAGCGATTGCACGGGTTTGGAGTCTGATGACGTCAAGGGAGTTTGGTACGCGATAAAGTTTACATTGGAGTTTAATCTTTAGTTTGGAATATGTGACAAAGGTTATTAAACATTGGTTTAAAATTTTTTATGTGGGATGTGATATATGGTTTCAAAAACCCTAATGTAACATATCCTTATATGTTTTAAATTGCCACGGTGGAAAGTCTTCTGACTTTAGTCTAATATATATATATGGTTAATGAATATATATATTATAAACTTTAAAAGTTAAATAGTTTGGTTTTAATTTTTTTCGAAGTTATGTCATATAAATGAAAAAGACTATGAAGGAAAAGTCAATGACTGCAGTGTCTTTCTCTTTAAAGAGATACAAAGTATGTAAAATTAAAGTTGACCGTGTATTATTTTAGTGTGTGCCTGAAGGCTAAAACACAGTGAAGTGAAAAACAAAGTATAGAGCACTCTCTATGTGCGTCTTTTTTATGCGACAGAGAGAATTTGAGGACACTCTGTGTGGGAAGCAGTTCCATTTTTTAATCCCTCTGAAGGAGGAAGAATATCAGATTGTAATATATATATTTTTTTAAAGATATAGAAGGTGTTTGTGTGCCATCTCTATCCAGCAAATTTTTAATGAGTTCTTTGTGTTAAAAGGAGAGATTTTATTCTTTGTGTGTGTTTTGGAATCATTCAGAAATTCCAAAATGGCATCGGAGCTATTCCAGGCTCTTTGAAGTTTGTCAAAGAAGCTGAAGGAAGGAGTTGTTGAAGCATTTCTCCAGCAGTGTGAAGGCTCCTCAAAGACCAGGTACTTACAAAACAGAGTTTTTGTTTTGTGTTTAAAAAGTGCAGTCCAGAGAAGTCTTTTTAAAGACAGAGTTTTTCTCTTAAGTAGAGAGACATTTTTTTTAAAAACACAGTCAAGTTTACAGCATAGTTCAGTGTGTTAGCCATGGAAGGAGCCAGCACAAGCATGAGTATTGGAAATACTAAACTCCCACAGTTTAATGGGAAGAACTATGACTATTGGGTAATCACAATGAGAGCCTTTTTTCCTCTCAAGACTTATGGTAGCTTGTTGAAGATGGTTTTGAAGAACCAGTAGATGAAACTGTTTTTAATACCTTCACATAGGCAGAGAAGGATTTGTTGAAGAGAAATAGGAAGAAGGACTCAAAAGCCCTCTTCTATATCTATCAAGCAGTTCATGAAAGTGTGTTTCCAAGGATGGCAATAGCTAAGAGGTCCAAGGATGCATGGGATACCCTCCAGACTACCTGACAAGGTATGGAGAAGGTGAAGACAACAAAACTACAATTGCTGAGGAGAGAATTTGAAACTCTCTGCATGAAAGAGTATGCTAACATAGACTCTTTCTTCAGACATGTGATTGGGTTAGTTACCCAGATAAGGTCTCATGGAGAGACACTTGAAGAAATAAGGATAGTGGATAAATTATTAAGGAGCTTACCCTCAAGGTTTGATGTGATAGTCACAACCATTGAAGAGACAAAGGATCTCTCAAATTTTACAGTTGATGAGCTTGCATCATTGATGAATCATGAACAAAGATTGGGAGGAACATCAAAATAATCTTTCGAGCATGCCTTCAAGACCTAAATGTCCTTTGGAAGAGGAAGAGGTCAAGGAAGAGGAAACTACAGAGGAAAAGGAAGAGGCAGAAGCCAAAACAGAGGAAAAAGAAATAGCCTTGCAAATACTCATGGAAGTGACAACAATCAAAATCAGAACCAAGGCCAAGGCAACAGCCAGCAAGGTGGACAAAATCAAGCACGTGGACAAAGGTATGATAAATCCCAAGTCCAATGTCATTACTGTAAGAAGTATGGCCATTATGCCAATGAATGTAGGAAGAAATAGAGTGACATGGGTAATAGACCCAGTGCTAACTTTACTAAGGAAAATATCAGTCAAGAAAAGTTTTTTTTAGCATGTAATATGGCTGAGGAAAATAATGAGGATATATGGTTTCTAAATTATGGATGTAGCAACCATATGACTGGAAACATTTCCATGCTTTCCATGTTAGATGAAAATGTAAAGTCTCAAGTAATAATCAGGACAGACAGTAAGGTCTCTGTCATGGGAAAAGGAAAAGTGAATGTTTTGAAAAAGAAGAGAGAAGGAAGATCTGTATCAAATGTTTACTATGTGCCTGGTATGAAGTGTAACCTCTTGAGCATTGTACAACTCATTCAAAAGGGGTACAATGATTTCTTTGAAGATGATGTATGCATCATCATGGATAAACCACCAAGAAAGAAATGCATTCCACAAGTGAAGATGACAAGGAACATAACGTTTCCTCTGAGGATGAATATGATCCTCTACATGACAATATACAAAAATAAGACATGGGAATTGGTCGATCTCCCAAAAGGAAAAGAAGTAATTGGAGTGAAATGGATCTACAACACCAAAAGCAATGTTGAAGGTAAGATTGAAGGGCACAAGGCCAGACTTGTTGTCAAAGAATACAAGCACCAACGTGGAAGAGATTATGAAGAAACTTTTGCACCGGTTGCAAGAATGGAAATAGTGAGAACAGTGCTATCCATAGCAGCACAACACAAGTGGAAGGTTTACCAAATGGATGTGAAATCAGTATTCCTAAATGGAGTATTGATGGAAGAGGTTTATGTTGAACAACCTCTGGGATATAAGAAAGAAGGCCAAGGGCAGAAAGTTTTCAAATTGAAGAAATCTCTTTATGGGTTGAAATAAGCACCAAGAGCATGGTACATTAGGATAGATTCCTATCTACTAGAAAATGGGTCTGAAAAATGTGAAGGAGAACCCACATTATACATCAAGTAGAAAGATGGTAAGATGTTGATTGTTGTTGTATACGTTGATAATGTGATCTTTACATGTAATGATGCTTACCTCATTGAGAATTTTAAATCAGTCATGAAGGATGAATTTAAGATGACTGATATGGGATTGCTGAAATACTTCTTAGGAATAGAAGTAGAGAAAAATGAAAATAATTTGTTTATCTCTCTAGCTAAGTATGTAAATGAAGTTTTGGAAAGATTTAATATGTAGGATTGCAAGGCAACAATTACTCCTATAGGGATGGGATTGAAACTCAACAAAGAGGACAACAAGAAGGATTTTTATCCAAGTTTGTACAAGAGCATAGTTGGTAGTCTTATGTATTTGACTGAAACTAGGCCAGATATTATGCATGTTGTGAGCTTAATTTCCAAATTTATGGAAAGGTCAAAGAAGGCACATTGGCAATTGGCAAAAAAAATTCTGAGGTATGTGAAAGGAACAAAGAGGTATGGAATTTTATATACCACTTCAGAAAATTCTAAATTGATTGGATATACTAACAGTGACTGGGCTAGAAGTATAGATGACTGGAAAAGTACATCTAGTTATGTTTTTCATATGGGTTCAGGAGCCATTTCATGGGCTTCTATGAAACAACCAATTGTGGCTTTATCTACAGCAGAAGCAGAGTATGTGGCAGCTATAGCAGCAACATGTCAAGCGGTTTGGATGAGGATAATGTTGAGGATTTTGTGTCATGAATAGGTAAAAGGCACACTAATTTATTGTGATAATAGCTCAGCAATAATATTATCAAAGAATTCAATTTTTCATAAAAGAAAAAAACACATTGATGCCAAGTATCACTACATCAGGGTGCTAGTGAATAATGGGGAAATTGTTTTGCAACATTACAGAACATAGGAGAAGTTTGTAGACATTATAACGAAGCCATTGGGACAAAAGAATTTTAATTATCTGAGGAAGTGTTTGGGTATGGAAGAAAACCCAGCAGTTGAATTTAAGAGGGGGTGTTGAATTTTTAAATTCAACTACTGCTGCGTAGAAGGACGAATTACAACAGGGGAAATCTTTTTTGGTTGAGTGCACTTCACTGTGCATTTAATATCGATTTTGAAAGCCTACAAGGTTATATTTTTGTTGATAATGTCCGTAGCCATTTTCCTACAAATGCATTGAAGGATTTGTGGTTCTAAACCATGCAATCCCCACCTCTTAACATCTACACCAACCACCATAAATATTTCGTGCCGTTGTTTGAATTTTTGAACGAGCCCACGTGAATGATGGGGGAGCCCACAAATCCACGTCACCATCTGGAGAGCCAATCAAATGGCTATCGCACAAGCTTCGAGCCTCATCACCAGTTTTTCTCCGTTGCAAGGAATTGGACCCACTGCCAAGTCAACACACACGTGGACCAATCACGGTTTATCACACAGGTTTTAGGGTGACGTCACGAAGCCCATTTGTTACGTGATAAATTTATGCAATCGAGCTCAGTTTTTGGTTTAAAGTTCGAGGGTCCCACCGCCAACCAATCACAGAGCGATCGTGCGAGTTTGGAGTCTGATGATGTCAGGGGAGTTTGGTACGTGATAAAGTTTACATTCGGGTTTAATCTCTGGTTTGGAATCCGCGACAAAGGTTGTTAAACATTGGTTTAAAATTTTTTATGCGGGATGTGATATATGGTTTCAAAAACCTTAATGTAACATATCCTTATGTGTTTTAAAGCACCACGGTGGAAATTATTTTGACGTTAGTCTAATGTATATATACGGTTAATGAATATATATATTATAAACTTTCAAGTTTATAGTATATATATAAGTTCAATAGTTTGGTTTTAATTTTTTTTAAGTTGTGTTATATGAATGAAAAAGAGTCTGAAGGAAAAGTTAATGACTGCAGTGCATTTTATTTGGAGAGATACATAGTATGTAAAAACAGAGTTGACTGTGTATTGTTTTAGTGTGTGTCCGAAGGCAAAAACACAGTTAAGTGAAAAACAGAGTATAGAGCACTGTGTATCTGCATTTTTTTAATGTGACAGAGAGAATTTGAGGACACTGTGTGTGGGAAGCAGTTCCATTTTGTAATCCCTCTGAAGGAGGAAGAATATCATATTGTAAATTTAGAATTTTTTTTTTATAAATGAAATAGAAGCTGTTTGTGTGCCATATTTGTCCATCAAATTTTTAATTAGTTATCTGTATTAAAATGGGAGATTTTGTTCTCTCTGTGTGTTTTGGAATCATTTAGAAATTCCAAAATTTGATCGGTCGGTGGACTAGCCAGATGCGAATTTGCGATGGAACTAGTAAAAATTTCTGAAACAAGTGATATTTTTATCATAGTTGTTCTTTAAAGCTCCTTTCGTACTATATATGCACTAAGAGAAGGTAATTTTCTTCATCATTTAGTACTATGTGTGCATAATCTCAATTTTTTTCTGGGTGACTCAGTTAACTGCAACTATGTCGCAGAAATGAAAAGATCTTTGAATGTTTCCGCAAAGCGAACACAGTGGAGGCTTCAAAATTTCAGACTATTTTTTCCTTTGTTTCGTTTCATGGAAATTCGTACAAGTGAGAGAAGAAAAGGGAATCTAGAATAACTTTGTGATGAAGAAGGGATTATGAGGTTTCCTTGGACTCTCAAAGTGCACACATCTCCACTTGCTACCCCATCAATGCCTTTACATTTAAGGCTGATTAATATTCTATCCATATTAAAATTAACAACGAAAGAGATAAGACAATTTCAAAAAATTTCAAAAACGCGTGAATATTTTGAACATAGTTGTTATTTAAAGTTAATTTCATATTGTGTGTGCATAAGATAGAATCATTTATTGTTTCATTGTGAAATCTCGCAAGTTTAGTTGCTGTGTCATTGTGAAATCTCACAATTTTTTCTGTTCTTTCAGTAGTAAGAATGAGGAATGTTCAATTTGACAGTAAGCTAGGTTGAAGTCTTGTTCAATTTGACAGTAGGGAAAGAGCCAGGTCACCACAAGTGAAACAACAAACTGATCGAGGAGTGTTCAATTTGACAGTAAACGAGGTCAAACTCTTGTACGGGGCATGGGGCACTATTCACGGGGCACTTTTGAGGTCTTGTACAAGACACTGTTGAGATTTGTGACACTTGTTGAGGATGAAAAATCTCAACAGTGTCACCAACAAGCCTCACAATAAAATTCCTATGGGAATAATTATAAATATAATATGCTAAATTAATATATTAATATATCAAATCTAAGATTAATATCAAAAACTCTAATATTATAAATTCAAGGAATCATAAACCCAAGAGATTATTAATATTATAAATCCAAGGAGTTAAGAAGCCAATGTGATTAATATTATAAACTCAAATGATCAATAAATGTGCTTAATATACCCGATAAACATTAATGGATATGGACTTAATATTAATATTATTATTGATATTATTAATATTATTGATATAATAATAATACAATAATAATCAGTATATTTTAAAGTATCATTATTATTATATTATAAATATGACAATAATTATAACAGTTATAATGAAAATTGAAAATAATTACTATTTAATTATAATAATATGATAATATTATTGATATAGTCAACCAAAGAGAATGGTACTATATTAATATGATAATATTATTAATATTATCGATATAATAAATATTAATATTATTAACCAAAGGATTATTAATATAAGAAACCCAACTCATTATAAATCCCAATAAATTACTTTAAACAGAAAATAAAAATATCATAAACCCAAAGGATTGATATTATAAACCCAAGGGATTAATACCAAACACCCAAGGGAATAATATTATACCCGATGGAGTAATATTGTAAAGGCAAGGTATATATACACTAAGATAGATATTATAAACCCTAAAACAACCATGGTTCACCATAGATGACCATGGTTAATTTTCATATCAAGACAACCCATGTCACAATGTGACGTTGGACCATGGTTGACCATGATTTATTCACATATTGCAAGAAACTTCGTCACAAAGCGATGTTGGACTATGCTTGACCAAGGTTGACCAAGATCTATTTTCATATTGAGAAATTCTTTGTCACAATGCAATGCTCGACCATACTTAAACATGGTTCTCACAATGAAACGTTGGACCATGGTTGACCATGGTTGTCACAATGTGACATTGGACCATGAGACAATCCTTGTCAAAATGTGACCATGGTTGAATATGATTTATGTTGATATTAAGACAATCATTTTCACAATGAAACATCAGACCATGCGTGACTATGGTTGACCATGGTTGATTTTCATATTGACCATGAAAAACCAGGGTTGATTTTCATATTGAGACAATCTTTGTCACAATGTGACGTTGGACAAAGCTTGACCATGGTTGAACCCTTACATTAATAAATCCAAGGGTTTGATATGACAAACACAAAATATTAATTCCCCAAGGTATTAATATTATAAACCCAAGGCATATAAACCTTGAGATAAATATTTATAAACCATGAAATAAACATATTTGACCATGTTTTCTTTTCATATTGAGAGAATAAATTTCAGAATGTGATGTTGGGCAATGGTTGACCATGCTTGAGCATGATTGATCTTCATATCAAGATAGTATTTGTCATAATGAGATGTTGGACCTTGGTTGATCATGGTTGATTTTCATATTGAGACAAAGATTTTCACTAAGAGGCAATGGACCATGGTAAAGCATGATTGGCCATCGTTGACCATGATTTATTTTACAAAATATGGTTAACCTTGGTTGACCATAATTGACCATGGTTGACCATGATTGATAATATAAACATGAGTGAATAATAAACCCAATGGATTAATATTAAAACCCCAAGGGATTATGAACCCAAGGGAATAATATTAAATCGAAGGGATTAGTATTATAAATCCAAGGTATATATAAATCCTAAGATAAATATTATAAAACCTAAAATAAACAATGATGACCATAGTTGACCATCGTTTATTTTCATATTTAGAAAATGCTTGTCACAATGTGACATTGGACCATGGTTGACCGTGAATAATTTTCGTACCGAGAAAACCTTGATCACAATTTGATGTTGGACCATGGTTGACGAAGGTTGATTTTCATATTAAGACAATCTTTGTCACAATGTGACGTTGCACCATGGTTGAGAATAATGACCATGGTTGAGAATGATTGACCATGGTTGACTTTCATATTGAGACAATCTTTGTCACAATGTGATATTGGACCGTTCTCTACCATGGTTCAACCCTTAAATTAATAAATTCGAGGGTTTTATATTATAAACCCAGGGGAACAATAAATCCGATGGATTAATACTAAAACCCTAAGGGATTATGATCCCAAGGGAATAATGTTAAAACCCAATGGATTATCATTATAAACGAAAGGTATATAAACCCTAAAATAAGCATGGTTGACCATGGTTTTTTTCATATTGAGACAATGTATGTCACAATGCAATACTGAACCATGCTTCACCATGCTTGAGTATCACTGATTTTTATATCGAGACAATATTTGTCACAATGCGATGTTATACCATGGTTGATTTTCATATTGGGACTATTTTTGTCACAATGTGACATTAGACCATGTTCGACCATAGTTGAACGCTTAGATTAATAAATGTAATTGTTTGATATTATAAACCCGAGAGAAAAAGTATTAATACTAAAACTCGAGGGGATTATGAACTCAAGGGAATAATATTAAACCTAAGGAATTAATATTGTAAACCAAAGGTATATAAACCTCAAGATAAATAATATAAACCCCAAAATAAACAGTGTTGACCATGGTTGATTTTCATATAGACAATCCTTGTCACAATGCGACGTTATACCATGATTATTATAAACGCAAGGTATATAAACCCTAAGATAAATATTATAAACCCTAAAATAAAAAATTTGACCATAGTTGACCATGGTTGATTTTTATATAGACAATCCTTGTCACAATGCGATGTTAGAACATGGTTGACCATGATTGATTTTCATATCAAGATAAAATTTTTCGCAATGAAACATTGGACCATGGTTGACCAAGGTTGATTTTCATATTGAGACAATTTTTGTCACAATGCAACGGTACACCATGGTTGTGCATGATTGACAATGGTTGACCATGATTGGTTTTATAAAACATGGTTAACCATGATTGACCATGATTGATAATGTTTTATTTTCATATTGACCATCATTTACATGGTTGATCATGATTGATTTTCATATTGAGACAATGTTTGTCACAATGCGGCATAGGACCAATCTCGATGATGGTTGAACCCTTACATTAATAAATCCATATGTTTGATATTATAAACCCAAACGATCAATACTAAAACCCCAAGGATTATGAACCCAAGGGACTAATATTATAAACTCAAGGTATATAAACCCTAAGATAAATATGGTTAACCATGGTTTTTTTTCATTATGAGACAATCAATGTCACAATGTGATGTTGGACTATGCCTGACCATGGTTTATTTTTATATCGAAAGAATATTTCCCATGATGTGACGTTGGACCATTGTTGACCAAAGTTAATTTTCATATAGAGACAATATGTGTCACACTGCAATGTTGGACCACAGTTGAACATGATTAATTTTCATATTAAGACAATCTTTATCACAATGAAACATTGGACCATGGTCAATATGAAAATCAACCATGATCAATCATGATTTTATAAAACATGGTTGACCATGGTTTACCACGATTGACCATGATTGACCACAATTCATTTTCATATTGAGCGTTATTTAGAATGGTTGACCATAATTGATTTTCATATTGAGACAATCGTTGTCGCAATTAAACATGGGACCATGCTCGATGATGCTTGAACCCTCAAATTAATAAATCCAAATGTTTCATATTATAAAACCAAGGGATTAATACTAAAACCCCAAGGGATTATGAACCTAAGGGAATAATATTAAACTCAAGGTATATAAACCCTAAAATAAACATTGTTTACCATGGTTGACCATGGTTTATTTTCATTATGAAACAATCAATGTCACTGTGACATTGGACCATGCTTAAGCATGATTTATTTTCATATCGCGAGAATCTTTGCCACAATGTGATGTTAGACCATGGTTGACCATGGTTGTTTTTCATATTGAAATAATGTTTGTCACACTTTGATGTTGGACCACTCTTGACCATGGTTGGCCATGGTTAACCATTTTTTATTTTACAAACACATGGTTGACCTTTTTCTATACCATGAATGATAATGGTTGACCATAAACCCAACCGATTAATAATAAAATCCCAAGGAAACAATATTAAATCCAAGGGAATAATATTAAACCCTACGAATATGAACCCTTAGAATAATAAACCCAATCGACTGATATTATAAACCCTAAAATAAGCAATGTTGACCATATTTGACCATGGTTGTTTTTCATATTGAGAAAATCCCTATTTGAATGTGGCATTGGACCATGGTTGACCATAATTTACAATTATTTATTTTCATATCGAGACTATCTTTGTCTCGATATGCCTTTAGTTCGGCCACCAGCGACTGTTTGGTCCAACACTCGCTTGTGTTGTGAGTGGAGCTGTTATGAAATTCACACCATTTCACCATGTCCTTCTATGGCTTTGTGGTGTTATTCTGAGTCACCCCTCTTTGGATTTTCCCCTTGTTTAGTGGTTCATGAGTGCCTCTCCCTAGCTTTGGATTTGCGGACCCAAAGTCTCGCTTCTTCTGTTGAAATTTCTGCTCGATCTTGGTGGCATATCGATATGCTGTGCTAAGTGAGGTAATGTCGAGGAACTCCATTTCCTCCTGAATGTATCTGATCCGAATGGAAAATGGCATCCACCCATGGTATTCATCTACCCATGTTATCTATCCACCCATGGAATTTACCCATGGTATTGTAAATGGCATCGACCCATGGTATTCATCTATCCATTGTATTTATTCGCCCATGGTATTGTAAGTGACATCTATCCATGATATTCATTCACCCATGGTATTCATCCAATACACATGGAATTTATCCATTTTATTATAAGTGGTATCTACTCATGGTATTGACCCATGGTATTGTAAGTGGTATCTACCCATGGTATTGACCCATGTTTTTGACCCATGGTATCCACTTACGGTATCTACGCATGGTATTGTAACTCAAAAAAAGGCTATAAATAACAAGTCTTAGTTTTTAAAAGGGGAGATTGTCTAGCACAATGTAGCTTTTATAGTTATTCTTTGTTTTAATTAAACAAGTTTCTTTGTGGTTTTATTTGCAGTGTGTTCTCTATTTTTTTTTTCTTTTTTTTTTCTGGCATTCTAATTTTGCAGATCTTGTCAGATCCATTTCAACCTTTGAGATCTTGGGGGCCTCCCCCGAAGATTTGAATCATTGGTATTAGATTCAAGTTACGAATCCATGGGAATGAGGGTTTGATGTATATTTCAATTTCAATGTTTTGTAGCAATCTTCAGCAAACTCCTTGAATTTTTTGGGTGGCGCGTTTGCTGATAAGATCTGAAACTTTTGGTGAAAATTTTACAAAAAAAAAGACCAGATCTAGATTCCTTGTGAAAAAATCCCGAAATTAAAAAAAAAAAATTGGCTGAATTGGTGTTCGGATGAGGGAGATATCGTTGATTCTAAATCAACAATGTCGTAGAAAAGTTTCCAACTACAATTCGTGGATGGTGGATCTCCTCTAATTTTTGCAGTTTTTAGTGCTACATTTTAGAGAATTGGCTATAGATATGAGATCCCATTGAAAAATCAACCAATTTCAAAAAAACAATCGATTGAATCGGAGTCCATATGTGGGAGTTATCGTTGATTTAAAATCAGGTATTTTTTCAGAAATTTTGTCACGGCGGGACAATTTCTGCGTGAATCTGAGAGTCTAGAGTCTCGAGATAGAAATTTCAAACTCACGAGAAGATGCAGAATGATCATTCCATTTATAAAAATAGGTTATAATATATATTCTGATTTATATTGACCGAGTTATGCTCATTTTAAATTTGGAGCAGCATTCAGAGCAAGTTCTCTTTGGAGACGTGTCCTCCCACCCCACTTTAGTAGGCACCTGCTTCATATTCATCGGTTTTAGCATAGCAGAATTTGGCTGGGGTTATTTGGAGACGTGTCCTCCCACCTAAGCTATGTAGGCACCTTCTACTTCATCAACAATCAACATCACGGTTATGGGTCAACCGCACAAAATCCTTCTCATCGAAGTCCATTTGCTAGGTCGTACACTGTTAGTAACACAGTTGGTCACAAGCATTATAGGGTATCTCTACTCTCAGATCTTCATTCATCAGAGTTATGAGTTAACTACACAAAACCCTTCTCTTCAGTGGCTCTTCATATTCAACAAAGGCTTCTCAGGAGGGAACTTCACGCAATGGGGACCATTGCTTCTTAAGGAGGGAGGAATGATCCGAATGGAAAATGGAATCCACCGATGGTATTCATCTACCCATGTTATCTATCCACCCATCGAATTTACCCATGGTATTGTAAATGGAATCGACCCATGGTATTCATCTACTCATTGTATTTATTCACCCATGGTATTGTAAGTGACATCTATCTATGATATTCATTCACCCATGGTATGTATCCACCCATGGTATTCATCCACACATGGAATTTACCCATGGTATTGTAAGTGGTATATACCCATGGTATTGTAAGTGGTATCCACCCATGGTATTGACCCATGGTATCCACCTATGGTATCTACACATGGTATTGTAACTCAAAAAAAGGCTATAAATAACAAGCCTCAGTTTCTAAAAAGGGAGATTGTCCACCACAATGTAGCTTCTATAGTTATTCTCTATTTTAATAAAACAAGTTTCTTTGTGGTTTTATTTTCAGTGTGTTCTATTTTTTTTTTCTGGCATTATAATTTTGCAGATCTTGTCAGATCCATTTCAACTTTTTAGATCTTGGGGGCCTCCCCCCAAGATCTGGATCAGTATCTATGCAAATAGCCGCAGTACTTGAGCACCAAATGTTTCTATTAATATTTAATACCCAACTTTGTATGCAAGGTATGGAACAAATTCGTCAGCTCATGCACATCTTGATCCCTTTGTTACCACAGCGTGGTCCATTGGATGTACTTGCTGTGATAGTTCACCACGGCGTAATATTGTTCTTTGATGTTGTCTCGAAACAAATTCCAGGTGGGTGCAGCTGAGAAAAGAGTGGGTTCCCTCTCATCCTTTTGCTCATAGTAGGTTTCCCACCAATCTTTAACATGAGGGGTGGCTTTGAGGAGTGCAAAAGTAATCTTTTCTCGGTCTGAGAAAACATGGACCGAGAAATACCCTTCTAGCAAATTAAACCATTTATATATGCCATTTGCATCTATTTTACCTTCAAAAACAAAAATTTCGAAGTTGACCTGTACCTTGAAAGGAGTGGCACCTCCATAGTGGTTGTTCGATGTAGATGCGCTTCCGGTGGGTAGTCGTTGAAGGATTTTGGCAAAGTTATCCGTCATTGCATTCCTTTGCTTCTTGAGGGCCTCCTCGAGCAATAATTTTATAGGATCTCCTACTTGTCTTTATTTTCTTCCACCATGGGAGGCCATCAGGATTTGTGACGCTAATCTTGCAAGCGTTCAAATAGATCGATCCCTAACTTCTTATACCATGACCTCGTTGGGGACATGCAAAGAAAAATAGAAAAAGAGCATACTGCTCTAATACCACTAATCTGAATTTAATAATGAATTCAAAAAAATACACACATAACCATAAAAACAAATATGCAGTGAAAATAACACTTCATTTAATTAATATGAAAGAACTGAAATATGTTTACAGATAGAATGGAAATAAACTAGCTCGGGCGCTGGTAGCTTATCTTTGAGAAGTGATGTGGTAGCTACAGGCCTCTGAACTGTGTGAAAATGAGATTGAAGGGCCTTTTTATTATTTAAGAATAAGATAAAACCATAAACAACCAAAACCCTAACCCGAGGAGATGTAACACCAAGAGTTTATGGGCCTCGTTGGGGTTAGTTGGGCAACAAAATCCCCGAGGTCATAACTTGGTCATATAATATTTGTTTGGCATGTATGATACCTCATTGGAAAGAGATCTCCGAGTAATATAGATTTTGATGTGATTTGAAGAATTTTTTCCAAATCACTAGAGTAATCATGCACAACGCCGTTTTGGGCCTCAAAACGGCTCTAAAAGTTCAGGACCTGAAAAACTCTAAAAATAGTAAATAAGAAAACTGATGAAACTAACTAGGCAGAATAGGCAAGTGGCCACCAATATCCACCTAGATCATGGAAATACCTCACATCTAGGGATGGCTGAAGAATACCTACTCGTATCCCAATTTTTATTGCACTTAGTGGATTCATCTCAAAATTTCATGAAAAATGAGTATAAATTTCATATAGTTATGTCGTCCTCATCTCTAGATTCCTCAAGGAATATTCAAGACTTACACAACTTATAAAAATATTCCAAGAATATTCTTATAAAATACTCCCTAAAATATTCTATACAATATACTTGGAACCTTTGTCAAGTTATGTACCCACTTGGCCACAAGATCCCTCTCAGCCTATGTGTTGAGTCGTGGCCCTCCATTCTATCATCACCCTTTGTATGAAAAATTATCGGTTTATGTAAGTTTCGTCAAGTAGACTTACTAAGTTATGCCCAATTGGTTTGGTGGCAAGTGGCGTAATTGGTATGTGGGTGGCCCGGGGTCGAACCCCATAGGCTCCCACTATGGTGGTTCGTTATAACAATAAGTTTGTTTTAAATTTAAATTTTTTTGTATGGCTATATAGTTAACCATACATATATGGTTTGAATATATATTAATATATAATCAACCAACCACCACCAAACTTGGTCGATCTCCACCAAGTTTAACCAACTACAAATTTTGGAAGTTCAACATGCTTGTGGGTTGGTTGGGCTTACTTGGATTCCAAATGGATGCCACGTGGCACCATTCATTTCAGCCACGTGGAAAATTCCTATTGTCCCTCATATGTGGCAAGTCATCCTCCCAAGAGGATGCCACATCACACCACATGGAGAAATCAGGGGTTGACAAATGGTGCTTTAGAGTGGTTCTAGATGACACCTACTGGGTGTGCCACCTAGCCTATCACTACCTTATTTTTTCTTTTTTTAGACAAAGCTTTAGATGGGAATAATTTTTTCATACAAAATTGTTTTGAGGTTCCATTCATGCAATTGGAATGATCAATGAGATCTATGATTTAACGCTAGTTTTGCTGAGATTTTAGCACTTTATATTTTGAGCCTTTTCATATCCTCTTGGATCAACCGTCATCTCAACCAAATAAGATTTATTAGGGATACAACTTTAGGTGATCCTTCTCCATTATTGAGGCCCATATCCTAGAAGGAGGACATCAAGATATACTAAAGGTATCCATATGCAATAACATTTGCAAGAAATAAATATGACCAAAAATATTTATTTTTCTATGCTTTTTGTCAGTGAAAGACCCTAACATGGGATGGCATTCAAAAGAATAAATATCTTGGAACATCTTCATGCCCCCTATGGTTACTCAATTCAGAGATTATAAAGCATCTCTTCAATGGCTACACTTACTGTAATAGCCTCTACATCTATTTGGAAACATGTCTGACTCACTCTAAATAATATTCAATCATTATACTAACCACTATTGATATTTGGTGGACCTACACATTTTCAAATCTTATCCTTAATAAAATATGGATCCTAATCAAAATATTCTTCCTATGGGCCCTATATAAATAACATAACTGATGCATATTTAAAAATTCTTCTCTTCCCCACAACTATCGCCCAGTAATCATATACAAAAGAATTAAGGAAACTCTCCCTACTCACCCATGTGCCCCCCAATATTGGAATGCACATGGAAACGCATCCAAAATCCTCAATGATTGGCATTTATCACCGAGTTACACCTACCCCCCGCTCAACAAACTTCACCGCAAAAATACTAATATCACTGCTTACTGGTCACCCCTCCCCCTTCCTTTCTAAAGTTAAACATTGAGGGACCCTCCAAATGGAATCCTATACTTCTTCTCTTCCCAAAAAGTTGTTATTTTTTGTAGCATCGGATTATTTTAGCCACGATATTTGGCATAGGGGATAGAATACATGTATTCTCCAAATACCCAGAAATCGTTTATGGAAATTCCACCTAGACACTACTTAATTAAATTAATTAGTCAGTTTTTAATATTTCCTAAGTCAAAACTTAGGAAATATAATTAATTAAATGGGTTTAATTAAGTCATGGTGAGAATTTTCTAGAAAAGTGCATGGATTGATTTCTAGTTAATATTAGCCTTCGATTATGTTTTAATCATGGTCATTGATGTCTCAATGGAAGATTATAAGAAGAACTTGGTGGGACTTGGAGAAGACACACCAAATGAGTTCAAAATTTGACTTTTCTGGGAAATTGATCTCTAGAGTAGCATCATCTGGTTGTCAGAGGTGATTCAGTATTTCGAAGTAGTGAGAGAGGCGCTGACATAGTGAGGTTGGAGTAAGATTTTCCAGTCTCGGTGCGTACATTGCAGAGAGGCATTGATTTCCATAGAGATGTAATGCAGAGCTTTGTGAGGAGATTCCCTATTTCTTGGGGAGCAGGAGATATTCTGAATGAGAAGCTGGGTGGACAATCCAGAGGCAAAGAAGATCATTCATCTAGAAACAAACTGCAGAGACAGTGAAAGGAGACATTGTTCTAAGCTTGTAGAACGTACTACTTTGTAGGCTGACGCAGTGACTACATAGAGGGAGCAAGGAGCAACTCATTTCGAGCTGAGGTTAGTGTCGAGTTGCCTGTCGAAGTGAGAATTTTTCTCACTAGTTTTATTCCCAGACACTTATCTATTTTGGTTTTCAAGATTAATAATCCATAGATTGTACTCAGATTTAATATTGCATAATAATCAAACCCTCAACTGATGTACCAGTTTTCCCGAGTTGGGTTTTTTTGGGGACTTAGTCCAAAATAACGATGTCATTTTTTGTGGGTACATCTATCATCTATTATTTCAGCGTATATTTTTTATCCACATTATTTGTTTTGTGAAGGTTTCAGTGTATTTTTTTAGATATTTCTCGTAGCACACATTAAATCATTTATTTAATTTATTTAGCAAATGGAATAAAAAATATCAGTTTAGACAGTATGATTTGGGGTTCTTGACCTTTTACATGGTATCAGAGTGCAGATAGAAATTCAAAGAGCTCATTTACAGAGAGGAAGAGAAGATTCGTAACACTGCGTAAGTAGCTGCTCAAAACCTTAGAGGCAACGCAAATCCCTTTCGCTGGGAGGGCCAATTTCTGAGGAAAAATCAAGTTATCTAAGAGAGAAACAAAGAAATTAGATTTTCCATATCTAAGATTTCCAGAGGCATAGGAAGAAAAAATATTTTTCCTTGCAAAGCATATCTCCAACTAGAAGTAGTATTTTGCAAAATAGCGTTAGGAGGAAGAAATAACACACTGAAGGAAATTTTTCCTCGGGGGAATTCTAGTTCAGAATTTTGATTTATCATTACATAGTACCAATATTTGTGAGAAAATTTACTCACTCTAGTATGAAGTTCCTAAAGCCTAGTAGTAGTTGTGCAGAGGAGAAGAGGAGGGTTTCGAATTAATTTGTTGAGATGGAATCAGCAGGGCTGAGATATCAGGATCGGTTGGATGGAGCATCCAACTATGTGATCCTGAAAGGCTAAGATTACATGCCTTCTAGATGAATATGATATCAAGGCTTACATGGATAACGTGGTGGTTGTACCCATAGATCTAGATCATTTCAAATCATGCAAGAAGGATTTGGAAATGGAGAAGAGATTGATTCTCGATGGGGTTCCATATCATGTGGTATCACATATAGCTGGCAAGGGCACTGCCAATCATATGCGGTATTCTATCGCTACGCTATACCAAGGATATTCCAAGTAGCGGAAGATGTATCTAGAGGAGAAGTTGAGATGTACCCATATGCACAAGGGGAAGAAAATAAACCCCTTCCTCACTAGGCTTCAGGATGTTTGATATAAACTTTATATTGTAGGGTCACTGCCCCAACCTATGGAATTTGTGTGGTTAGCTCTCAAAAGTGTTTCCAAGGACTGGAAGGTATTTTTCCAGAGTATATTGGGCAGAGAAAATTTGCTAGAGTGAGAAAAAAAGTAGGTTTATTTGTAGTGATGAGGCGAGACCTAGTGAAGAGCACCATCAGTGGAAGCAACAATAGCAGTGGGATGAAGCAAGTGAAGGAGGAGGAGAATGTGACCCTCGTATCAAATAGGAAAAAAGAGTAGTGTAGGAGAAGTACCTTTCGAAGTTAAAGTGCTTCAATTGTGGCGATCTAGGCCACTACAACACTAAGTGTCCTCTTAAGAAGAAGAAAAAGGAGTAGAAGTAGGACTAGCAGGCTGCTTCCGTAGAGACTGATAGGTTTTCCTCTAGGTTAGAGGAATATTTTTCTATGATATGACACATCCCTCAAGGAGTGAGCTGGGGTGACTTGGTTGTGTAGCCCCAGATTGATACTAGATGGTATGGATTCTTGTGGAGGTATACCTCTTGAATCGAAACCTTGATATAAGAGCCCTTAGGCAGCAATAACATGATGGGCCAATGGAAATTGATGCAGGTAGATAATAGAGTGACAGATGTAGTTTCTAGTAGCATCAGATACTGAGTAGTGAATCGCAGATTTGGCAGCAGTCTAGTTGGCACAATGCAGGGTCATAAAAAATGCAATGGCTTCAGTGAAAACATAGACACTAGTAGCAGTCATGACTCAGGTGACAGAGGCATCAAACTTAACACAAATGGTTCAATACGTTTCATATTTCTCAGCTACAGATGGTGCAGTTGGAGCAAGAAAAAATGAGAGGGATTTGCATATGTTGGAGTAGCAGCAACAATAGAGTTCCAATGGAGATGCAGTGTTGGCAGTAATTCAACAGGGACAACAACAGCTTAGATGTAGTGAATATTAGAGTTGCATAGTAGTTGGTGGAAAAAATTAGCCAAACAATAGTAGCGTGATAGGATATGGTGCAGAGACAGTGTATTGTAGTAGCAGTTGCAGTACTATAACACATTTTTTGCTAAGAGGGAGTGTTAGTTTTTGTAGCATCATATTTTTTCTAGCCACGATATTTGGCATAAAGGCTAGAATACATGTATTCTCCAATACCCAGAAATAATTTCTGAAAATTCCACCTAGAGATGACTTAATTAAACTAATTAGTCAGTTTTTAATATTTCCTAAGTCTAAACATAGGAAATATGATTAATTAAATGGAATTAATTAAGTCATTGTGAGAATGTTATAGAAAAGTGCATGGATCGATTTCTAGTTAATATTAACCATCAATTAAGTTTTAATCATGGTTGTTGAAGTCTCAACAGAATATTATAAGAAGAACTCGATAGGGCTTGGAGAAGACATACCAAATTAGTTGAGTATTTGATTTTGTTGGGTAATAGATCTTCAGAGTAGTAACATCCAGTTTCCAGAGGTGATTCATTAAGTTGAACCAGTGAGAGAGGGGTAGAGATAGTGAGGTTTAAGGGAGATTTTCTAGTTCCTATGAATACATTGCAGAGAGCTAGTGCAGAGCTTTCTGAGGAGCTTTTGTATCTTCTGGGGAGAAGGATATATTTTGAGTCGGAAGATGGGAAGAGGGTCTAAAAGAAACAAATATCAATCTTCCAGATAGAATCTGTAGAGACGTTGAAAGGAGACATTGTTACAAGATTGTGGGACACAATATTGTGTAGGTTGATGCAGTGACTCTGCAGAGGGAGCAAGGAGTAGCTCATTTTGAGCTGACATCAATGTTAGATCACCCATGGAAGTGAAAAAATTTCTCACTAGTTTTATTTCCAGTCATTTCTCTGTTTTGGATTGCTAGATTAAGCTCAGGTTTACTAATGCGTAATAATAAAATCCTCATCTCCTTCACTAGTTTGGGTGTTTCCGGGGACTTAGTCCAAATATAATGCTGCCAAATTGTGTGTGTGCATTTATTCTTTCATCATTTATTTTTCTTCCCCAATATTTTTTGTGTGAATGTTACAGTGTATTTGTTTCGATATTTTCCATAGCACACAATAAATATTTTGTTTAATTTATTTAAAAAATAGAATAAATAATATCAATTGCTACAGTAGGAGTCAAGGTTCTTGAATTTTCACACAACTCTCGCTCAGTAATCATATAGAAAAGAATTATGGAAACTCTCACTACTCACCCGTGGACCCCCAAGATTGGCATGCACATGGACATGAAGCCAAACTCCTTTGTCATTGGAACCTATTAGCAGCTCCCCCCTGCCCCCATCTCGACAATCTTCACCCCAATCATAATGTTATTACTACTTCCTGGTCACCCCTTCCCCATTCCTTTCTAAATTTAAACATTAATGGAGCGTCCAAAGGGATTCCTATAAGTTTTTAGTTTTAAAGAGTATTCCAGAATCACCTTTGTTCTCCTTATTTTATTTACTCTGATTCTATAGGCCTCACCAGCAACAATGTTGTGGAATTGTTAACACCTGTTGAAGGTCTTGTCATAGACCAAACCAAGGGATTATTAAAACATTTTTTGGAGGAATATTATACACTAACCATCAACATGATATATAAACTTAAAAATGGCACTCCAATCCACAAAGTACCAAAAATTTGGAGGCTTAAATTTCTTCTTCTCCACATCTCTTCCTTACTCCACTATCCTTGTCACCATCCCTAATCAAACCCAAATATCGGGAATAAGGTGGTGAAAAAAATAGTAAATCATAGCTACTCTAAAGGTTCACTTAGAATTTCCTCCTCTTGGCACCTTCTTGCTAACTCCCTTATCAATAAAGAATGTTGGAATCTATTTCATACGAAATTGTATTCATTGGAAGGATTGTTACACACATGAAAAGGTGGGGGGTAATCTACCACTATCTCACTTGCCCACATGAAAAAGGGATGTGGTGGCACACCCCCTAAATGGTATTATAATGAATTTTTAATGTAGGATGGAGGATTCCCCCATGCCACCATCAAATTCCTAGTACATGGCACACCTCCCCTATAATTTTACTATTTGGTGAGTCTTCTCTCCCTGAAGATAAATTCTCTCATTTTCTCATCTACTCTAGTTACCTTGTGTGATTAATCTTATACATAATCCATTGACGAGTGCTTTAATTTGAAGCTTGATGGTAACTACCCATAACACATCAAGAATAAAATTTTGGAAGAAAGGCATCTGGCCAAAGATTAGGAAACTCACTATGAAAACACAAACTTTGGGATCTAGGAAACATTTATCGCTATGCGACTACAAAGTAGGCCTTAGAATTGAATTTTATTAGAAAATTTTTCCCTATCATGACAATTATACTACTCTTCTACCACCTTAAACCTATATTTATCTTGGCTTCCTTAATGGAACTCTCAATGGGGAAAGCCAACTCATTGGTGAGCCTTTCTCCACCATTGTGGTGTTTTCCATTCATTGCATAGAGCTGCATTTAGAGTGATAAGTCATTAGAGAACATTTAAGGTCTAAAATGGGCCTCCTAAGAAAAATTTACAACCAAAATAAACTTTATAAGGACAAATAGGATTCAATATGATGATGTCAACCATGGGGGATGATTCACCATTTTTCGGGTAAAAAGTTAAAAAGATTAAAAATGATAAAATAATAAAACAACCTTTTCAACTGATCTTCCTAAGGTTTTACTCAAATTTTGAGTGTGATTACTCATTGGATACAAAATTTAATTCTTCATCCAAGGAGTACCCATGTTGCATAATTTTAGTGGGCCTTGCTACACGAAAAATGATAATTACATGAAAAAAACATGATTGTAATCATGTTTTTCATGTATTTCTCATTTTTAGTGTATAAGGGTCCATATAAAGTATGTAAAATGGGTATTCCTTGGATTAGGAATCAAATTATGCATCCAACGAGTGTTCCCGATTGAAATTTGAGTAAACCGATAGGGAGATAAGTTGAAAATACGAGTTGAAAAATTGGTTTTTTCTTTTTTTCCTTATAAACTTTGATGATGTAATATAATATTATTTTGTTATTTATACTATTATTTTATAATTTCCGTAGGAGGCCCACTTTAGACCTTAAAATTTTCCTAATCCAAATTTCACTTATGCGCCGGGAAGAATATAAAATTTCTGGGCGAGCATTTGGGATCTAGTGAAGACGTAGTTATTCCATTTCTAGTTTTTCGAGTCATCTTATCAAGTTGACCTTATTATTTCTTGATTAAGTAATTTTAATTGCATTTTCCTTGGCTTTGATTTTATTTTCCCTATTGTTAATTTATCAAGCTCTACCTATTTCATATTTTATTTTCTATATTATTCAACATTGTTCAGTTTCCATGTTTTCAAGCTACATAGATGTTTGAGGGGTTATTTCCTTAAAATCAACTCCAATCCTTATGAATTCACATCTAGTCAAGCCCCCTCTAGAACTACCCCTTTATATTGGCTCTCACTCTACAATTTCCCTTTAATGAATACATCACCCTCCTCCCACCCCTATCTCATCTCTGAAAATTCTCCCCTCACCTTTCAGGAACAATCTCTCACCTTGTGTAGCTAGAATAATTAACCAACAAGATTTGATTTGATGGGAAGGATCATATTATTAAAAGTTTGTAAATTGGGGATGTACACATTCTTTTCTCAGAGGTAAAGGTTCAGTAATCTGGTTTCAAGACCTTACCCCACCTCCAATGTAAGCAAAATCTCATAGGTTGAGATAGAAATGGCCAACCAATAGTGCCTTTTATTAGATACAATGTTTTTGGTGTATATTTTTTATTGAGAATCTAATGTAGGTGACATATGAGGCTTTCCCTAGATACATCAGGTGTACTTTATATGTACTTTGAACCAATCGCAAGGAACTCATTAATCAAATCCATCCTTGCACTCTCAGCACAGATGGGATGGAAGATACATCCAATGGATGTAAAGACAACCTTCCTCAATGGAGTGAATGAGGAAGAGGTGTACATTGAGCAGTTGGAAGGTTTTTGTACCTTCAACAATGAGTCGCATGTGTGCAAGCTTAAGAGAGTACTATATGGGCTGAATAAATCACCTCGTTCTTTGTACACTAGGATTGACAACTAGTTCACCAGGTTGGGCTTCACCAAGAGTAAATCAGATGAAAACTTTTACCATATTGTGGTATAATGTAAGATTTTGATCATTGTACTTTATGTCGATGATTTTATACTGATAGATGATGGGTAGCTCATCAAGTCATGCAAAGAGGATATTAAACTCAGTTGCAAGGGTCTGTACACTCAGGTGCAGAATTCCTAAGGTCTCCACACACTCAGCTGTAGTAGCCTCTTTTATAACCCAACCCAAATAATATAGAAACAAGACAATCTTAAATCCAAGTTCATCACATAATCATCATCCGTTTCTGCTCTATCAAGAATATCCTAGAATCCCTATATAGTTTTTAAATTTATAATACCATGGTCTAAAAACCATGGGCGCATCTCAACATATACAAAATATTCCCATATTTTTACAAAATAAGGGGCTTTGACCCACCTAAAAGCCCCTACGACTCTATCTTAGCTTCGCCTTATGCACTCTGCTCCTCGATCTATGGAGTCTTTCTCAAAATATTTTATTGAGGGGTCCTCTATCCAACATGAAACATGAAAAATATGTTACCCCTTTTTTGGACTCGTAAAACATAAACAACGAAGGACTTGTCACCATGACAAGACCAAGCTACTCCTTCTTAGGGCTCATTAAACTTACTAGGATGGATTCATCCGAACAGTGAACTTATACGCTAATCATATGGTATCATCTTCAATCTTGTGATAAAACATAAATAGGCACTCACTAGAAATTGTGGGGAAAATGGAAAGAAACATAGATCTTTTGTTTCTTTTGAAAGGTAGTATTTATTTCTTGAACATGACACTTATCTGTACCTTGTGTCATGTTTTGGATATCCTCACTTTGTCACTTTCCTTCCTATGTTTTGGAAATCCATTTACCTCTCATTTTATTATATCTTGTTTTCATCATGACCTCTGATCCTATTTTTGAGTCAATTGCTTCCAAATTTCTGAGTCATGTCGTTGATATGTTCAAGATAAGTCCCCGTCTGCAAATTCAAACAACTTATACCCTATTTTACCTTCTATAAATCTATCCTGAATCACTATTACAAACTCTGTAAATCCTATGTTTCGTGTCAATGATGTGGGAAACATTATATACCTCCTTCAACAGATCAATTCCTATCAACTCCAACTCACTATCTAGGAAGATGATCTATAAACCCCCTTTGAGTACCTTGAACTTTGCATGCCTCTATGGTAGGTTCTTTTCATTCTACGATAGGTTCACATCATTGGCCTTCAATCAAATTATTCTGTGAGTGTTCAAATTCAGCCCTAATATTCACACTCTTAGATGTTGTTGTTGTACCTTGAGAGCCATCATCATTATTGGTGGTTTCTCTTGTTCCTGCTAACAGTTTACGTCATTGATGGGTAATCAAGTAGTTTCTACCATGTTCGACTTCAACACCTCTCTTCACATGGTCAGACTCATAATTTGGATGGGTCAAGATAGAGGTGAAGACCATGGGTCTCCTTTGATAGATCTAGGTTGTGTGGAGTTAGTCATGATTGTATGCATGAGCCTTCCTAGTTGGATGGTTGTGCCCATGTCGTGGATTCATGTATTCATATATTCATGATAATTTTTGAGTTAGATGGCTATGTCCATGCTGTTGATCCATGTATTGTTAGATTCCTACTCAGATATGTATTTTTAGGCATACATACATCAGATATGCCATATATATTGTATCATTTTTTATTTGTAGGTATCCTGGCGATGATTCTCTAAAGTCCTTGCCTTTACCTGTAAAGCATTTCAGACATCACTTCCAATTATGACTTCATGATTTAGGGGGAGTTTGTTATACATTATTTTGTCACCCTCCACTTTGTGTATTCATGCCATGAGTGTCAAAAAATATTTTCTCCATGAAACATGTCTAAAATATACCTGAATATGTAAGACTTGATTTAAAAAGATTTTGAAAAGTTTGGAAAAAACCTTGTTTTATAATCCCAACACACTTTTCACTATAGATGACCCTTTGCTTGTAACCTTTTACAAACATGTTTCTAGCACTGGAAGCATGAATTTTGTTAGGAAAATCTACGTTGGTCCTCTTTAGGCAGTTTTTCCAAAAATTGGGGAGAATCTTCCCCTACTAGTAGCCTCGAGAATGGTGACATGGTTTCAGGTTGTTGATGATAGGTGCAAGGCCTCCCTTTCATGGCCATGTATACTCTTTCCATGGATATTTCTCTTAAGATGTGGAACTCATCCCACATTTTATGGATCCTTAACTCCCTCTCCTTCCTTATAAATGAAACCCCTACCATCAACTAATGTTTGGTTTCCATCTTATGAGCTAAAGCATGCCCAATTTTTTCCCATTTGTGAAGGAGGAATTTGTTTGAAGAGTTGATGTTAGGACTTGGAGTCTCACCTGAAGGAGGCATCCAACATCAAGGCTTCTGGTTGTATTTCTCCCTTTATCATTCTAATAATAATACATTATTTGTTTTCTTTCTATAAATAAGTCTATTATTGTATATTTATTGTAGTGCTCCTTGATCTACTACATAGCTTATACTATAGATTGTTATGTTTTGTATATGTTTTTTTTCTCCACTTGTTCTTACTTCTAGGCATTTGTCTTCATCGACGAAGAGGATATTGTGAGCATGGAAGAAAAATCAGAAAGGCTAACATTAAAGGAAAGCACCATCATCAGAAAGAGGTAGGACATATATCCTCCTTCGTGCTTTTCTAGTTAGGAAAGGTTGCACATGTTTTTCTCATTTGTTGTTGGATCCTCTCATTAGGAATAGAGGGATCACTTATATTCACAGAAGGGACTGTATGCACAACACTTTTACATTACATAAATGAACAATAAATGAAAATAAATGATACAAATGATAAGACCTCCTTGGTATATATAGGAGTCTAAGGGGTCATAATATAATTAGATCCTACATAACAATAATAGTGTAATGGCACAACAATAACAATAGTTGGCTTCTATGGGGCACAACAATAACAACATGGGGGATACATGGGCACAAAAATAAAAATAGAGTGCTACACAAACAATAAAAATAAGGGGGGTACACTAGTATTATAGGGACCTAACATGCCCATATCCTTAAAAAAAGTGTTTTACTCAACGCTTGAGTAGTTCTGGATGTTTCTGTATAAAATTATCATCCTCCCATGTGGAATCAGTAGTGGTTAAGTTATTACACTTAATGAGATGCACTGAAATTAATCTATTCCTTAGTTGTAGGGTTCTTTTTTCCGTGACTCTTTCAGGTTCAAATATTATTTTTCCTTGTTCTTCAATTTTTGGAAAAATTTTTTGAACCAGGAGCTTGTCACCGATAAACTTCTTTAAGAATGAAGCATGTAAAACTAAGTGCCCTCAAGAGGATGCAGAAAGCTCCAATTTGTATGCCATAGAACCAATATTTTGCAACACCCTGTAAGGACCATAGTACTTGGTTGATAATTTATTATCCATCTTATCTTTCTTGAGGGATATTTGAGTGTATGGTTGTAGCTATAATAATACGTAGTCTCCTACATAAAAAATTCTTTCACTGTGATGTTGATATTCATGTTATTTCATTCGATTCTTCGCCCAAGTGAATTTATCCATTAAGAGTTGGAGAACATGTTGTTGATGCTTGATGTGATATTCCACTACTTGAACCTTATAATTTCCTCTTAAATAATATTTGATGTGTTAGCCACCACAATGTCCCAAGTCTGAAAGGATATCGACGGAGGAAACCTCGAAATATACTTTTATTTTGGTAGCTAGCCCTACCAAACCAGAGAGGGCTCTCTCTATGAAAAACACAACCAAGGATTTGACTGGGGAAAGAGTGGATTTTAGGGTAGATAGCTCAACTTTATGGTTTTAAAATATTTAGGGTTTTTCTACTCAATCAGGGATGAAAAGCAAGGAACTAGGTCAAAGTATCAAAGGCTACAATTGCAAGGGATATGGAGGAAAAATATAACTATGATTTTGTGATGGCTTTAGAAGTTTGTCGGTGTAGTGTAGGGTTTTAAAGAGTAAGAAAATATTAATGAGCATGTGCACCATGAATTCACTATACAAGAATGAGGATTACATAAAATGACATTCCCAACAAAATAGAGCTTTCATGAAAGAATTATGCTTATAAATATCTTAGGAAAATCATTGAAGAAGGAAGATATGGAAAGAAGACATGTATATCAATTATATAAAGCTATAATAGAGAAAACAAAATATCACAAACTCACAACATGAGAATTCCTGAATAATAGTTGCAACTGGTCCTTTGATTTCTTGTATAAAAAGATGAAATACAAGCTAGAAGAGTTTCGCCCTTTGATGTCTAACAATCAAAATGACTGAAAAATCCATACATATGGACCAAAAACATTTCCCCTCTCTCAGGGATCAAATCCTAGAATGTAGGAACAATTTACATAAATTCTTCAACAAAAACCTAATGACTAGGGACGTTAACAAACTCTCCTCACAATAGAAAAATTGATACATTTGACCTTGAAAGGCATTTACAAGCCTGAATCTACCTAATTTTTAATTTAACAAGAATATTTTCCATTGATTACATCATGAAAACATAAAAATTGATTAATTACATAAATAGAAACTGAGTTTTACTCACAAAACTAAGAAAAAAGGCTTCCAGGAAAAAGCGCAACGAATTGACAGGAAAACACAACGTGCGAGGAGAAAATGCAGTGTGCCAGGTGTAAGAGTTCCCATGCTCCAAATCTGGATCTGAAAGATGCTAGATAAATATATGTCTATTTACTACACCATAAAACCCTAAAACGTTGAAAATGACTGCTCCAAGACCTCTAAAACTCAATTCTTCCATGACTACTCCAAAAGTGCAGCGTGCCTCTAAAAAAATAGGTAGAAATGTGATTCTTTGGTAGATTCTAACCTTTTCACTGAATAGAATGTGTTGAAATGGCCCTCCTAATATCTAAAGTTTATGTATAGTTCAAAATAAATCAGAAATGAAAAATTTTTGTCATTTGGATGCCCCCCAAATAAACTACACGGTGAGGCTAGCTACCCTTTTGGACCAAAAACTATGCAAAATTTCCAAAATGCCTAAAAACTTCTAAATTTGTGAATTTTTTTCCAAATTTTGTCAAAATTATTCCAAAATTTCTCCTTATAGTGAAATAAGGATGTGTTAGGCCATGAGAGAGGCATCATCTAAAAAATCAATCATATCCTTCATTTTTTTCCTCATTAGGGTTTCTTTCAACCTTTTCTTCAACTACTTGATTCTTACCTGAGACACCTGATTTCTTGTGTAGTAATGCATGGCCATGTGTCTTTTTTAGTTTTTGTTCCTATTTTCCTTCTTAAGAATCATTTCCATGTGTAAATTCACTCTATCAAGCCATCCTACCTTGTCTTTTTCAATTTCTACCAAGATGAGCTCATCAACTGTCATTTGAGTTCTTGGTGGAGTTGCTTCTTTTTGTTGCATAAGTTCCTTATTTAGGCCTTTTTTCCTTGGTATCTTTCTTCTTACTTGTTCTTCCTTATCATCTAAATCCTCAATCTCAACTACTACTTTACATTTTTCATCTTCTTCATTCAAATCGACCTTAGGCTTATCAAAGAGTATTTGATTTACTTTTAATTTCATATTCTCTTGTTGCAAGAATGAAACCAAAAATTTGGCCTTTGACAAGCTCTCCTTAAGTTATTTGATCTCAAAATCCTTCTCCATGCTGCTTTTTTCTGGTATCTTGTTCTCTTCATTCACCTCCAAGTCTACCATGTCAGTGTCAAGATGGAATGGATCCTCATATTGCAATGGTGCTTCATGACGTGATGATGTTTCTTTCTTGCCTAATGTAGGCTTGGCTCTTTCAAAAATGTTTGGAGAAAACACATGCCTCTTTCCTCTTTGATATGTTTGAGTCACCTCAACCCTAGGTGTCCTCTTCACTAAAATTCTGCTAGATGAGACAACCTCCCTTGGCTTGGATGGTGTTGATAGTGTACTTTGGCTAGTAGGCTGACTAGCAGGTGGAAAAAAGACAATGGATCGAATGAATGTCTCCTAAGAGATTTTCATCTGTGTAATATGATGTAAGACAATGATTTTGATGAGTCCATGGCGTAAAATACTAGCTTGGTCATCAATCTCTTTATGTTGCACTTTCTATGCCATTTTAGCCAAGATTTTGTAGAGATGGTAGGGTAGGTTGAGATTTTTTACACCTGTGAAATGCATAAAAAATATGACATGATAATTGTATAGCCTTGATAATATACCCTCACATGTGAAATAGCTCATTATGGCCTTCATCAATGGAGCAAAATTGTCAAGCAACTGTCCAAAAGGAAAACATTTCTTGATGGCATCTTTATAATGACTTTTAATGAAAGCTCTGTAATTTTGAACGTCCAAGTCTGAGTTCTTGAACCACTTTTATCCAATGTTTGGTATCCCTGTAGTTGTGTCTATGGCCTCAGTTGAAATTGTAAAATTAGCTCCTGCAATGGTGACCTTATATCTCCTAAGGATTTTTTCAAATAATCTTGTTAACTTGGCATGATATCCCACTTGTTGGATTTGTTCACAAAACCCTAAAAATCCTACATTTTGAAAAAAAAAATTGGCCAATGATGAATACATCAACTCCTGAGTGTTAAGTGGCTGAAACCTTGACACTTTTCCTCCTCTGTTGTATGGTTTCTTTCCTCCCTCCATTGTTTACAATTGCAAAGCAAAACCCTAGTGAAAGAAAGGGGAAGTAGGTGAGGGTATGAAGGGATTAGGGAGATGAAATGTGGGTAGGAAATATTTAGGAGATAGAAAGGTGTATTATAAAGCTTAGGGAGGTGAATAATGGCAAAAAGAGTTTAGGGATTAGTGTAGGGAATTAAAACACATTCCTATCCCTAAAACTACCCAAAAATGCAGCGTAAGAGCTAGGGTTAGGTGTAGGGGTTAGGGAAATGAGGGTGAGAGGGTTGTAGGAAATTTATTTGGGTGTGGGGAAGGGTAGAATATGTAGTGAATTGGGTATTTTTTCTTGAAACTCAAACTATGGAGCTCACCCACCAAAAACGTAGCATGGGGACTGTGGGATGGCTTCACCAATGAAACGATGAAATAAATGCTGATAGGAGGTGGCAAGAGATTCAAATTACTTTTCAATGAGCTAATGGAACTTCAATTTCCACTAAGAACCCTTGAAGATGATTTTTTTTTCCTCTAGAAGTGAAAACATAGTGAAGGGTCAAAAACGTAACGTGGTTGGCTGAAAACACAACGTGGTTTCCTGGAGAGGGTGCCAATCACCTTTTGAGATTTTTGTTCGATGATTGCTATGATAAGATAGAATTTTCTAGTGAGTAGTGCTTAATTGCAATGGAATGACTGAAATAAATGCTTTTATGGTCATTTGTTGATTTTTGAAATCGAATTATATTCATAGTGGTGTAGTGACCCCACCATGCGTTTGTTTTTTACATTTTGAATTAAAACCAAAGATTTGGAACATTGAGAAACATATTACGTCATATTTGAAATGAAATTACACTTTAAAAGGCTTTATTGAGAATTTTCCATATTACTACTCCTTCAATGCCAGATTTATTGGTGAATTGGTAGAAATTTTATTATTTTGACCCTATCACCTAATGGTGACACTTCATGAAATGGGATGAATGATGACCATGGTGGTGTGACTGAGATGATAATGGATAAATTTTAGTTGTGACTCATCGAACTGAATGATGGAAATTACCAAAACATGAATTTTGGAAGGAGTAGTAACAGACCTAAACACACTAGCCAGTAACCAAATTTTTATTTGAAGACCTACTGAAACCATAAAAATTTGACTAAGACCCTAAAAAAAACCTTGTAAGAACATATTTGATCACTAGTGACTGGTAGAACTGTTAGGCACTAACACGATGAATGGTGGCTGATATCGATAAAGTGTCATAAATGGGGTCATTTTTGTTGCAGTATGGAAGGAAGTGTTATACCTCCATTTAGTTAAAGGTAACCACTTGTGTTTGTGTTATCACATAAAAAGAAATGAAAATATACTTCAAAATATTTGTTCACTATCCTAGTTTTCCTGTCAAATTGAGGATGATAAGATGAGCTATGAGATAACTGAGTACCAAGTCAAGAAAATACTTCCGTCCAAAAATTTCTAGTCAAAATGGGATCTCTGTCGGTTACAATAATATTTGGGTTTCTATGTAGTTGTTGAATTGTTTCAATAAATGCAATAGAAATTGTATTGTATTTAAAAGGATGAGATAATGCACAAAAGTGTGCATAATTGGTAAGTCTACCAACTACCACCATAATGACACTCTTTCCTTTATACTTGGGTAAACCTGTGACCAAATCCATTGAGACCTCCTCCTAACGCTGAATTGGAATGGATAAAGGTTGTAACAGACTTGGGGTCTTATTTGTCTCAACTTTATTTTGTTGGCAAACCAAACATTCTCTCACAAACTTCTGAATATCATATTTAACGCCATCCCTAAATAATTCCTTCTTGACCATGTGGAAAGTTTTTAAAAATCCTAAATTCCCTCCTAAGGGTGAGGTGTGAAATTCGAAAAAGAAAGTTTTTCTTTATTTGGGAATTCTTACAAGGATTTAAGCGATATTTTTACCATATTGAATCATTTTTCCAGCTAAATGTATTAGATGTACTGGGATATTGTCGCAAGTTTTTAGTGAGTGTCCACACCTCTTCATCATTCTTCCATTCATCCTTTTCTTTGGTTATCCAATCAATTTGGATAATAGAAATGGCACAAAATTTTTCTATAGATTATTTCAAAGTCATAACCCAACATCTTTGTGAACCATTTTTAATTCTCTTCTGAAGATAATATTTATTCCAAAAATTATTTAAGACTATCATGATCTTTTTTTACCTTGAAGTGTCTTCCCATTAGGTAAGGTCATTATTTCTTTAGTGCATGTAATATTTCCAACATTTCCTTCTCATAGGTAGGTATGTGTAGATATTTTCCTTTGATTTGACATTTTTTAAAATAGATGGGCCTTACTTCTTCCATTAAAACAACACCAATTACATTTCCTCAAGCATCACATTCCACAATACAAGTTTTTGTGAATTCAATGGTAGCTAAGATAGGTGCTTGACACATTTCCTCTTTAAGATGTTCAAAATCCTTAGTTACTTCTGGAGTCCAATGAAATGCATCTTTCTTCAGTAATATTGTTAGAGGTGTTTCTATTATCCAATTATATATCTAATACGGTTGTGGGGATTTTCTATTCCTTAATGGATTTAATTTTTTTAGGGTCTACCTTAACACCCCCATGAGATACAATATGACCCAAATATTCCACCTCATGTACTCCAAAGAAAAATTTTGAGGTTTTTTCATATAATATTTTCTCCTCCAATAGTTTGAGCACCTTCTCAACATGTTGAACATGATCCTTCGAAGACTTGTTGTAGATTATTATATCATAAAATAATACTAAAAGACATTTTCTAAGGAATATTTTGAGAATGGAATTCATCAAACCTTGAAATGTGCAAGGAGCATTAGTAAGGCCAAAAGGAATGAACAAAAATTCCTAATGATCCTCATGAGTCTCGAATATTATTTTCAGAATGTCTTCAGTCTTCATTCTAATTTGATGATATCCTAAATTTATCCATGTAATTCATTGAAAAATATATCAATGATAAGAATGGAAAATTTATCTTTAATAGTGAGCTGGTTTAGATCCCTATAATATATAAAGATACACCATGATCCATACTTCTTATGTTCCAATAATACTGTAGCAGATAAAGAACTTTGACTAGGTTGAATTATACTGAACTCTAACATTTTTGCAACAATACATTTAATTTCACTTTTTTGGGCATAAGGATATATGTAAGGTCTTATGTTTGGATGGAAAATTCCTGGAATGAAATGAATAACATGATCATGCTCACAAATATTTGGGAGTCTCAAAGTCCTTGAAATGATTGTCCAATAATTTTTTCATATCTGGAGAAATAGATGATTTCAATGTTTGAACCTCTAGTGAGCATGAATATGCAATTACACCCTGTTTTTATTTCTTCATAATATATTTCATGCAATTAGACTTGAGTATATTCCCTAGTTTCCTTGTGATACCCCTTAGCTCAACTTCCTTTCCTTCCCAAAAAAAAATTCGTGAAAATTTCTTGAAAATTAAATATTACTATCCCTAAATATTAAACCATTGGAATCCTAGTACAACATCAGCACCACCCACTGGAATGGAAAGCATTGGAACATTCAATACATATTCCCCAACGGTTAACATGATATTATGGAAATTTTGAGAGTAGTTTATAGTTCCTCCATTTTCAAGAATCACATGACACTATGGTGCTAGATATAGGAAGCAATTCAATTCCTTGGTTATCTTACAATGAATGAAATTATGGGTAATACCATAATCAATAAACACTATTACCTTTTTATTCTTGATATATCCTTCGATATTGAGAGTTTCAGGAGTATTAATTATTATAAATGCATTATAAGATATGGTCAGATTAATTTCTTCTTTGTCTAGGGTTGGTTCCTAGTGTATATTATCCTCTTTTGATGATTCTTGTTCCTTTTTTTCCTCCTCTTCATAATCTATGTAGAATTTTTTATTAGCACACTTATGACCTTATCACAGCTGTAACAAATCCCTTTTGTTCCTTTTTCCTTTAATTTTTGTGGTGTCAACCTTGTAGGTTGTGGAAGGCTAGGAGTAGCAACACTTCCATCTTTATAGTTGTGGGTGGTAGACTTCCTTGTTGCCATAATTATTCTTTCAAATTTTCTTGACACCTTGAATGCCTTCTCTAATGAACAAAGTTCTCAAAGTTGAACATCATGTTGGATGTTATCATTTAATGTCCCTATGAATAAATCAATTCTATAATCCTCTGGAATAGCAGTTACCCTAATATTCAATTTTTGGAAGTCTTCAATGTGCTTCGCCATTTAAACATTTTGTTTGAGATTTATAAATGGGCTAAAGAAGAGGTTGCTCTTGTTATCCTCATAATGTGTTATCATTTTCTCCATAAAAATTTACCAAGTGACAAGTGGTTTACAAGAACAAACCCATCAATACCATAAAAAAATATTGGGTTCTAAATACAAAGATGTGATGTGTAACTTTTATGTGTGTTTCAGATCATGGAGATCAAAATATTTCTCCATTTGTAGTATCCATGTTATTGGATCCTTGCCATCAAACTTACACATATCGATATCTTTAATGTGTTGGTTCTTAAACCCAACATTGGATTCTCTAAAATCATAATTGATATTCCTTTTGTCCTCATCATGAGTTTCATGGAATACCTTTTCACCATTAGGAAGCATTTCTTGTAGCAACTTTGTAAAACCTTACTTCAAACCATCCATGTGTGCTTTTTGTTGTGGTTCCTGTGATTTCGCAGATTTGGCAATACCAAATGACAAGACAACATCAAACCACTTTGGGATCTTAGGATCTAGCCCTCCTGGATCCAGAGAGGGATCTCTCTATAAGGTAAAGAAATGTATATCTTTGAAGTTCAATTTAAGGTATTAGGCTAGTTATAGGGCACAAGGGTTTTTTTGTTTGTTTGTTTGTTTGGTTGGGAAACATGAAAGAAGGGTTCAATGTAAGGTAAAGGAATGAGGATAGAAGTATTTTTGGCAATAGGGAGATAATTCAAAGAGAAATTAGGTCCATTGGGCAATGGGGTCATAAAAGGGTTTACTTGCAATTCAAATATCCAAGGCCTTCAAAGGGCTAGTCATCTAAAACAGAGGATCTCTTAAGTTGATAGTGTGGGATGAAGCAATAAGGAAGTGAATGGGAAAAACATGGAAAACCTTCCAAGGTGACCACTTTGGAGTAAATATAGGGACAGGGCATGCCTTAACCTCTATGATCTAAACTCCTAATGAGGCTAACTCCGAAAAATGACAATACAGCAGTCCTCCTGACTACTTTCGGACAATAGAAAACATTTAATTTTAACACAGAGTGAAAACTAAGATCAGAGAAAGACTTTTAACCTTATCTGCTTTTGGCATTCGACTCAAAGGGATCTTAGAAAGGCTAATTGTTGAAAAGGAACCTATGGGATAGGGCTAACTCTAAATCTTACCGATTCCCAATTCTTTCAGCTAAACCAAACAAGAACATCTAAGAAACAAATTCTAAATTCATACATCAGTAAGCATGGGCAGGCCAATGTCTTTGACTGGTTAAATTATATTGAATTTGTCTTTAGATACACAATCAACAGAAAACATAAAGATAAGAAAATACAGTGAGCATTAGGGTACTTGTAGCAGTATGTCCTAAGCTAAATTTACTGTTTTCTTATTAGAGAAAATGAAACATGATGTAAAATAGGGAGAAAACAATAACAAAGAAGGAACACATGACCACTGATTTAGATCAGGATCCGATGAACATGCTTGTCATATTAGAAGTGCAAAACCAGTCACATACATCCTTGTCCAGTAGCTTGATATCATTCAGAAATAATCTCCCCGCCTATTCACAACTACTACTCATAGAACTCTAACTCAGTGAAACTGCTTACAATCAGTGCTTTTTCAATATTCAACCAAAATTTACAATGTATTTATTCTAAGTTCTTATAGGTGAAGAGTGATAGTAGTGGTAGATAGAACTTAAATGATTCATTAAAAACAGAGGGAGAAATGTCTTTCGAAGCCCACTCTGTTTTAATGTCTTTACATTGACTTTCAGTACCCTTTAGATGAAATAGGAGTTTTCGAAAAATTGATAATAAATCAAGGGTATGTTCCATGAAGTACTCTCCGGCTGGAGGTACTCTGTTTGTACTCTGAGACAAGGAAGGATGAAGATTTTCCCTTCAGGCCTTCCATGCTTTGTAACTAATGCACTGACAGTTCTTTAGGTCTTCTTGTCAGAATAATAACTGCATTGGATCTCAATGAAGAATAGAGAATGGGTAGTAGTGATTTTGGTCCTTTATTCGGTAAAAGGACTGTCCTGCTGATATGTCCTCTACGCTGCTGTGATCAATTATTGTATTTAATCTGTGCAGACCGAGGATTATGCTTCTTAATCTTCAATATTATGCTTTCAATCCTTTAATATCTTTGATTTCTTCTTCAGTGCTCTTCGGCTCTGCACTGGTCTTTTACCATGATTGTGATTGTGAAAACAGTTTCAATTCACCACCTTTGAAACCTGCAAAACACAATAAAAATGTTATAAAAACCAGTGGGGTGGGAAAGGACTGCTTTGAAATGGGGTGGGCAAGGAATGATTGTTAGGCTGCAGAGGGCGGTAAGTTGACAAACCGGAATGGTTTTCGCGTAGTGTTCAAGTGGTTTAAGATTTTAGCCAAAAAAATGCGATACCATACAGTGATTGACACATGGAAAACTAAAACCGCCCATTTTGCATTTTTTTGAAGCATTAAACCTTGGGCGCAGAAAAAATGCAAAACGTGGCTTCAGTCGTCAGATCTGGAGAGTTAGATCCAACGGTGCGGGTTGCATGCGATCAGAGGTAAGATGCATGGGCGGAACATATGGGTAGGGTCAATGGCGGGTTACATCCTGACCGTTGGATCTTGGGAACGGACGGTCAAGATATGTCGACGAGAGAGAAATGAGAAGAGTGTGGTTTGATGGTTAGAAGTAATGTGGACTGTCCAATCTAACTTGATCAATGACGAAGATCTAATTGGAGGTCGGGCTAGTGAAAAGTTATGAGTGGAGCACGATGAGATCCTAGCCGTTGGTTCTTGTGGATTCAACAATCCAGATCGAATCAGTGGATGTGATGACGGGGGGCTGTGAACAAAGCACTATTGAATCTTGATCGTTGGTTCTTGTGGATTCAATGGCTGAGATTAAATTGCAGGATCGGCATCAGAGGAGGAAAAGTGGACGGGACTTTGGATTTGCGATGTGCGATCAAGCGCTGGCCGTTGGATCAGGAAAGATCAACGGTCTGGATTAACTCGGAGGGGAATAGACAGAGGTCTATGTATGGAGCGTGATTAAATCCTGGCCATTGGTTCTTATGGATTCAACGGTCCAGATCAAATCGGCGGGGTCGGGTGATGGGCTCTGTGAACAAGGACCGATCGAATCATGATCGTTAGTTCTTGTGGATTCAACAGCCAGGATTAAATCGGGAGTCGGCCATCGGGGGAAAAGAAAAGTGGGAAGACTAGATTTACGCGATGCAATTAAGCATTGGTCGTCGGATCGGAAGAGATCAATGGTTGAGATTAAATCAGAAAGGAAATGATGGAGGGCTTGTGATGGAGCACGATGAGATCCTAGCTGTTGGATCGGGAGAGATCAACGGTCTAGATTGCATTGGCAATCGAAGGGGAAAAAACTCATCGCATCAGAAAATTATGAAGAACAAAAGGAAAGACTGAAAAGAAAGCTCCAACTGCGATTAGTAGTTAGGCCTTAGCACTTGGTCGTAGTGCAGGTCACATGTACAAAAGGGGCTGGGGCCAAGGCCGAAAGGGGCTTAAGGCCTTAGTGTAGAAAATGGGTTTTCAGGCCAAAAAACAGGGATTTTTAAGCCAAATGAGGGGTTCTGATAGGCAAAAGAAGGGGTTTTTAAACCAAATAAAGGGAAATATGTGGCTTAAAAGGGGATTTAGGATGGTTTAGAGGTTAAATAAGGATTTTTCTGAGGGATCCTTTGAAGGAAACAAAGATGAAAATGGGAATTTGTGGGAGTGCAAAGGGGAAAATGGAGGCCTTTTGAAGACAGTTTTTTTCACAAAACAGCGTGGTTCTTTACTGGAAACAACAGTGAAGGTAACTTTGTAGTATAAGGACAACATATTGAGGCTTCAAGAATGATATATTTACAAAGGAAATGTTTCTCTTGAAGACTCAGAAACATATTTAGCCACCTGTTTTCTTGAAAGATTTTTATAGGTGGCTAACACTTTTAATCCATCCTCAAATCATTCATGTATACTTTTAATATATTCTTCAAACAATCCATCTTAGCTTCCATTTCATTTTTGGTTACTCTTTAGGAGAGAAAAATTTGTTGCACTTGGTCACGCAATTTTGATAAATCATGTCTCATTTCTTTCTCTTCTTCATGCGTCATAGAAGAGATTTATGAATTCTTACTAGGTATTTCCATTTTTTGTTACAAGGCATTTTTGAATCAAACAATGGTATCTATACTTCACTATCCCCTTTGAATCACTTCAAACTGATTTTAAAAAAATATATATGCAAAATTTAAAACAAATACACACCTTTTTCTTACATTTTTGGAGCTCGATATTTACATTGTTGTATCTCTATAATTTTGGATCTTCAAAGTCTGAAATTTTGTCCTTTGGTATCCCTCTGAGTCTTCTTTCCAACCCCACAAGTTATATCGATATTGGATTCTTCAGGAAAGAGTTATGTCCATTCTCCCACAATGTCATGATTATATACTATTTTAGTAGAGAGAAATTGTATAGAGTGCCATGTGTCATTGTTTCAACCTTTGGCTCTAAAAATGATACAAGAAAAATATAGTCCATGAACATTCATACAATTTTAATGAAATTCAAATCTAATGCTCGAAGACAAATTTTTAACGCTTTTCCCTAGGTCACATGTTTGAGATGGAATTCTGGAGCCTACAAAAACCCTACCTTCCTCGGATCATATCTCCGAAAATATAGCGAACCAAGATCTAAAATTTGTACACAAAATTCACAAATATTTCATATCCACGTGGTTGTAATTACAGATTTTTAAGCCTTGTAGACAAAAATGTATATTTAAAATTCCAATATGTCCTCTTTGAGGAAGATAAACCCTAGAATCCAAAGCTCTGATACCAAATGTTATGCAACCAACTCACAAAATAGAAGAAAAGATAGATCAACCATTAAAAAATTATCCTCTTTGAGGGGGAACCCCCCTTTACATTACATAAATAAATAATTCTTGGATGATAAAAATGATAAGGACTCCTTAGTATATATAGGAGTGTAAGGGGTCACAATATAATCAGAGCCTACATAACAATAATAATGTAAGGGCACAACAATAACAATAATGGGTTTCTATGGGGCACAATAATAACAACATGGGGAATACCTGGGAACAACAACAACAATAGGGGGCTACACTAACAATAACAATAAGGGTGATACACTACTATTATAGGGACATAACACTTACTAAAAAAAATTCTACTAGATTCTCGTGTGTGTGTGTGTGTGTCTATATATATATATATATATATATATATATATATATTATGTTTCTAACTTTGCTACATAAGAAATGAGGGGATCTTTGATGGATTATATGAGAATATTTTGAGCCCTTATTTCCCCTTTTATATACTTTTCTAGAGATTGAGCTTCTTCTTTTGGAGGCTTAGTAATTGATACCTTAACATGTTCAAAAACTTCATTTTCTATGAGGATCAAACATGTCCTCTTCTTCCATGCAATAAAGTATAATGACCCAACCAATTTGTTGCTTTCCTTGCAAAATGAAGTCATTTAACAAATTGAGACATATATATAAAGATAATTACTTGTGAAGTTACTCCTTGATTACAATATATCCAAGTTGGTTCCTTCTTTATTTTGATGATGATGTTGATAAGAAGATATCTTCTTTATGAAGATCTCTTCCTTCAAAATTGATCCTTCAAAGAGAGGGATATCACCTTGATTCCTTGATTATGATGAAAACATCTCTTCTTGCTTCCCTTAGATGTGTATATTTAAAGATACTTCAATGAGTAGTCCTTCTATAAGAGAAGTTAGGGTCATGCAGATATTTTCTTTGTGATGATGATGTGAGCTCTCAAGAATGTTTCAAGTGTATAACCCATCTTAGGATTTTGAGGTATTATTTCTTTGAGATGTGATGATCCTTGAGATGAATGGTCCTTTTTTATGGAAGTGACGCTCTTTATTATCTTCTTCGACCCTTGAGTGTTCTTCTTTAAGCCTCCTTCCCTTATCCTGTCACCTCAGCTCAGATACCATGTTGAGAAATCTAAGGGAAGCTAGGTTAGGAGATTTATCTTACTTGATGACTGCTTGTGATATATTTTTACTTAAATTGGTTATATTCTTCTTTCACTTTTTTATTATCAGTGTTCTCTTCATCAAATAACTATGAAACCATAAGGAACAACAATACAAAGGATACGATATTTAGGTGATAAGCCAGGGCAAAAACCTATCCAAGTGAGAGGAAAACCCACAAGAATTATTCTCTTCTTATACACCTTAAATTGCTGAATTCCAAGACATATGAACCTTGACCAGGACCCTCCAATATTGATTCAAATATTTTTTGCTTTCCAGTAACTTCTGCAATTTTGATCCCCGATAGATTTGTCTAAAACTTTGACCTCGCAGTGGATTCTTCTGCAACTTCGACCTGCCCAACAAATTCTTTTACAACTTTGAATTGTCCAACAAATTCTTATGTAGAAACCCTTGACTTGACATGTGTGGAGATTATGATAGTTTCTTCCTTCTTTCCTCTTCGCTTAAGTTGATTCTCTCTCCTAGATAACTTGACTTGCAAGATGTACTTCTTGATGCCCTAACTCGAATTCTGAAACTTGGTCTTTATTACTGCACTAGATTCCCCAATTCTTTCACACGTGTGGAAATGAATAGCCCAAAACAAATATAGAAATCTTGCTTCTCTTTCCTTCTCTTTGTCCTTTCTTTCTTCGTACTTCTTTCTCATTCGTTATCAAACTTGAGAGAGGTGATGAATTTCCTAAGTGAGTTTGAAGTCTCCCTTATATATAGGTTTCCCACAAGGCCGAATAGATCCTTTAGGCAGACTTGATATTTGCAACATGATGAGGTCTTGGAGGGTCTTTTGACTCAAATATTTATTTCGTTACAATATGTAACATGCCCAAATGGGTCTTACATACATGATAATGACTCTCTTGACTTGTACACTCAATGACAAGCCCTAAAATCTCTCAATGGGAATTTGACCTAAAAATAAATCTCCCTTGAGCATGAAACCCATGCCTCAAGAATAACAATAATAAATTTATTTTTCTCTATTCATTAAATATATAAAATCATGATTACGTATGTCATTATGAAGACCAAACCTAGTTACATATTTCAACAATTTAAAGCGATTTTTCAAGGTCTTCCTGAAATTATTTTATAAGCTTAATCAAACAACATTAGAAGGAATTTTGAGGAAAAATCATAGTTTTTAAGAAAACCTTGAAGATACTTGGAGGAGAACTTCAAGTTGTCATTGTAAGAAAACCATGAAGATACTTGGAGCAGAACATGAAGTTGCCTTTGCAGGTAAACCTTGAAGATACTCGGAGTTGAACTTGAAGTTGTGTTTGCAAGCAGATCTTGTAAAGAGCATACCTTGAAATCATTCTAAATTATATCTTCACAAAATTATTTTATAGATTTGGAATAAGATCATAAAGTTGTCTTGAAGAAGTCTAAAGCAAACCATGGTGTCTATCTACATGTTTTCAAGCAGATCCTAACATTTTTCTTATAGGAGACTTCAAGCAAGAAACATTGAAGCAGTTCTTGTTGATGTCTTGGAGAAAAATTATTGGACAGAGTAAGGGCATTTTTCTTAGCGATGATCTAAAGTATGGAGTGTTGAGTCTCAATTTTTCCTATTTTTTGACGCTTTTCCCAGGCCTTACTTCCATTATTTTGAACTCTTTCTGCTCCTAATTATGCTTAGTTCAGCTATATTGTTTAGTTTTGGCTAAAAGGGTGCTATAAGCTTAAGTTATGTAAAATTAACATAATAAGTGTCAATTTGCCTTAAACTTGAAGTATTCTTTGGCCTAGATTTATCTTTATTAAATTACCACTCCAACTAATCTAGAACTCATGTGCAGATTTTCTTTGATTCAAAAAAACTCCACATCTCCTGCAGATGCTGCAGGAATCCTGTAGCCAATTTCCTATAGCCATTCCAGATTTCCTGCAGCCGTTGTAGATTTCCTGCCACAGATCCAGATTTCCTGCAGCAGTTCCAGATTTCTCTCAGAAGCCCTGATTTCCTGTAGCGACATCAATAGTTGACTATGTTATATTTATTGCTGGATACAACAAGGACATAGGTTTTGTGTGGAATTTGTTGCACATGAAGGCTATCCTATTGGCTACTTCGAGCCTCCTTTTGAAAGAACCTGAACTTACAGATTTTCTCTCGTAACCAAATTTCATGCAGCCATTTTGGATTTTCTGCAGCTTCAGTGATGTACCAGAAATTGTCTAATCCATGCTTTCAGTCATCGATTAGACTCAACATAAGCTAAATTCGATAGTCTAGATCTGTATTGTTGGCTGATAGCTTAGATTAGTCATTCGAGCCAAATATGGGCTTTATAGATTGTATAAAAGGAGATGTATTTCATATTGTAAAGGAGGTTGGGTTGGGATTGATGTTGATAGCAAGATATTAGACTGTACTTGATTGTAATTTCCATATTAATAAAATAGTCTATTTTATGTTTACCTTTCTGAGCAGCTTCTTCTACTTTTGAAGGAGTTGTGAGCGAGCGAGGGCCCCCCTCGCTCAAAACTCTCGCACAACATAGTGTGTGTTTTATTTTTGTTTCATTTATGCATTAATAATTCATATACACGGCTAGTGCTTTGTTTCTACATTTCCTACAACAGACTGTTAATTGGTTAAGTGATTTAATTATTTATGTTAATAAGTTATTTTCATTTGATCAATTTTTGGATTCATGCTCTTTAAGTTGGATTCTTGATTGTGGTTGATATTTTATCTTTTATTGCATCAATATCAGCAAACCCAAGTGCTATAGAGGGATTTTATAAGCCACTCCATAGCCATTGCTGCTAAAGTATTGATACAGGAAAGAAGCATGAGTTGTTGATTGTTGTTTGGTATTTATCTTTTCATAGTCAATATCAACAATCCTAAGTGTTGTAGAGGGATGATATTTTCCACTCCATAGCCATTTCTGACAAGTATTGACATAGGAAAGAAGAATTAATTGATGTGTGTATGATAGTTAAATTATGAACACTTTGAGTAATAAGCTTGCATATATTTTTCATAGCATCTCACAAGCTTACCTACCCTATGTTGACAATTTAAGATTGGAAAATTATACGTCTATAATTTGATTCAAAATTTGGTCACTATAGGAATTCCCTGTGCCACTACAGGAAATTTTTGTTCATGTGCTGCACGAATTCCCTGTGTCGATGTAGGAAATTAAACTCAGATCAGGTTGACAATTTATTGGAAAATTATAAGTCTATAATTTGACTCAACATTTTTGCGTCGTTGCCGAGGAGGTGCTAAGGATGTTACTGAATTTTTTTTAGTTTGATTTTGTCGATTTTGTTTTTGCAGGATTGGGGGAGTCGAAGTGATAAGACGAAGGGCAAAACCCACACACCCACAGAGGTTAGAAATTCTCCTAAGCCATGTCCTAATTGTTTGGTAAGTAGAATTTTTGAATTTGTTTCTTTTTACGTTTTTTTATTTCTTGGGTGCTGTAAGAACCCCCCTCATCTATTCAACCATGTGCTAACAGGACATACCAACTAGCTTGTTGAAAACAAAGAAATGGTGTTTCAAGGCATTTTTCAATGAGGCCTTTTAGGCTAATATCAATCATCCAATGTGTTATCACCCTAGTAATTCTTAGGTCATGGTATTTTGGTTTATAGTTAAAGAAAAGCAAGGGTAACCAAGAACCTCTTTTGAAATCTAGGATCTAGCCTTCCTAAATTCCGGAGAGGGATCTCTCCTCAAGATTTAGCTTGATTTTTGTTATAAAATTTTAGGCTAGGTATGATTGGACAATTGGTTTGCTTTGAAAGTTTGGTGGGAATAAAGGTACTTCAAGGTAAACCACAGAGGGATCTACCAGACCATTGGGCTATGGATTCAACTTCTTGGCAAGCAAAGCTAGGAAATAAGGTCAAAATATCAAATGTACTAAGGGCAGGGTAGATGACCTTCAAAGGGTTTGGAATAGGATTTTTGATGAAATGACAAGGTCTAAACAAAAGGGCAATTAGGAATCCTTAAGTTACAGAAATGAAGATGAAAGAAAGGGGTCAAACAGGGACTAAAATCATTTAAGAATTCTTAAGTCAGGTTATCAGCAAAAAACATATCAATGAATAACTAGTAAAAAATAGGGAGCTTTTGACACTAATCCTATATAAATCCTCCTAGTTAATCATTAAAGACAAAAAACATGTAATGAATGTATGGAACTTAGAAAGATAAACAGTGAAAACAGGAAAATACTTGACTTATCTGATCAACACAAGAATCTTGAGTTATGATGTCTTTTAGTCTTAGTTCCAGTCTGCTACTTTACAAATCAACTCACACAAACTCCAATGTATTCAACAAAATGTCTATAGTAGTCTTGACAAATTTTATTCCACCCTTAATACTTCAAAAAGAGAATTATTTATACAATTCGATTATTCACAAAATATCTAAGAGATATGAGAATATATCTAGGAAAAAATAAAGATTATTACATAGAAAGAGGGACAACTGCAAAAAAAACTGGCAAGCTGTCCTCTTATCAATAAAAAATAGGATTCGTTATCTGAACTTATTGCTTTGTTGTAGTTGCTCTCTGGTACCTGGAAACAATATATGTTAGAAGATAACTTGGAAGACACTCTTTCCCATTCACCTTCTTTAACGTGTGCTTTATCTCTGATACTCTTTACGTTGTTTTCTAACTACTTTACTATTGTAAAATAAGGAATAATCTGCAGTAAAAATATTTTTGACTGATACTCTTTGACTCTGATCATTACCCTGATACACTTTAACTGCAAATCTTACCCTTTAGGCAATAGTAATTTTCTCCTTTTTCTATAATTTTCTTCTCTGTTTGCAAACCTTTATATCAAATCAGTGAATTCCTGCCAATGTTCTACATTGGGAATCTTCATGTTCTTCAATTTCCTGTAGCTCTCATATGCCTCTGTATAATTAGCAAAGTTGGGCTTGACAATGAAGATGTATTTGATCTCATTCTTTAGAAAAAAAAAGTTCTCAAAATATTCCAAAATAACTTTTCCAGTAGGGGAGCCTTGTGGTAAAGGTTTGTTGACCTGCTCTTTGGCATAAGCCTTGACTTTCTTATCATAATCCTTCTGTGCCATTAACTTTTCGTTTAAGGCATGAATTTCTGAAAGGCCTGCTTGTGTTAGTATAGTGTATTTGGCTCAAAACCTTGTAATTGACAGTTTCATGTCTTTACATTTTTCCTCCAAATTGTTCATCATACTTATTTTATTCAAAACTTTCTTGATTTGTAGTATGCTTTTAGTCCTATCCTGAATTTTCAGCTCTTCAAGCTCTTATTTGTTTTTTCTGTTCAAAAATGTAATTAGTTTCAAAGCAAGAGAAGGTTTGTCAGCTAGTTCTTCTTTTGTATTCTGAATTTCTATTTCTGCTGCCTTGAGTAAATCCTTCTGTTCATAAATAATTTGGATTGAGGGCCACTTTAGATGTATGCCTTGAACTATGTTGTTCCATAGATAATTCTTGATATATGACACCTGTTGACTAAGATTAACCTGTTGTTGTAGAATATTCACCTGCTCTTGAAGTATATTGGCTCTTTTCTCATGTCCCTTGGATGTAATCAATGCATCTCTATTTGATGTTTCGAGATTTCGAATGGTGCCTTTCAAGTTGATTATCTCTTTATCCTTTAGGGACATGTCTTCCAGAGCCTTTACTATGTCAGTTGTTTCACCTATTTCATTTACTTGTGATGTAGATGATGATGTGGCAGAAATATCTTTAGATGTAATTGACACTGCAATTGCCAATACTCCTTTTGGTGCTAAATTTTCTGCCAATGTAGAAGGAACAACAGTACTGACAGTTGCAATAACTATAGGAATGGAAGCTTCCTATGCTTTTTTCAATGTTTCATTTTCTTTCATTAGAGTTTCTATTTTATTTTCAATCTCTTTGATCTGAGTTGTCATATTTAAAACTACCTGCATAGTTTCTTCCTTTTCTGTTTTCTCTTGAAGAATTTCTTTAGCCTATGGGTGCTCACTCTGTGGCAGTTTAAGTTGCTTTCTCAAGGCAACAATATCTTCATTATTTTGCCTTATGAGAGGTTTTACAACTTCAATATTGGAGGGATCCACTCCAATTTATATCACCAAGTCTTTTAAGGATTTGATCATCAAATCATTAGCATGAAGAGATGCTTTATCTAATTTCATTTGAGTTTGTAAATTAGATATTGTCTTCTGAAGCATGGTACCATTCATGGTTTTGTTGACTACCTTCGAATACAACATTTCTGAAGCACTTCTATGAAACTCTATCTGGTCAAGTTCATGTATAGTATATGCATTTACTTCAAACTCTGTTTTCCTATAATTTGTATCTGACCTTGGGTCTGTAACTATTGGTTGGAGAAAATACATGATCATTTTATGTTTTGAATAATCAAAAGTTGTCACAAGTCTGTCTTTATCTCCTGGTTTTTCCTTAAGAAGTTTAAAATATACCTCATTCTTAATTTCCTCATTCTTTTCCCTGATCTTCTTGAACTTTTTATGGATGTCAGAATCAGTTTCTTTTGCTGCTTTAGAGGAGGAGGGAGCTTCTATATTTATCTATGTCTCAACCATTTCTTTGCCTTTTCCCTGTGATAGTACCTGTTCATTCTTAATTTCTCTAAGTGTTTCATTGAAAATTTTTGTGGCCTCATCATCTGTTTGCTGACCATTATTATCATCTATATCTATGATCTTTTCTTTTTCTTCAGTAATCATTCTGGCCTTGTTGCTGCAAATTGTCTTAAATTTATTTTCTATAATTGTTTCTGCTAAATAATCTTCTTCTTTTCTAGGTATTTTATTAGACACTTCTGCTTTTTGCCCAACTGTAACCACCTGTGTACTGTCCATCTATTTTCCTTGCATGTTATCTATTTTCATTCCCTGAATATCATCAATCAATGTGTTTGCAACCCATTCCATCTGATTAACATACTTTTCAATTAGTGGCTTTGACTCATGGAGGAATGGAGTTAACTTACACTTGACCTTGAGGTTACTTAAAATACCTTGAGGTTCATAGTTCCAGTAAAAGCTTTCTTGGAACTTGAATGTTGATAATTTGATGATTACCTCTTTCAAAGCATCTCTGCTATTGACTATGAAGGGGCCAATTTGAATTTTTAGCTTGAACTGTGCTTTCTTTTTGGAGGCTATGAAATTCACTGCATTTGCATTCAAAATCTGCCTTAAGTACTCCAAAGCAAAAATTCTAGTAGTTAGAAACTTGGGTAATTTGTAAGGAGTCAAGAGTGCACCATATACTCTGATTTCTATGTGATTTTTGTACAAATACCATTCTCCAACCTTACAGTTTTCAGACAACTGTAAAATTATTTTGATTTCTTCATTAATCCTTGGTGGCTCTTCTTTGTTCAATAAACTCATCGCAGGTTTAATAAACAAATCATTGAAGTCCTTATAGCTGTATTCACTGTTGTCTTTCCTGATTAGAGAAGTCCAGAATATCACAGAAAGAGGTTTGCCTTCCACATCCATCTTCTGTAATGCAATTGGAAAATTGTCTGCCTAAGAAAATAGGAAGAAATGTAACAGATATGATGAATATATGAACACTTCTTCATCAGGTAATTTAATTAAATGATAATGCATATTATCAGCAATGAATTTAGCAAAGTTGAAGACCAGTTCTGGATGTTGTCCTAGAGACAATGTAGAGAGGAAACCTAGAATGGAGGCATCTGTAAATTCATCATTAGCATAGCCTAGAATTAATGACAGCATGGAAATGATTTGTCTAGAGCCCTCAGGGAGGTAAAAAGTATAATAAGGTGGATTTACCTTAGGAAGGTTAACATGATTTGGCATGAAGTTTTGAAGGATCATAAACTTCCTAGGGAAATTCAGGTCTAAATACATCTGAGTCAAATCTTCAATGGACAATGATACTTCTCATGGATCATGGCTTAGTTGGAGCATATCACTGATGGCTTCAGCAGTTATGTAAAACATGACCTCATTATCTTTGTTCACCATGCATCTCTGGTCAGGGATATAGTGTAATTGACACAACCTAATGAAATCTTGAGCTTGATGGGTAATGGGAACCACGTATTTAGGCAAGTTGGATTCCCATATAGGTATATGATTTGCCACTTTCTTCTCAAATTTTTCATGACACCAACTACGTACTTCAAGCAGATCAAATTCTAAGGTAGCATCAGCAATTCTATAATCTAAATCAATCAAGGGATTGTTCTCTTCAGAGGTGACAGGTGGTTGCAACGGTCTGAATACTTCAGTGCAATCCACAGTTAAGATAGGAGTAGGTTTATGAATTTTTGAAGGTTTAGGGTTTGGAAGCTTCCTGGAGGCAGGCTTCTGAGGTTTGGGACCTCCAATCCTAGGAGTAACCTTATTTTTTGTCATTTTAAACGAAACTGAACAAGATTAGATTGTTTTCTCAGTTTTTTTTTTTGAAACAGAAGGTCAATTAAGCTACTTTTGGGAAAAATTCAGAATCTGGGCAAGGGTTTTATGATGAAAACGTAGATTTTCAATATACAGAGGACTGGAAAGGGATTTTAATTGTTTTTTCGGTAATTCAAATTGATTTTAACTGTGGAAATAGATTTTGGATGGTCCAAAGTCTTCAGGCGGAAGTGGAAAATTCTGGGAAAGGTTTGACATGGTTTCCTCTGTTTCTTCAAGGTTTGAATACTTTCATGAGGTTTATATTTTCCAAGTGTTTTAATTTTGTCCTTTCAAATTAAGTTTTTGCAGGTCGGATTATGAAAAAATACCTTGAACAGGTATGGTTGCAGTCGAAGAGGGTTTCCAGGTTGTACCAGTCTTCAAACTGGTCGCAGTTGTTTGATAGAAGGCGTAGAAGGTCTTCAGAGGTGAATTTCAGAGTGGAAATGGTTTTAGAATGATAAACTGGTTCGAAAACAGCTTTGCAATGGTGTCTGTGAGTGATTTCGCAGAGGGTGAAAGCGTGAATGCATGCAAATAATAAAAACTAAGGTTGAAACCTTATGTTTTATCAATATACATAACATTTATTTCATGTCGAAATTAATGGCGGGAGCGGTTTTCGTATTTCAAGGTGAAACCATTAGTGGTTATCGCATTGCTTCTAGGTGGTAAATGGTTTTTTATTTTTGGAATGCGATCCAGTTGAATTGCGACACGTAGCGTATGGTGGTTTCTGGCAACAACTTTTATCCAAATTTTTTTACAAACTTCGCCCGATCACTTTTATAATGCGATATTGAATACGCGTTGTTGGATTTGATCGCCCGATGTGAATGGTCGAGATCTTTCGGAAAGTTGCAGGGAAACAGTAAGGTGGGGTCTGGCTTTTACGGTGCGTCGTTGATCTTGAAAGTTTAAGATCTACGGTGTGAGAAAAATGCGATATCGGGGATAGGTAGGGCATGAAGTAATGGAAAGTGGGACCCAGGTTCAATATTATCTGTTGATAGGGATGATCGGACGGTTGAGGTTGAACCCGATGCTGCGAAAATGGAATGGATAATGGGTTTTTTAAATATATAAAATGAACTTATATATGAAAGGGGGCAGGTTAAATAAAGGTTTAACCAAGGTTATAATTTTATATGAAATGTGAGGTTTCACATATAATGAAGGGGAAATAAGTTTGGGCGTTTAAACTTGGGTTAAGAGTAATCGAGGAAGGGTGTAATGATGTAAGTATTTTTTGTGCGTTATTTTAAATACACAGAATGTAAATAAAAAACGCCTTTTTGTATTATTTAACTTTATTATATAGTTTTAGAATGCGGAGGGGTCTAAAACCATAGGGGAAAGGGGTATATTTTTATAGGTAGTTTTGTGTCAAAGGGATAATTTCGGGATGTTTTTTCATTATGTGATTAATATCTTTGACACAAAATCATATAATAAGGGGCTTTTTGGGATATTAAATAAAAAGAAGTTATATTAATAGGACTAGGATATTTGATAGGGAGTTAGTAGAATATGTTAAGTGTTAATATGAAAAGGGACAATGAATACTCAAAATTCATAAATAAAACTAAGGAAAGCGAAAATTAGAGTAAAGCTTTATTTTCATAACTCATTCACTTTTTACTTAGTATATCATGTTTTTGAGGGTTTTATTGTCCTGTAAAATGGAGGAAGTTAATCAAATGGGTCTTTATGTAACATTTAAGTAAGAAAAGAGTTCCCACTTATGAAGTTAAATGGTGATGAGTGCATGAAGGGGGAAATGATGAAAATTTCTGGGATTAATATAGAAACTTAACATTTTCAACTAATCAATCATTGAGCCTTGGGTCCGGTCCTAACAGAAGTCAAGGAAATGCCTTGAGCCTCTTTGACTCATAGTTTAGAATATCAAATTGCTATGGGAAGGGGAAATTAGTTATTTATAGCCTGGTGAAATATATTTACAATGATGTTTCCCACCTTCTTCTACCTACCCAGTCATTATCTTCTAACATTTTTTCCTTTTATTTTAATCAGGTGCATTTGAGCTAGCAACCTTACAACATTTTATTCTTTTTGAAAGCAGTAAACTATCTAATTCTACACTTATTTCATCGAAGAATCCAGATTAAATTGTTGGATTCTTTTATTCTCTACCTAACCACTGAATTGTCATGATTAAACTATATGACAATTCGTTGTTCACTATCTACAACATTTGAAATTGAAAGATGACAAGTCAAGATTAAATTGTTCAACTCATCATAGATTATGGCATTTATTGACACTCTGCCATAACCAACTGCAAAAATTAAAATTAGTGGCACTTAGGCTTGCGCACTTTCATGCTTTATTCATCTTTTTATTTTGGGGTATATAATTTTTTTTAAGTCCTTTGATTTTTCTTTTAGGACTTTTTACCCTCTTTTTTATTTTTGATTTTTGATTTTTTCTATTTTTTACAAAATATGGGAAAATAACTTGCAGAAAGCAAAGTTTGTACATATTTACAAGAGTATCATCAGTCAAGTCAAAATTATGAATCCTATATTTATAGGTTGCTAACATCGGCTTCACTTGGGGATGGAATTTCCTGGTGAAATTTCAAGAACTCTGAGATCAGTATCCTTCAACTTTAACCTTGGAGATCCTGTAATTGCCTTCTGATTTCTGCAAAAATTCGTACTTATGATATTTTATACTGCAAATTTTAGGGCCTTCTCTTCGGGCTTGAACTTTGTAGATAAAATCTCCAATCCAATCTACACACTTGCAATGAATATTTACAATGATAAAGTCAATCAATCTAAATGTTGAGTGATTCTGAAGAATAGTAGTGTTTCAGAATCCTACCATTCACTGGTCGTTGTAATTCAGTTCCATCCAAATTCTTTATGAAGAAAGAATTGTTACCTCTGTAACCATATATCACATAAGGTCCTTGCCATAAAAAGTAAAATTTTCAATGTTTTCCTTTATCCTCTCTCCATGAATCCCATCTCAAAACTTGATCTCCTATGAAAAAATCATCTTCTTTGATCCTTTTGTCAAAAATATTTTTGATTTTATCATGTAAAACTTTAGATTTTTCATAAACTCCTTCCTTAGTTTGTTGAAAATGTATGGTTTCATTGATTCGTTGTTGAATATCATTTGTTTCCACCTGTGATTCCTGGATAATCCTCATGACTGGAACACCCAAGGAAGAGGGGAAAACTGCATCCATTCCATAGACAATCTGATAAGGTGAAGTTCCAATAGAATTCTTTGTGGTAAGTCTATCAGCCCATAAGGCATAGACTAGTTTTTTGTTCCAGGTCTTATTGTTTTCTTGAAGTATTTTTTTGATGATATTGATTAAGATTTTGTTTGATGATTCGGCTAAACCATTACCTTGGGGATAATATGTAGTGGAATGACCTAAGGTAATATGGTATTTATGACAGAAAGAAATCATTTTCTTGGATTTGAATGCAGCTGCATTGTCAGTAATAATATTATGTGGACATCCAAATATTGACAAAATATTACTTTCTATAAATGAGATTATAACTGAAGCAATGGCTTGCCTAGTAGGAATGGCTTCTATCCACTTGGTAAAGTAATCTGTAGTAGTTAAAATCCATTTATGTTGGCCTGAGGATGGAGGGTGGATTTCACCAATGAAGTCTAATCCCCATTGTTGAAATGGATTTTCAGTTGACATAGGATTAAGAGGTAAGGGCAATAGTTTCTTTTTCCCTTCAAAAATTTGGCATTTATGACAGGAGGTAACAAATTTTTTGACATCAGAAAATAAAGTTGGCCAGTAAAAACCAGCTCTCAGTATTTTATCTGCTATAATCTTCCAGTATAGGTGGCCTCCATAATCACCTACATGAAACTCCTCAATAATTTTGTCAGTCTCGGATTTTAATAAACAATTTAGTAAAATCCCACTATTTTCTTTCGAGTAAAGTGTATTGTTAAAGATACAAAACCTCATTGCTTTCTGTTTGATGAATCTTGATTTGGTTTTAGTTAACCTAGGAGGAGCTTTTAAATGTGTGAGTACAAAGATAATATCAGAGTACCATGGTGAATCTAGATAGGCGTCACTGATCAATGGAGTCACCATCTCCTCCTGGTCATCTATTTGTGCAATGAAATTTATATCTAAAGCATTACAATTGGATTCAGCCATTAATCTGGCTAAACCTTGTCCTTTAATGAGCTTTGTTGGTTTTATTTCCAGATTGTACTTAAGGATAGTGGCAATCCACTTTCCTCTCCTACTATCAGGTCCATCTTGTGTCAGAATATCTTTGATTACAGCATTAGGGACATATGCAATGATGTGGGAATGGAGTATGTAAACTCTCAAATCCTTTATGGCTTTAACCAGGGCTAAAGCCTGCTTTTCCATTATATTGTACTTCAGAGGTGCATCTCCGAGGGCTTTACTAAAAAATGCAATTGGCTGTTCAAAACCTTGGTTGTTTTTCTGCAGAAGAACTGCAGCTATGGTATGTTCGAATGCAAAGGAAAAGATTATGAAATCCTTTGTATAATCTGGGCTGATGAGGACTGGTGCTTTTGTCAAGGCCTGTTTTATGGATTCAAAAGATTGTTTGGCCTTTACTGTCCACTTTATAGTAGAGTCCTTCTTAAGCATATTGTTGAGTTCTTTTATGATTTTAGCCAGATTAGAGATAAATCTTCTTAAAAATTTGATTTTACCCAAGAATTATTCAAGTTATTTTATGTTTCTTGGTGGTTCAATGTTCAAAATAGCTTCAATTCTTGTAGGGTCTATTCTAATGCATTCCTTGGAGATGATGTGACCTAATAGTTTTCCTTCTTCTAGTCTAAAAAGAGTCTTTTTAGGATTTAGGGATATACCGTATTTTCTACACTTGATAAAGACTTGTCTCAGGTGATCTAAGTGTTCATCATTTTTTTTTGAAAAGACAGTAATATCATCCAGATAGATAACTAAAAATTCATGGATCTCTTTAGCAAAGGCAATAAACATGGCCCTCTGAAAAGTAGCTCCTGCATTTTTCAATCCAAAAGGCATTTTCACATACATGAAAGTGCCCCATGGAGTGGTAAATGAATTTTAAGTATGATCATCTTTATGAACTAGAATTTGATTATAACCAGAGAAACCATCTAGTAAAGAAATTCTTGAAGAACCCGCCACCCTCTGCAAAATATGATCCATTTTAGGCAAGGGGTAATTGTCTTTCAAGGAAGCTTTATTGAGATTTCTAAAGTCTATACACAGTCAAATTTCTCTTGTTTTCTTTCTGGTGGGAACTAAATTAGAAACCCAATCATAATACCTGACTGGAGCAATTATTTGTGCATCAAACATCCTTTTAACCTATTTTTCAATTAAGGGTAACAAAATTGGATTAATTCTTCTTAGTTTTTGTTGAAAAGGTTTTTTATTTTCTTTCAAAGGAATATTATGTTGAATTATGTCTTTGTTATAAGCTTTCAGATCTTCGTAACCCCATGCAAAAACATCCTGATATTCTTTCAAAATTTCTATGTATTTAACCTTTTCTTCTGATGATAAGGACATTGATAGTTTGATCATTTTTAGTTTTTCATTTGTTCCTAAGTTAGACTCTTCTATATCAGACCTGACTGGTTCCATTTTTTGCCTTTTGGGCACATCATTGGAATCAAACAAGTCTTCCAAGGGAGTTAAACCTCTAGGTAAAATGTTATGTTTTAAATCTATCAAATCTGGTTCATCTTCCATCATTTCCTCTATATCTACTTTTTCCAAGTCATCTATGTCACTCTGAGTAAATATAGTAGGTTTATCAAAATTATGTACATCTAAATCATCTATTTGACAAAAAATTGAATCCATGTTACAAGATGAATCTATATTACAATCATTATCAATTTGGCAATGTTGAAACTCTTCCTCGTTATTCAAAAACTGATAGATTTGTTCATCTTCTGAGAAAATTTTCCAGTATTTTACATTATCTGGGACAATAGGTCTGTGTTTGATTTTAGCAGTGTATTTTTGTATTGGTGAAAATGGAAATTTGCAAGTGCTGGAAAAGGTTGCTAAACAATGGGCTTGTAAATTATGTTTCCTAGGAATAACAACAAACTTGCATTCTAACAAATCTTCAACCAAATCATGCATTGTGTCCCTGTATCTGGCTAATATGGGATTATGGATAGAGTATTCTGTGTTTATTTGTTTGATAACTAACTCTTAATCTCCCATGATCAATATTATTTGACCTCCCAATTTTCTAATGATTTGAAGACCTAAGATTAAAGCCTCATATTCAGCCATGTTATTGGTACATTTGAAATTCAATCTAAAGGCATGTCCTTAGGAATGGCTAGTTTCAATGTTGGTGATCCATACACCAGCTCCAGCTCCTGATTTATTCACTGATCCATCAAAATCCAAATGCCATAAAGCTTCATGACCAATGCAATCTTCCATTATTTTAGGCTTTATATCAGTGAGTTCAGTTTGGATATTATTATGATCAGAGTTACAGAGAATAAAGGAATCAAGATCAGTAGGAGTTGAATAGATTGGGTAATAGGTAGGTCTTTCAGCATTACTAATCATAAACTTCATTAAGGTTTCTCTGTAAAGCTTTTTGGGCTGTCCAAATACCGAGATAGTGGCATAACTCATGTCAAGTTGTAGAGATCCTTGCAACTTTGCTCCCCATGAGCGAGAAAGAAGCATGCCATAATTTGGCAGAATATCAGCTACCACAACATCCATGATCATACTTTTACCAGGATATTGGACTAAATTTACACACAAATCTTTAATCAATCTTATGCATTGGACTTTAGATGAATGAAATGAGAACAAATCTTTATATGGTTGGGTTATGTCTAGATTCAGGGTTTCCATTATTGCTCTGGGCATTAGATTATGGGAAGCTCCAGTATCTAGCATTGCATTGTGTAATATCTGATCATGTATAGTAAGGCTTATGTAAAATGGAGGTACTGACTCATCTGAATGCTTACCATCTACATTTGGACCAAATATTAATTCAGGTCTATCATCACTCATATTAATTGTATCTTCATTTTCATTTACATTCAATGTTTCAGTGATAATAGATCTATACAAGTCATTTTTAGCTAATTCAATTAAGGGAATGGCTATCTTCATCTTGGATATTTCAGATTGAATGTTAAATGTTGACTGAGATTTGATAGCTTGAATTATTTCATCTTTTGGAACTGTTGTTTGTGATGATTTTTCTTGAGTTTCAACAGTTTTACCTTTAGCTTGAGATTTTCTTTTATCTTCTGTTTGAGCTTCCTGATTTCTATTATCTTTGATTATTTTTCCAGGAACAGTTTGAGTGTTAATAGATGCTTTGTTAGATTTGGATTTTTCTGCAGAAGATTTAGGATTTGATGATTTTGAGTCGGCTGGATTCTTTTTTGGATCAGTAACTGTTGCTGAATTGGTGTCCTCTGGGGTATTAGCCTTTTGGGCATCTCTGGAGGATTGAGCCACCTCATCAGTGATGTCTACAATTTTTGGACTAGGCTATTTTTTAGGACTGGGTGGGTTTGAATTTTTTTTTTCTCTGGGAAGAATCTACAAAAATTTCGTTTTGGGAGTCTCTATATTCTTTTTGTTTTGATTTTTTTGAGTTGGAGAATTTTTTTTTGTAGTAGAATCATTTGTTTTCTTGCTCCTAAGGTTATATTTGCTATGAATTTCATTGATTACGAATTCATAACCTTGCTTATAGTCAAAGGATTCACCAGATTCCACTTTGAACTGTTGTAGCTCAAAGAGTTCTTGATCCTCCTGAGTGAGGAAAATTGTATTGCTTTCATCTATCCCCATTAATATGTTGATGTTTTCCTCATCCTCAACATTGTTTTGAGAGCTTTCAACAAGGTTCTCTTGGAATGGGGGTCTAATGTTTTGATCTGGGGAGGGTTCTTTACCTTTCCTAGGATTGTTGTTTTTTCTGTAGTTGGGATTTCTGATTTGGGATTGATTATCCCATTGTGGTTTCCTCTCAATGTGGTCTAATCTCTCAACTACTTTTTCTAAAGTTTTGTTAATACAATCAAATTTACCATCTAAGCTTGAAGTCTCTTCTTTGATGGTGACCCTCCTCTCATTTCTAAGTCTGGCTTTTTTGGCAAGGATATTGATTTCTACACCAAAAAAATTCAGTTGCATTTGTTCTAGGGTATTTTCATCTCTTTCTCTAAGTTAGTAGGCCATGTCTACATCAAAACAATCAGGGAATTTGAGCAGCACGGAATACGGAGTGGGTTTAAGGTCTGCAAGAATAGAATTGTAAATACTGTTGTATCTAGTACAAAAGTCTTGGACAGACTCAGTAGGAGTTCTTTTAACAACATCAAACTCAGACAATATTTGTAGGGATTCTTTTTCTTTTCCCATTTATTTATGAAAGCTCTATGAAAGGAAGCTAATTCTACTATACTACCAGCACCTAGATTTCTGAACCATGTTTATACTTCTCTAGTTATGCTTTGTGCAAAAAATCTCATGCAGACATCAAATTCATCTATCTCATAAATTTCCCAAAAATCATTCATTCTGGTGATATGTTGTTGTGCAGTAATTTGTGAACAATTATCAAATAATGGGATCGCCCGATGCGAATGGTTAAGATATTTCGGAAAGTTGCGAGGAAACAGTAAGGTGGGGTCAGGCTTTTACGATGCGTCGTTGATATTGAAAGTTTAAGATCTACGGTGTGAGACAAATGCGATATCGGGGACAGGTAGGGAATGAAGTAATGGAAAGTGGGACCCGGGTTCAATATTATCCGTTGATAGGGATCATCGGACAGTTGAGGTTGAACCCGATGCTGCGAAAATGGAATGGATAATGGGTTTTTTAAATATATAAAATGAGCTTATATATGAAAGGGGGTGAGTTAAATAAAGGTTTAACCAAGGTTATAATTTTAGATGAAACGTGAGGTTTCGCATATAATGAATGGGAAATAAGTTTGGGCGTTTAACCTTGGGTTAAGACTAATCAGGGAAGGGTGTAATGATGTAAGTATTTTTTGTGCGTTATTTTAAATACACAGAATGTAAATAAAATATTCCTTTTTGTATTATTTAACTTTATTATATAGTTTTAGAATGCGGAGGGGTCTAAAACCATAGGGGAAAGGGGTATATTTTTATAGGTAGTTTTGTGTCAAAGGGGTAATTTCGGGATGTTTTTCAACATGTGATTAATATCTTTGACACAAAAGCATATAATAAGGGGGTTTTGGGGCTATTAAATAAAAAGAAGTTATATTAATAGGACTAGGATATTTGATAGGGAGTTACTAAAATATGTTAAGTGTTAATATGAAAAGGGACAATGAATACTCAAAATTCATAAATAAAACTAAGGAAAGTGAAAATTAGAGCAAAGCTTTACTTTCATAACTCATTCACTTTTTACTTAGTATATCATGTTTTTGAGGGTTTTATTGTCTTGTAAAATGGAGGAAGTTAATCAAATGGGTCTTTATGTAACATTTAAGTAAGAAAAGAGTTCCCACTTATGAAGTTAAATGGTGATGAGTGCATGAAGGGGGAAATGATGAAAATTTCTGGGATTAATATAGAAACTTAACCTTTTCAACTAATCAGTCATTGAGCCTTGGGTCCAGTCCCAACAGAAGTCAAGGAAATGCCTTGAGCCTCTTTGAATCATAGTTTAGAATATAAAATTTCTATGGGAAGGGGAAATTAGTTATTTATAGCTTGGTGAAATATATTTACAATGATGTTTCCCACCTTCTTCTACCTACCCAGTCATTATCTTCTAACATTTTTTCCTTGTATTTTAATCAGGTGCATTTGAGCTATTAAACTTACAACATTTTATTCTTTTTGAAAGCAGTAAACTATCCAATTCTACACTTATTTCATCCAAGAATGCAGATTAAATTGTTGGATTCTTTATTCTTTACCTAACTACTGAATTGTCATGATTAAACTGTATGACAATTCTTTGTTCACTATCTACAAAATTTGAAATTGAAAGATGACAAGTCAAGATTAAATTGTTCAACTCATCACAGATTATGGCATTTATTGACACTCTTCCATAATCAACTGAAAAAAGTAAAAGTAGTGACACTTAGGCTTGCGCACTTTCATGTTTTATTCATCTTTTTCTTTTCGGGTATATTAATTTTTCTAAGTCCTTTGATTTTTCTTTTAGGACTTTTTACCCTCTTTTTGATTTTTGATTTTTGATTTTTTCTATTTTTTACAAAATATGGGAAAATAACTTACAAAAAGAAAATTTTGTACATATTTACAAGACTATCATCAGTCATGTCAAAATTATGAATCATATATTTATAGGTTGCTAACACAATGTACCTATTTCACTTATCAATTGGCAAGAAAATTCGACAAAGGAGTCTTGAAGTAGTACATGGAGAACCTCTTTTCATTTGGTAAGAAATGGAAAACATTTTTACTTTTGAATTCCCTATCAAAAATCCAGGAGTGGCACAACTGCATAGTATTCCCCCATCTACACTACCAAAATTTCATGGTTTGGAAAATGAAGATCTAGATACATTCTTACTTGAGTTTGAAGTACTTTGTAGAGGATATGGTTATTGTGCTAATTCTCAAAGGTTGCAAGAGTTTCCTCTTACTTTAAAAGCATCAGCTCTCCGATGGTTCATGAGCCTCGGACGGAACTGCATTCTAACACGGGAAGACATGAAGAATGTATTCTTGAAGAAATATAATACTACTGCCAGGTCGATGAAGATATTTTTGGAATAACACAAGGGGAAAATGAAAGTTTGGAGGACAATGTTGAGCAATTTCGATACAACCTCAAAAAATCAAAGCATAAGAATTTGGTAAAAGAGACCTTGAAAACACTCCTACTCAAAGGAATAAAAAATGAATCTTTAGAATATTTAAATCTTATAGGAGCATGTGATTTTTTCACTTACCATATGATGATGTTTGTGAATTATGCGTTAACTATTCAAGACAAATCTCCAAGCTTGGTAAGATTTCTCAAGAACCTTCTTCTCAATTTTTGAAATCTACTACCATAAATAGGAGCTACAAAATCTTTTCTATTTTTACAATTGGATGATTTACAGGAAGAACAGAAGCAGTGAAAGGAGGATCATTCAACAAATTATTTTCCATCACTAATGGGGTTTCAAAATGTGTTTAAGGAATCAATTAAGGAAATAAATCGACCGCCAGGTATAACTCAAAAATCATCCTCATTTAATACTTGGAATAGTATTTATTATCCCCAACAGGTTCCTCAACACATACACAGCCCTAAATTTCCATGGAAAACTTATAATCCTCCTCTAATTCAATACCCCACCTTATGGCTACATTGGACCTCTCCCTCGAGCCATATATTCCCACAACCTCAAGGATGGTTTGGAGCCTCTTCTCTAGGGAAATTCCCCATGAAAACTCCATTACCTGAGCCACAAAAAACTAAATTCATATCTAATTCACCACCATTTTATCCTTCTCTATGGTCCCAATTATTTGTGCAACCAAATCCTAATTCTGATTATCAAGTTTCACATCAATTTAAAACACCTATTTTTCCTACTCACTCCCCTACTGAATGTAATTCCATATCTTTTGGAGAGGGGAGAGGAGTGAATTTAGAAACTATCCCTATTACCACACAACATTTACCTTGGGAAGAAACTTTAATCCATAAATTATTAAAGGAGAAATCTATGATTGGAACTTGTTTGAAAACCGTTGTTGAAGCCCACCAAGAAGAAAATCCTAGAATTTCCCTTAACCATCCTTGTCAATCTGAAGAGAGCAAACATCAAGTTGTGGAAGATTTGTATGCGTTGAAGAATCATCAATATGTGGGTCCTATTGAATCTTGGTTCCAAACAATTATTAGCACACCCCATTCTTTCATTCAAAAACTCTTGGTACCATATCAAGTAAGTTGGTTTCTCATACTCTGATATGCATTAAAGATTACATTTTAAACCTGGGTGTGCATATATTTATTATTTTGTTATGCACATGGCTACATTAGAAGTATTCCTACACTTAAAAGGGATCTTTCTCTCTTTAAAATAGGGTAGGGTAATGAATAAAGATGCCATCTGAAATAAAATTGTATAACAACACCTTTGAAATTGTGATTCCCTAAAGTACAAGTTGTAAAATTTCTATTATTATGCACTCTCATGGTAAGACTTGTCAGAAGAAATTTACTCTTAATGCCTCATATTTTATAAAGTGACTTTGATTATTGACCAATAACTATCATCAAAATTTTTTTTTTAAAGACCCTCTTTGAAGGTATTGATGAGAATATTCCTATGGTGGACCATGCCTACAAAACTATAACTAGGTTTTCACAAGAACCCTGACATGATCAATTTGAGGATTTTTTAGTCATTATCTAAGATGTTTGATTTAAAATGAGTCTTCAGGATGGAAGGAACAACTAGTAAATATTAGCAATTAAAAACTTTTCATGCCATCCCACACTCCTAAGGAGTAGAATCATCTCCCCAACTATTAAGTAACCTATTTAAGGTTGATAATAATAAGATTTTTTTAAGATATATTAATTGATGGATAGGAGGTCTCATTATGAGCAGACCTACCATGGTCATGGGTCGTAACGAGAATGACATTACTGCACTGGTCACCAAGCCAATGTAATGGCTTTCAGATGAAAATATAGAAGACAAGAGGTCTCATCACGAGCCAACTTGTTATTTCTTGTTAGTTCTTTTGAATGGAACTGTCGTTAGATGGTTACCAATTCGGGACAATGGCCTTCCATTAAGTTCAAAATAAATGTAAATGTTGATCAGCGGTTGTCATTGATGTCAGCCCAAGTAGCACCAAGGGCTACCCCAATATTGGATGGGAATTTTAACCTACCAAATTACTATATTCTGTGTCAATAATTATTTTGATGGTTTCTACTTGTCGAGATGTTTCCGTTCATATATGGCACGCCACATAATTCTTCATGGTTTGAGAGATATTGATGTTTGAATTTTGTAACCCCAGTTAGTGGGCTAAAACCCCATGGGGTTGTGTCAAGGGCCATTAAAAAATCAATAATTAAAAATTCTTAAGCTTCTAAAATCCCTCCCACGTTCACTTGTTGAAACCCCTCTCAACCTAAGAATTTATATAAATTGTGATCCTCATATCCTCCTTATGCAAGGATTTCGCTATCTGAAATAGGTCATCATGGAATTTTCGCTCTATCATTTTTTCTACGAAGGTTCGGAAGCTTAAATTTTAATGAGATGAAGCCGAAATCCTAAGGAAGCTCCTGTAAAAATTTCAGATCAAGGTGCACAATATTTGTGGAGACATGATCTGTGGAAGTCAACATTTTTGCAGGCTCCTGAAATTCATCTCAAAGAAGTGACCTTGGGAAAATCGTCATAATTATCTGTCTGAGTATCGAATTGGAATTCTGTAAAAATTGGTAGATAGTGCACGGACTTTAGTTTTTGTTTTATTAATTTCTGAGTCGAATGAATAAACAGTGACATGTCAAACACTGTACAAGTTTTCTCCACTACAAAAGTCCATAATTAGGGCATTGTGAGAGATTGGGCATAACTCTCCCTAGAAGAATCCAAATTGGGTCAGACCTATGGCATTGGAAATAAGACTTATAGGACTACTATAGGGCTTAAAATCACATATTGGGGATCTGAAAGAATAGAGATACACTAGATTCAATATCGAGATCCTAAAAGGCAAGAAAAAGTTAGATCATGTGTTGTCAAGGGCTGCAAAGGACCAAAATTTCTAGAGAAGAAAAGCAAAGCAAGGTGTAGTAGAGGGTAGCATGAAAAGAGAAACAATCAAGGTGCATAACAACAACAATAATTTCATCACATGAAGTATTCAAGTGGGCATGATGCAGGAGCATCCAACTTAGGGTAGAAAAAAGGACAAGTGTTTGTCTTACTGTTACGTTTGATTTGTGGATAGGTCATTGAACCTGGTTTTGATTTTTTATTTTACTTTAGAAATTACATCATTAGGGTCTAATGGTCACTTAAGTTCTGTATTTATCACTTAAAGTTTTCTTTTAGTTTGTATTTACAAATCATTCTTAGATTAAAAGAACAAATGACAAGAATGTAACTATAACAAATTGCTGACAGTTTCAAACTGAAAACTGTTTCAATACAATGATACAAAAGGAAGAAAAAATACATTCGGAGGGGGGATTTCCATCACAGAGAGAAGGAGAATAATAAAATGAAATAGAGATTTTGTTTCAGAAAACCATCTGAGAATTAAATTGCAGCAAATAATGTTATACAATATTTTTCTGTATATTGTCTATTGTATCATGCAGAGTAAATAGAATTAAAGTGCTACTGTAATTAACGCGCACAGAAGCAACTACAACATAGGCATCGGAGCAATTAAAAGTAAATGACGAGTTGAAAGCATAGATTTCGGGAAATTTCATACAAGTGAGAGAACTCTTCAAGCATTACGAATTAACAGACATACAACCATTCCCAGGTATCACAACATTCTTTTCAGATTAACAAAATTTAATAAAAACATTTTCTATTGATTATAAATATAAATGTCTCTACTGAAGAGTCCCGAGGGACTGTAAAAAAGAAGTAATACATATTAAAGTTACAGATTGTGGTTTTCGAAACCCAGAATCTACAGCGTCCTCAACAGAAGACAAGCCAATAGATGGATAGGCAGAAATAGAACAAAGGTTTGAACACCAAATCATTTTATAAACCCTCGTCTTTTCACATGGGAAAAGACCTCGACAACATAACTAATACTACAAAACTACCATAAGAAAATGAGGGACAAAACCCTATTCTACCATCGGAAAAACCACAAATCTCAGAGACAAACAAGGAAGTGACCCTACCCATTTAAGTTGGGGTCGATAACTGTGAAAGCGAGAAGATATCGAGCGACCGAAGACTATAACCACCTGAAGAGGAATGAAGACTACAAGGGTTAGTCTTCAGGGGTATTATGAGCAGAGCATAGAGATTTAAAACAAGAGAAAGTAAATGAATTACAGAGTGTAATATACCCAGGTGAAGAAACACCAACAGAAGTGTAGTTTTGGTCAAAACTCCGCAAGGGACTGCTCACAAGGAGCAAGAACATTAGAACCTAATCAAAATACTGGAAACACTGGAGCATGGAAGGATAATTTACCTTTTGAAAGTCGAGTTGAGATGAGGAAAGCGTCGAAAGAAACCCTCGGATAATTTCGACCTGTAAGTGACAGAAAGAATAAGTTAAAAGCATCACTAGATCGGAGGCGAAGCTCAAAATAAGTACCGGACTAAAAAATACACAGAGGAGGCAAAACAAGCAATAACACAAACAGAGAATCACCACTTTGCGTAGAAATTGTTATGTGCCATTAAAAGATATGTAAAACCCTTGTCAGAGAGAATCGATGTAAAGAAAGAACCAAGTATTGTGGAGAAAACCTCACGAAACCCTCACAGTATCAGAATGCATAGATCCAAACCCTCGCAACACTCGAACAAATGAAAATGAGTGATAGCCGTTAGAGCTAGGTTTTGATACAATGCGGGAAGAACAGAATCCGAGAAGGTCTGACAGGTGTCAATCATAAACCAGTCACAAGGAAAAACGAAATAAATTGACAAGGATTTGAGAATTAAAAACAGATCTGCCGATGTATCATATGGAGCCACCAATATCGAGGTTAATAAATTCATAACTATCGAATCTGTAATGTGGTCAATTATATAGTTGAATATATAATAATAATTGGAGACCTATAATAAGTTTTATTCCATAGTTTTTTAGCGCAATTGTTGTGTCAAGGGTTGGGCCCCATCAGGGCAGCACTGCATACAGTCACTGTAAATGTATCATTGTGCTAAGTCATTGTAAATACATTATTGTAAAAATTGTACTAGTGTCTATCTGCCAAGAGTTGAAGAGGCAGTGTCGAGAGGTCTAGGATCATCATTAGGTGGTTGTGTCAAAGTTGGGGTTATGGTCTAGTGTGTCTTCTTCTTCTATATCATTCTATATCATTGTAAAGTGGACCATTTTCTCTGGTACGGGAGTCCATTATTCTTTTATTCTTCTATAGGGTGGTAGGGTGGTGCTAAGCTGGTGCATGAAGTCACCAACAGGTTCAAGCCTGTGAAAACTTCAGGGTGGTAGGGTGGTGCTAGGGTGAGTTGTAGCTCATTGGGTGTTGGGGCATCCATTCAGTTGACTGCTAAGAATATCGGGCATTGGAGCGTCCATCCCGATTAGTAGATGGAGAAGAATGTTTTGAAAGATTACGGAAGTTGGAGCTTTATTTTCAATTGGAGTTGAATATTAAAGAATTATTAGAAAATCATTAAGTGGTTTTTGTCCCGGAGTGGGTTTCCACCTTAAAAATTGTGTGCATTTGTGTTCCTTTTTTTTATTGCTATCACTGTACAAACATTGATAATAATTGAAATTAACTAATGCTCTAATTGAAAGGAACATTGATTTACCACCCCCCCCCCCTCTTAGTATTTCCAACAATAAATTCTTTGAAACAACTCTCAATCTATAGCTAACAGTTGGGACACAGGCATTTCGTGGGATAAAAGGCATCCATGTCGAGGCTATTGACGCCTGCCGGCAGCAGGGCCATGCCTGTGGTATTAAAGTTAACTTTACTCTATGATTTACATGGTCTTTTTTGTCTTCCTAGATTCATTATCATGTCTCTTTGAGAATGGCTTTGAAGATCCTTTTGGTGTTATGCCTTGGATTTCTATCTTTTTGGAACAATTTGTTTTTATGGATGTGGGACCCTTAATGCAGGTACCTCACCTTGCCAAGAAAAGAGCTTCAACTATATGTGGATAATGGTAAGATGGTCACTATGGGAAAGTATTATTATGACTACTTTTAAACACCATGGATTTCAAATCATGTCACTCATGTTTACAATGAGAATACTAAAGTAAAACTTCTGATCGAGGATTCCCCAGAAATATTTATGGAAATTTTCATAAGTTGGCTATTTTATTCAAGTAAATAGCACCATCATTGCAATTTAGTATTCCCATGGCAGCCTTTGTGCTATATTTTCATGAGATTAGTTTAAACAAATAAAGAGTCCCACGGATACTTTGTTTTTGGAACAAGCTCTATCTAGTGAAGAAAATATGGGTCACACAAAATTGTTGGAACAATATTACAAGTGCCCATAAATATTTTAGTTTTTGAAAGGGAGTGACAATACAACAATTGATTTTCTTGCATAGGGACATGCAAGAGTTTTGGTGTGCGGGAGATGTTGAGTCTCAATTTTTCCTATTTTTTTATGCCTTTCCCAAGCCTTACCTTCCTTATTTTAAACTCCTTATGCCCCTAATTATGATTAGTTCAGCTATATTGTTTAGTTTTCACTAAAAGGGTGCTATAAGCTTAAGGTATGTCAAATTAACATAATAAGTATCATTTTGCCTTAACCTTGAACTATTCTTTGATCTATCTTTATCTTTATTAAATTACCACTCTAACTGATCTAGAACTCATGTGCAGATTTGCTTTGATTCAAAACAGCTCTGCATCTCCTGCAGAAACTGCAGGAATCGTGTAGCGGATTTCCTCTAGCCGTTCCAGATTTCTTGCAGTCGTTCCAGATTTCCTGTCAGAGATCTAGATTTCCTGCAGCAATTCCAGATTTCTCGCAGAAGCCCCGATTTCCTGCAGTGACATCAACGGTTGACTATGTTCTATTTATTGCTAGATCCAGCAAGGACATGGGTTTTGTGTGGAATTCGTTGCACATGAAGGCTATCCTATTGGCTGCTTTGAGCCTCCTTTTGAAAGAACCTGAACTTATAGATTTCTTCTCGTAGCCAAATTTCCTTCAACCATTCCGGATTTCCTGCAGCTTCAACGATGTAACAGAAATATTCTAATCCATGCTTTCAGTCATGGATTAGACTCAATAGAAGTTAAATTCGATAGTATAGATCTGTATTGTTGGCTGATAGCTTAGATTAGTCATTCAAGCCAAATATGGGCTTTAGAGATTGTATAAAAGGAGAGGTATTTCATATTGTAAATGAGGCTGGGTTGGGATTGTTGTTGATAGAAAGATATCAGACTATACTTGATCGTAATTTCCAAATTAATAAAATAGTCTATTTTCTGTTTACCTTTCTGAGCATCTTATTCTACTTTTGACGGAGTTGCGAGTGAGGGAGGGCCCCCCTCGCTCACAACTCCCGCAGCATAGTGTGTGTTTTATTTTTGTTTCATTTATGCATTAATAATTCATGTACACAAATAGTGCTTTGTTTCTGCATTTCCTGCAGCAGAGTGTTAATTGGTAAAGTGATTTAATTCTTTATGTTAATAAGTTCTTTTCATTTGATCAATTTTTGGATTCATGCTCTTTAAGTTGGATTCTTGATTGTGGTTGATCTTTTATCTTTTCCTGCATCAATATCAACAAACCCAAGTGTTGTAGAGGTTTTTTATAAGCCACTCCATAGCCATTGTTGCTAAAGCATTGATACAGGAAAGAAGCATGAGTTGTTGATTGTTGTTTGATCTTTATCTTTTCATGGTCAATATCAGCAATCCTAAGTGTTGTAGAGGGATGGTATATGCCACTCCATAGCTATTGCTGCCAAGTATTGACATAGGAAAGAAGCATTAGTTGATGTGTGTATGAATAGTTAATTTATGAACACTTCCAGTAATAAGCTTGCATATATTTTGCAGAGCATCTCACAAGCTTACCTACCCTGGGTTGACAATTTATGATTGCAAAATTATACATCTATAATTTGATTCAAATTTTGTCATTGCAGGAATTCCCTGTGCCACTATAGGAATTCCTAGTGTCGTTGTAGGAAATTAAACTCAGATCGGGTTGACAATTTATTGGCAAATTATAAGTCTATAATTTGATTCAACATGGAGTGTTGCAGCATTTGAATGAATGGTAATTGGGTCATTGTGCTTGGTATGAGAGCCCAAGAACTTTAATTTTATTGTCTATTCTAGAGGGTGGTAGAGTGGTGCTAGCCAAGGAAGTTGTAGCTTTATGTTCCAGTGGGAGTTCGTAAACCTATGGTTGTAGCTCGAGTTCGTAAACCTGTGGTTGTAGCTCTTCCAGTTGTATTTTGTAGCCCTTTCAGTTGCATTATAAATGAATTTCTTATATATACCTAGTGTTTCTTTTATGTGATGTTATTGGTTAATCCTTTTGATACTAAATTGCAATAAAATGTGAAATATTGATTCGCCCTCCCCTCAATATTCCCAACAAACTCACTAAGATAGAAGTATAGAACCTAGATCTTCCCAAGTAATCTTTAAAACTAAACTCTCATACTAAACTGAAAAAACCAATAATGTTGTAAATTACATCCTCTACCAAAAAGATATATAAGATTCCCAAATATTACTAAAATTTGTAACTAAGATAAAAATGACTAAAAATATCCATAAAATTCTAAAAATGAATAATAATAATAATAATAATAATAATAATAATAATAATAATAATAATAATAATAATAACATTTTTCTCAATAATTTTATGAATTAAAATGTAAACCCTACACAATTCATTACACAATTCATTACAAACTCAAGGTAGATTCTATACACTAGCCTTTCAAGTTAAAACTTTATGGTAATATGCATCATCGCTCTCATACTTGCATCTCAAGCCAAGCTGTGTGATCCGAATAAAAGTACCAAACATAGTACGAGAAATATTCGGTCGATTTCGGCTTCCCAGTACAAAAGTTTGAATAGTGGTTCCAATCAAATGAACTTTTCTTCTAACATTAGAAACAATTGGGGCCAGTATATTGTTGACCCAAATTTTCGTTGCCACAATGAGAAAAAAATAGTCGGCAGAACACAGCCAAAAGATGGATTGAAAAGTCTATCGTGAGTTGTACAGATAAATTTCAACAGCCGCAGTCTCTCGTGAAGCTAGCAACTCTAAAAAGAGGCAAGGTTATCGACAGGCTAATCGAATTCCTACTTTCTGTATTCTCACTTATTAATTCTTTAGGTTTATAACAAAGTCTCAATTATAATGTTATTTGAAAAAATATATTTAATAATAATAGTAGTTTAGTTAAAAAATTATAACCAATTAAGATATTAAATTGGTATATCTTTTTCCTAATCTATTTTATGTAACGTTTTATTACTGAAATTCACTTAAATTACATTTTTCTAACTCCTTTAAATCTGTAAATATAACATTTTTCCCAAAGAAATATATTTCAATGCACTTCAATTTAAAAAAATATTTAGTAATTTGATATTTTTCCATAAACCATTTCTTTTTATTTCATCATTTCAAAAAAAAAGAAAGAAACGGTCATGCTGGTATTGCATTTATATGATTGTATCTGTGAATTATATTATTTTATTTATCTGCGATTTTTTTATGTCATAATTTCAATTATATTATTTTATTTATCATGCTTACGAAAGTGTGTTTATAGTGCTATATTTGTAAAATTATATACATTAAATTGCACTGTAAATATATCTTCGATTTTTATTTTCGCCAATTTTGTATCATCCATTAAAATGAATTATAAATATGTTTTAGGCTGATTTTATAATTTACAATTTTAAATAGTTTAACTAAAATTAATAAACTTATTTTTTATTGCTTTATATTATTAATATATTTTTGATATTTTCCTCACATAAAATTACTCATTTCATTGATGATCAATGAGAAGAGATGAGTTTTTCCAAAAAGTACATACAACATCATTATTATCTTCTTTTTTTCTTTAACTCCACATAATACTTTTCCAGAAAATAAAATATAATTCTAAATATGTGATAAATTGATTGCTGTAAGAAGTGTTTTACTCCTCAAATATATAACGGTCCATTAATTTGCAAATCATTCTTTTTTATGTATTAAACATTTTAAAGAATTAAAAAGTTGTGTAATAGTTTGCAAATTGCTATGCAAAAGAAAAACGAGGACAAGTTGAATGACATTATTATAAAAAGAACTTTCCTATGTTATTTTACGAAAAAATATTATATTATGTACAAGTTTATGAGTTAGGCATTGTTTCGAGCACACACTTTGTACGTGTAACAATTGAATAATGTCTACTCACAAAAAGTGATGTTTGAAATCAAAGTATTTTTTGGTTTTATTTTAAAGTTAAATAATATATATTTTGTAATAATATGTTTATTTATTAAACATTATATTTATTGAAATATGTATAATTAGATATAAATATTATATGTTTTAATATATTTAATAGTTTATATTTTAATTTATAGGTTTCCAATAATGGTGAGGTGAATGGTATTGATTTAATTTTTAAAAATATGTTTAGTAATTGTAAAAATAAAAGATTCAGATATATATATTTTTTAATATAATTTTAATTAAATTTATATCCATAAATACCATTAAATACTTATTACTTATTATTATTTTATTATTTCTTTTATTACATGTAGTTTAAATGTAAATATATGTTTAAGTCATATATTTATGATAATAACAATAATGGAAAGGATTCAACATTGAGAATAAAAATGACCTTTCTAGCCTTTTAAGATGTCAAAATTATAGTGAGCTCGGGAGGCTTTTCTCCAAGAATCTTGAGCATAGGTATAAAATCTTAAATCAAACTAAATAACTCTTTTCTTTAGATAGATAGACCAAAGATTGGTATGAGTGGGCGTTAACCACCATCATCATCATCATTATCAATGATTCTCATCATCATCATTATCAATGATTCTTTTAATGTTAATAATGTAAAATATATTATAAAAAAAATATTTTAATATCTATTATAAAATAATATCTAATAATAATATTAATAATTTTATTCTTAAATAAAACTATTTAATACCATAACGTTTTATAAAATCTTCATATTCATTAAATCATGGATAGTAAACCAAAATTCTTCGTATCGATCACATCATTGAAATTCAATCAAATTGAAATTCTTCGTATTCTTTGGGAAGCAAATTGAATGCAGACAAAAAAAACGAAAAAAACCATGATGACAGATGTTGTGTGGAAACGGAATTTGTAGTTACGGAAAGCAACTTTCACCATCGTCCTTCCGGCTTAGACCCGTCAATTTCGTTCTATGACATCGATTGTTCATACTTCCCCTTTCTTAGTCAAATGTGCAACAATCTCTAGAAGGAATGAGAATATGTGGGTAGAATGTCTCCATTTGATGAAACCTTAAACTTTTTTATTCACAATATGCACTTTATTGTAACGTATATCTGCACGCGTCATATTAATATGGATGGAATGATGCAACTTTATGTAAAATATCTATGAATATGATTTAGTAAAATGATCTTTCATTTGATTAAACCCTAATTTTTTTGGCCACAATATGCACTTCCTTCTTAAGTATATCTGTTGGAAAGGCAGAGGATTCAATCACATAAAACGCAAAGATTTCACACATAAACAATGAGCTGCGGCTCTTGAATTAATCTGAAACTCTCTTACTCTCTTTCTCTCTTAAAACAATGAACCCGTGAAGGGTATTTAATCTAATTGACATGCACACACTGTCACTCATAACTGAACTTAATCAACTCACTTAACTCACTCTTTAACTCACTTACCAAATCTAACTGTAACTCAACTCAACTAACTCCACTTAACTGATTGTCTAACTTCTGCATGAGGAAGTAATTATATATTTTAACACTCCCCCTTAATTACGACCTCTAAACTAAAACATAACTCATGAAAACTCAAACATGCCTGCTGGTCTATGTCTCAGCTAGGCTTACAACTCCCAAGTTTCTTTTATGAAACTCAAACAAATCTACTGCTAATGGCTTTGTAAAGATATCAGCCAATTGATCACTCGTTCTACAAGGCTTCAAGTGAACTTCTCCATTGTTCACTAGTTCTCGAATAAAATGATATCTAGTATCAATATGCTTGCTCTTTTGATGAAACACACTATTCTTGGATAGTGCAATCACTGATGTGTTGTCAAAGTATATTGTTGTTGATCCTTGCTGTTTCTGCTTGAGTCCATCCAATACTCTTCTTAACCATACTGCTTGACATGCTGCTGAAGTTGATGCTACATATTCTGCTTCTGCTGATGATAGTGTAACAATAGGTTGTTTCTTAGATTCCCATGCTATCACTCCTGAACTGAGATGGAAAACATAACCGGATGTGCTCTTCCGATCATCCAAACTTCCTGCAAAATCACTATCTGTATATCCAATCAATTCTTTCTTTTCTGTACTTGCATACATTATGCCATAATCTCTGGTTCCTGCTATGTATCTCATAATTCTTTTTCCAACACTCCAATGTGTGTCTTTTGGAGTCTCCATGAATCTGGAAATCAGACTCACTCCCTGCATAATATCTGGTCTTGTAGCTGTGAGATACATGAGGCCGCCAACCAATCTTTTGAATAGAGTTGTATTGACATCTGCCCCTTCATCATCCTTACTTAATTTTGTACCCATTGCAACTGGTGTAGGTATAGGTTTGGAATTATCCATCCTGAATCTTTTCAGCAAATCTGTTGCATACTTATTTTGTGAAATAAAGATGCCTTTTTCAGATTGCTCAACTTCAATGCCAAGAAAATATTTCATGAGACCTAGGTCTGTCATCTCAAATTCTTTCATCATGGCTGCTTTAAATTCATCTATTTCAAGATCACCTGTAAAAATCATATCATCAACATATAAGCAAACTATCAAAATCTGTCCATGCTCATTTACCTTTGTGTATAAGGTAGGCTCAATGTTGCTTCTGCAAAATCCACTCTTGATCATATAACTGTCGATTCTGCTATACCATGCTCTAGGTGCTTGCTTTAGTCCATACAACGCTTTCTTCAATCTGTAAACTTTGTCTTCTTGTCCTTCAACTTCATAACCTGGAGGCTGCTGCACATAAATTTCTTCTTCTAAAATTCCATTCAAGAAGGCTGATTTGACATCCATCTGATACACTTTCCACTTGTTCTGAGCTGCTGTCGCTAGAACTGCTCTTACAGTATCCAATCTAGCTACCGGAGAAAAAGTTTCTCCAAAGTCTATTCCCGGTTGCTGCGAGAATCCTTTTGCTACAAGTCTTGCTTTAAATCTATCAATCTCACCTTTCTCATTCACTTTGGTCTTGTACACCCACTTCACACCAATGAGATTTTTATCGTTTGGTAAATCAACCAAATCCCATGTATCATTCTTTTCAATGGAATTCATCTCTTCATCCATGGCTTGCACCCAATTGTCATCTTTGATTGCTTCTTCAAACGAAGAAGGTTGGAATGCCAACAATGCAAAATTTGAACTAACATCCAAATCATCATAAATATCCTTCAAACTTCTCATATTTTTCTTACCTGATTCGTTGCTTGGAGAATTCTGATCTGTGGATCTGCTTGAAGATCCATGCTGCTCTGAAAATCTGGGAGTCCTTGCTGGTGTGAATCTGTTTGGTGTCTGCTCTTTTGGTTCTTCCTGCTCCTCTTCTTCTACAAGATCATCCTCCACCAATGGTGTTTGAGCATCGGTTAGTGTGTCTACAGTCCCATTCCATGACTCTTGTTCTTTGAACACAACATCTCTGCTAATGATTGTCTTCTTTGTGACAGGGTTATACAGTTTGTAAGCTTTTGACTACTCACTATAACCAGTAAATATACATTTTTCACTTTGATCATCTAATTTTCCTCTTATTTGCTTAGGCACATGTGCATAAGCTACACATCCAAAAACTCTAAAATGAGATACACTGCAAGACATACCTGACCATGCTGCTTCTGGAACTCTGTTCATCACACTCTTTGTAGGAGATCTGTTTATCACATAAACAGCACATGCAACTGCTTCTGCCCAATAATCATTAGACAAGTGTCTTGCTTTCAACATGCTCCTTGTCATGTTCATGATTGTTCGATTCTTCCTCTCTGCTACACCATTATGCTGTGGTGTGTATCTGGTTGTAAACTGTCTTCTGATTCCATGTTGTTTGCAGTACTCATGGAATGCCTTCGAATCGTATTCTCCACCACGATCCGATCTCAATACCTTGATCTGTCGATCACTTTGATTCTCCACCAAAGCTTTGAACTCTTTGAACTTTGCAAAAGTTTCAGACTTCTGCTTCAAAAAGTAAACCCAAGTCTTCCTACTATAATCATCAATAAAGGTGAGGACGTAACAACTTCCACCAATCGACTGTGTCCTCATAGGTCCACACAAGTCGGTATGCACCAATTCAAGTGGTTTCTTTGCTCTGTAAGAAACTCCTTTTGGAAAACTTTCATGGTGTTGCTTTCCCAAGATGCAACACTCACACGTGCTAGCAGGTTCTTTGATGGGAGGTAGACCTCTCACCATCTGCTTCTGCTGCAACAGTCTTAAACCGGAAAAATGCAAGTGTCCAAACCGAAAGTGCCATAACTAGTACGCATCAGAACATGCAGTTGTAAAAGAACTAACCTGATCATTGTAGTTCATAATGAGAGGAAAGAGTCTGTTCCTCGTCATCTGCACCTTTTCAATCAACTTCTTGCTTGGGGATTTGTCGTAAATAACACACTGTTGTCCCTGAAAGGTAACTTTGTATCCTTTCTGCATCAATTGACCAACACTAATCAGATTGTGTTTGAGTCCAGGGACATAGTATACCTCTGATATGGTCTTTGGCTCTCCCTGCTTGGTCACAATGTTGACCACTCCTTTGCCATCTAATGTCACAGTCTTGTCAGTCCCCAACTTGACCTCTGTCTGCACTGTGACATCCAAATTAGCAACCAAATCCTTGTTGCCTGTCATGTGGTTACTGCAACCACTGTCTAATAGCTAGACCTTATTAGACGGTGCATGCATGGTGTTGCATGCTAGAAACATAGAGTCAGTATTTTCTGTACTAACATTAGCTCTCTGATTGCCTTGATCTGCAATCTTCTTCCTACAATCACGAGCATAATGACCAAATCTATTGCAGTAATAGCACTTTACCTTAGATTTGTCAGACCTTTGATTGTTATGAAAGCTTCTGCTGTTTCTGCTTCCATGTTGATGCTCATGATCGTCTCGGCCATCTCTATGACCGCCATAGTTGCTACCTCGTCCTCTGCCTCTCGATCGACCTTTGCCTCGACCTCTTGAAATATAGACTTGACTTTGGAAAGCAGTTTCCAAAGTGGAATCCTTATTTCTGCCTATCCTTGCCTCATGTGATAGAAGGGATCCCATCAACTCATCAATTGTGAGTTTTCCAAGTCCTTTGCTTCTTCTATGGCTGCTACCACAACATCAAATTTGGTAGACAGGGATCGAAGAACCTTCTCGATCACTGTTCGATCTTGAATATCTTCGCCATAGATTTTTAACTGATTGACGACAGACATGACCCTATTCATGAAGGAATCAATGTCCTCTGTCTCCTTCATCTGCAGAACTTTGAAATATCTCCTAGTATTCTGCAATTTAACAATATTAACTTTTGCCATACCCTGATAGCTTGTCGCCAAGGTGTCCCATGCCTCCTTTGCTGACGAGGTTATCATGATCTTCTGGAACACGGCTCGATCTACTCCCTGTTGGATCAGAAGCAACGCTTGTGCATTCTTCCGCTTATCTTTCTTCCACTGTTCCCTCTCTGCATTACTGAGGGCTCGTTCTGCTGCCTCATCTTGAGGTTCTGCAAACCCATACTGGACATGATCCCAAACATCATGGGCTTTGAGCATAGTCTCCATCTTAATTGCCCACACATCATAATCCTTCCCATTGAAAGAAGGAATTTGTGGCTGAAAGTTGCTTGTAGCCATCTTTCTTCAAACACAAGTTTACTGGTGAAACCCTAAAAAAAAAATTTGATATGCTTTGCAAACCTCCAAAAAACCAATCCTTATAATAAAACCTTAGGTTTTATTATTATTTTTTTATTTATATAAAAATTTCTTTATAAAAAAAATCTTTATATATAAAAAAATCCACCTCTTAAGGCCTTTTTATAATCTCTTATGGAACGTCCCTTTTTAAAAACTACTTTTAAAAATCCTCACGTGCTTCTAAAAAACCCTTTTTCTCTATAAAGAATGCTTTATAAAAAAATCTTTTCATATGACTTTTACGAATAGTATGTATTGAAAAATCGTTGACTTTCAAGTCGTTAACGCGGCCAAATCTCAAAAGGGTTGTGTGCTAACGCAGTGCCCGATAGCGTGTGGTGCGTTAGTGCCTTAACGCACTGAAAACCGCAGAATGCCCGCGTGCTTCAAAATTGCCGTAAGTTTTTCGTTTTTAACGCGGTTCTCTACTGTAAGACCCCGCGGTATAACGCTCTGTTTTGGATTAACAGCAGCGTTATAGCGTAAAAACGCGGAAAAAAAATTTCCTTCTCGCACACGGATAATTGCTAATCCGTTTTTCTTCCGTTCTCTGTGACCTAGCTCCGATACCAATTTGTTGGAAAGGCAGAGGATTCAATCACATAAAACGCAAAGATTTCACACATAAACAATGAGCTGCGGCTCTTCAATTAATCTGAAACTCTCTTACTCTCTTTCTCTCTTAAAACAATGAACCCGTGAAGGGTATTTAATCTAATTGACATGCACACACTGTCACTCATAACTGAACTTAATCAACTCACTTAACTCACTCTTTAACTCACTTACCAAATCTAACTGTAACTCAACTCAACTAACTCCACTTAACTGATTGTCTAACTTCTGCATGAGGAAGTAATTATATATTTTAACATATCTGTAGGCAAAATTATTATTTCACCCTGTGATAAGATGCAAGAAGACGAATGCATGATGATGAATGGAATTTATGTAAAATATCTATGAACTTGATTTAGTAAAGTAAAAGTAAGTAGTCATATTGAATAGTACATGAATATTTAACTATCATACATCAAGTTTATTACATAATTTTCATCGAATATTACTTTAATTTCATTAATCAACCAAAGAAAGTAACCCAACCACAATGAGCCTTCCGGCGTGGTATTTAATATTGCCTCTGAACAACATATATAATATTTCCACTTAGCCCTCAATTGAACACCACACATCTCTGGGTGCCTGAGCATGAATATGTTGGAGTTGATTCGCCACCATTTGCTGGAAGTGGAAGACGATATTGATATTGACCATAATGGTAGAAGCCTCTACAACGAGGGCAGTGGCACTGCCCCCAGTGGCTCATGCCAAGAGAACAGCGGCAGATCAACATCAGAAATTGAAGGGAATGAAATTACGGAACAAAACTACTCGTCTTCTTCTTGTGTATGCGCAGTTATAAGAAAGCCAGAGCCACAGGAAAGGGAGATTGGAGAGATGAAGCACAGCTACCGCAGACACTTCAGAGGAGTCACGCAGCGTCCATGGGGAAAGTTCGCTGCACAAATCAGAGACCCCACCAGGAAGCGTTCCCGTGTTTGGCTGGGCACTTTCAACACCGCCGAAGAGGCTGCTCTCGCATATGACCGCGCTGCGTTCAAGATCAGAGGAGCCAGGGCCCTCGTTAATTTTCCCCTGGCCCTCGCTTCCAAGTCAGACAACGAATCGGTCGTAGCTCACTTGGGGCACGAGAGAAACAGAGAGACAAAAGATTTGGCAGGGAATTGGAGTGGAGTCGGGGACATCTGATCCGAGGAACTGCCAACGCATTTCACAATCAAATATAACATGACAAGTAAAAGGGTTATATATATATATATATATATATATATATATATATATATATATATATATATATATTCTTCAATGTTTAATGCAGCCTGAGATCATTTATGATTTGATTTAGATTCATATATCTATGTGCTGCCAAAGAGCTTGTGCTTTACCCTGTTTGTTTGCGTGAGAGACCATTTAGTTCAATTTTAATAATGAAGATCAATTTATTTTAATTGCTGCGATCTCTACTCTTTTTTTATTTGAAAATTTTTGGTGAGGACTCTCACCATTGTTATTAACCTCTTTATGTTGCTTACCTGACTCTCAAATGATCAATGCCATTGATATGCTTGAGTAGTTCTGATCTTCCTGAAATTGTTGGGGGGTGAGAAGACAAGCATTGCTCCTCCATATCATCTGGATTGCGCCCTAGGATGGCCTATACACTCTGTTCTTAGCCTTTAACTCTATGTTTGTGACTGTAGACATTACAAATTAGTCTGCGAAGCCTGAATTCATGGTCGGGCATTCCAGGTCCACCCTCGGATGGAATATGGGTTTGTATTTGCACTTACTCTTTTTATTCTTTGAATAAAGAGATCTCGTTATTATGTTTAATTAATTAAATAAATTTTGTTTAAATGTATAGAATTTGTATTTAGGAGGGTTATATTGTAGTTTTGAATGTTATAAATGGTATTTATATTTAGGAAAACTATAACATAACTGTTTGCTATTTTATTGCATTTTAAAATGTTATCCTAGCTTTTTAATGATATCTTCATTGGTTGTAAAAAGAATTATATTCTCTTTCAAAGGGTTTGTTATTTTATTGAATATTATCGTAGTTTTTTAAATGATACCTCCTTTGGTTGTAAAAAGCATTACATTTTTTTTCAAAGTGTTTGTTGTTCATCATATTTGATCTATTTATTAGATTATTGTGGGTTGACTAAAATAAGAGAACTTATATCATGACTTTGTTTGGTCTCATCTATGTTAAGGATGGTTGTGTGAACATTGTATATAAGAGAATTTATATCATGACTTTGTTTGGTCTCATCTATGTTAAGGATGGTTGTGTGAACATTGTATATAAGAGAATTTATATCATGACTTTGTTTGGCCTCAAAGGATTGTTGTGCACCCATATTGTATAGTAGACTCTAGGTTATTGAAAATATTGGTCTTATGAAGTACAAATAAATATTGTTTTGTATGACTTGGGGTTGGTTATTTTGTGATTTTTTTGGTCTAGTTGATTAGACTCATGATTATCATGGTTAATAATTTCGAACATCTACAATTATCTATTTCAATATTATGGGAATGTTGTGTTATATGTAAGACTAAATCAAATCAAAATTAATTAATTAATTATATATATATATATATATATATATATATATATATATATATATATATATATATGTTTATAAAATGTTATTGAATGATTGAAATGAGTTATGGTTGTTCAATGATATGTTGTTGATAATCCATGGCATTGTAACAATATTTATTTAAAGAGTACTAATTCTTTTTTCTAAAATAGGGTGTTGTGTATGATAAGTGAGTGAGTGTATGCATTTTCATTTGGTGATTAAATATATTCTTTCTCTATTTTTTCTCCTTGTTTTGTTCTCAACATAAATATGATGTACTATCGACAATTTGCATTGTTTACTTTCTTTTAGTGTAATTTTATTTACTCCTTTAGTATTTTTCTTTCTAATAGGGTAAGAAATGATTGCTTAGGTGATTCGTTATGCTTCATCATTTTATTGGATGACATCAATTATTTCTTAAGAATGAGTTTTCTATTGAGCATTGATTCCTATTTAGAGTCTCTCATTATAGGGATAGTGACTCATGTAGTTTAGTGAGATGGATTCCCATACATAAGGACACTTATTTTATTATTATTTATTTTTATTGTCCATGAGTAATTAATCCATATTTTTGAGACAATACATATTTCAAAGGATCAATATCTTTACATAAGAAAGTTGAAATTAGTTTTCTTGAGTTTCTACAAGGATCTTTGATGGTATTGACAAGTTCTTCTTATTCTCCAATTTTTATATATTTTTTCAAACTTCTTGTTTGGACCCTTTACTCTCTATAGACCTCATTGTTCATTTGATTATTAATAGTGATTGCATTTATTCAAAGCCTCTATCCTCATTCCTCCCAAGGACATATTTTTTCTATATCATTTATGTAGTGGTTATTAGTGTCTTTCTGTCTCATGCCTCTACATTATGAACCTCTGCTAGTTTAGAGTTCATCCAAGTTCATTAAGATTAAGTTTTTGTTAGAGTTAGTGATTGGAGCTTCTATCATTCTTATGTGTTTTTCTCTTTCCATTCAATACATCATTGTGAGGTATTCAATTTCAACTCTAATTTCCTTTTCAACATTTACATCTTTCTATTTTTTCGAGAGGAGTTTCTTTCCTATGGGTTTGTCTCATTTTATTTTCTTATGAAAGTTTATTTTTTATTTGGATACTTAATAAGGCCTTGTTATGGGGACCACAATATAATATTTTCTTTGTTGAATATATGCTTATCTTAAGGTGGTTTCTACTGATATTTTCCAATGCAGTTATTATTTTTCTCATGCATCCTTATCAAATACAAGATTAGTTGTAAGCTCAAGTAGATACTCTTATCTACCTAGGTACTATTGCTATATCTTTGGTAAATACTAAACCTCTTCCATTGAGCTATATAGGATACATCCTCTTGTATTAAATAATATACAACAATTATATAGATATATTTTGTTCAATGTTTATTGGAGTCTCACCTCATCCACAATTAAAGTTTAGGACAAGGCTTCTCCCATGAACTAACTTGTCATGTTTTTATCAAAGAAAAATGCAAATTTCTATTTTTTTAAATTGATTGGCTTAAATTATATTATAGGAATTTACAGGGCAAGTTCCGTAGATCAAGAACCAAAGGTCATTGCTCATAAACAGATCAAAAATCAGTACACTAATATAATCATGTGGTTAAAACCCTCAAAGAGGGAAACAGTCCACGACCTGAGCCAACGCAGCCACTTCAAGAAATTTATTAATATAAAAAGAAAGGTTACATATGTTTCTCTCATAAACAGTTACCAGACAAATTACCCACCATGCTCTTTAAATAGAGATCATGAACCAATCAGGTGCTAAGCCACGGATCAAGTGTTGTTAATACTGAGGAGAGAGATAATCGTCAGATCGCTACAAAATGTGACTGTCGGATTATAAGTTACAAATATACATCGTAAAGAAACACACTTTACCTAACTCTACACTAGACTAAGGTATTCTTAACTATTTCCTATGTGTTGGAATATCCTAATATCCCCCCTTAAGAACAACTTGGGATAGGATTGAAGGATTTACAAAGGTGACACAAAAGGAGCCTATTTCCTATGTGTCTAAATATCCTAACATCCCCCTTAAGAACAAATTGTGATAGGATTGAAGGATTTACCAAGGTGACACAATAGGAGAAGGAAGGAGGCATTAGAGCCTATCCCCCCTTAATGAAAACTTTCTTGAACTCCAAGCATGGATCGAAGTGTGGTAAACTTTGCTTATGTGAGAGCCTTTGTAAAGATATCAGCTACTTGATCATTGGTTGGACAGTACTGCACTTCAAGAACACGATCATGAATGATATTTCTGATGAAGTGTATGTGGATTTCAATGTGTTTCATACGTTGATGCTAAACTAGATCTTTACATAGTTGAATGGCACTCTGATTATCACACCAAAGTGTAGTTGGATGTTGTTGATGAAGACCAAATTCAGACAGGATCTAATGAAGCCACATGGCTTCCTTGCTGGCTTCAACTACACCATGATACTCCACTTCTGCTGAAGAAAGAGAGATGTCACTTTGTTTCTTACAAGACCAAGTAATAGGTCCTGAACTGAGAGTGAATACATATCTTGCAGTAGACTTTCAATCATCAAGGTCACCAGCCCAATTAGAATTAGTGAAACCAATCAACAATGGAGATGCTCCTGCACTGTAATGAATCCCAAACTGAACTATACCTGGAATATATCGAAGTATTCTTTTAGCTTCTCTCTAGTGAATTTCATGAGGTTGGTGCATAAACCGAGCGACAAGACCAATGACAAAGGAAAGGTTAGGACGGGTATGGGTTAGATACAGAAGTTTACCAAAAATTTGACGATATAAGGTAGCATCAACTTCAAGGGTAGTACAAGTGACTGAAAGCTTGACTCTAGACTGAAAGGGAGAAAGGCTTCGCTTACAGTCTTCCATGTGAAATTGGTGTAGAAGATCATATGCATACTTGGACTGGGAGAGGTTAATGCCTTCCTTGGATTGCAAGACTTGAAGACCAAGGAAATAATGCAAGTGTCCTAAGACTGTCATTTCAAACTTCTTTGTGAGGCTAGACTTCACATGGCTTATATGGTTTGTATCACTACCAGTAAGGATAAGATCATCAAAATCAAGAACAAGGATGGTGAAGGACTTACCCACTTTCTTGGTGTAGACAATGTTGTTAGAATGACACCTAGAAAATCCATTATCCAATAGAAATCTATCCATTTTGGCATACTAAGCCTGAGGAGCTTGTTTGAGACCATAGAGAGACTTCCTAAGGTGACAAACAAGGCTAGAGTCGTTTTGGATAAAGCCAAGGGGTTGTTCCATGTATATTTATTCATGTAAATCTCCATGTAAGAAGGCAGATTAACATCGATCTGATGGACTTCCCATTTAAAGGGGGCATCAAGGGAAATAACAAGGTGGAAAACATTCATTTTGGCAACAGGGGAGAAGGTTTCAGTATATTCAATTCCTTCAACTTGTGAAAATCCTTTAGCGACAAGACGAGTTTTTTGTCTATCCACTTTTCCATCTAGTCCAAACCTGGCTTTGTAAACCCATCTGCATTTGACAAGTTTTCTTCCTTTTGGAAGAGGAACAAGATCCCAAGTATCGTTTGCCAATAGGGAATGATACTCTTCATTCATAGATTCATCCCAATCTGGATGACTGGAGGCTTCTTCAAAGGTTTCTGGATCAAGATTTTCTGGAATTTGAGCCAATATGGAAGAGGCTCTTTCGAACTGAGAACGTGTACATCGTCGATTGGCAGGGTCACCTGCAAGAGAAACTACTGCATCCCGAGTAGAGCGGACCCACCTTGGAAGCAGTGGAGTAAAAGGAATAATTGCAAGAGGTGGATGAGGATTGTCATCCTCGTTGTCATCATCTGAACTAGAAGGAATTCTATTGAAAATAGAAGAGAGAGAGAGAGAGATATGGCACATATGCCGAATCAGGCTCACAGGCCAAAGGTGGCACACTCGCTGAACTAGACTCACAGGCCAATATATTTTCATCAAATTTTACATCTCTTCTAATGATTATATTTTTTAATTTTGGTTGAAGAAGTCTATAACCTTTTATGTCTTCAGAATATCCAACAAAAATGCATTTTTCACTCTTAGCTTCTAAGGCTTTATGTTTCGCATGTGGAATATGGGCCCAAGCATCACTTCCAAAAACAAAAAAGTGACTTACATTTGGTTTGATTGAGGTCCAAGCTTCTTCTGGAGTTATATTCTTTAAAACCTTAGTATGAGTGCGATTTACTATGTAATTTTCACAGTTAATGGCTTATGCCCAAAAATTGAGACCAAGTCCTTTAGATTGAATCATACAATTAGCCATTTCTTTTAAGGTGCGATTCCTCCTTTTAGCTACACCATTTTGTTGTGGATTATATGGAACAGTATGTTGCAATTGAATGCCATGCTCAGTGCAGAAGTTGATAAATTTTTTGTTAACATATTCTCCTTCATTGTTTGATCTTAACTTAAGAATTTGATGTCCAGATTGTTTCTGAACAAAGGCCTTAAAGGCCCAGAACATATTAAAAACTTCACTCTTGAGTTTTAAGAAGTATACCCAAGTGCATCTGGAAAAATCATCAATGAAAGTTAAGAAGTTCTTGCAACCAGAGAAAGAAACAACAGGAAGTGGACCACATAAATCACTGTGCACAAGCTGCAAAGGGGCTAAAGCATGCCAAGAGGCACGTTTGTCAAAACTATCTCGGTGATGTTTTCTGAGTACACATTCGGAGCAAACACCATCTCGGCAACATGCCATAGGAAGTCCCGTCACCATATTTTCCTTACATAGAGTTTGAAGATAGCAATAGTTTAAGTGACCAAATCGCTCATGCCAAAGTTTTCTCACTTCATCATTATGAGCAACAAAAATGAAGGGAAGACATGATGACCTAAAGTTATCAAAATTATACAACCTTGTGGAATCATCAGCAATTCTAGTAGCTAAAATATGTTTAGGATCTTTGAGGTCCTTGATTGCAACATCATGAGTTGAGAATTCTGCTATTTTCCCTTCACCTGAATGAGTTATCTGATAAATCGAGAGAAGGTTGCATGACAGGGTATGAACACATAGTACATCATTAAACTGACCATTATCAAGATGAATGGTTCCAGATCCTACAACGCTAAGATATCTATCATCACCAACATGAATATGTTTGGTGTTAAAATTATTTAAATAAGAAAACATGGCTTTATTTTTTTCCATGTGATAAGAAGCTCCAAAATCAATGAGCCACTCATTAGAATGAGAAGAGGAAGATACATTTAATGCATAACCAGATCTTTATGCTTGACAACCACAAGCATAAAGTGCCATTCTTGAAGATGAAGGTGAAGAGTGCTCCAAATTGATGTTGTGCTTCTTCATTAGTTCTTCTAAGGCTTCCATCTTCTTAAAAGATTTGGACTCTATATGGCCATCATGATTACAAAACTTGCAATTTATATTGGTCTTCTTCCCTTTGTTTTTATTTTCCTTATCATTTTGGTGAGTTCCTTTTTCAATTTGCGGCTGAAATTGCTTAGGACCCTTGTTTGGTTTCAGACCATATTTTTTAGGATACTGCTTCTTGGGATACTTTTGATATGATTGTTGCTGGGCTGCTAAAGCTTTCTTAGAAGTATTTCCAGGAGTGATAAGACCAAGGTGTAAGATTTTTTCTTGTTCTCTTACCAAAGAATCACAAAAGGAATCAAAAGAGGGATTCTTGTAGGTGGTTCCTGAAGAAATGATGGCTTCTCTAGTGGAATGGAAGGCAGAAACAAATACAGAGTATGTAGGGCCAAGCTAATCCGGGTGGATATCGGTGGCCACCCACCTATTCCATTTGGACTCGCACCATCAATTCTTGCATCTTTTCACATTCAGCACAACTTACTATTTTTATCAGGTTTTCGGGTCCTGCACTCCCGGAGCCATTTTGGGGCCTTAATGATCCAGGTGGATATTGGTGGCCACCCAACTATTCCATTTGAACGCCCACCATCAGTTCTTTCAGTTTTTAATTTGCAGCAAAACTTACTATTTTTAGTAGTTTTTCGGGTCCTGAACTTCCGAAGCCATTTTGAGGCCCTAAACGATTTTTTTTGGGAATCACACCTTTGGAAAATTTGATTATGTTTTGGAATAAATATTCGCAGCAATAGTTGTAGTCCTTGGATATATATTTATCATGATGTATCATGTGCATCAAACAGAGATAGTATGCCAAAATTACGACCCCGGGAATTTGAAACACCAATTTGCCGAAACGGGTCCCATAGTTTTGGCTCTTCATCTCCTAGGGTTAGGTTTTTGGACGTTTAGATTTCTCCATTGTTTTCTCAATAATAAATAGGCCCTCGAGCCTCATTGTAACACAGTTCAGAGGTCAGTAGCCACCACATCTCTTCTCAGATATTCGCTACCAGCACCCTAGCAATTTTATTTCCATTATGTCTATAAGCATATTTCTATTATTTGATATTAATGAAATGAAGCATTATTTCCATTGCATCTCTATGTTTATGGTTATTTCTGTATTCTGTTGCGTTCCTGCATAAATCTGGATCAGTGGTATCAGAGCGGTCTGCTCTTTCTTTCTTTTTCTTTGCGTGTCCCTTATGAGGTCAATGTATAAGTAGTTAGGGCTCGATCTGGTTGAACCCTTGCAAGATCATCCTAGCAAACCCCGAAGAGCTCCCATGGTGGAAGAAAAGAAAGACGAGGGAGTAGGAGATCCTATCAAAATATTGCTCGAGGAGGCCCTTCAGAAACAAAGGAACGCGATGATAGATAACTTTGCTCAGATCCTTCAATGACTGCCCACCTACAGCGCAATTTCATCCAACAACCACTCTGGAGGAGCCACTCCCTTAAAGGTATAGGTAAACTTTGACATTCCTGTATTTGAAGGCCAAATAGATGCAGACGCCTTAGATAGATAGTTGAATTTGCTGGAAAGGTATTTCTCGGTCCATGATTTCTCTGATCGAGAAAATATTGATGGATAGGAGGTCTCATTATGAGCCGACCTACCATGGTCATGGGTCCTAACGAGAACGACATTACTGCACTGGTCACCAAGCCAATGTAATGGCTTTTAGATGAAAATATAGAAGACAAGAGGTCTCATCATGAGCCGACTTGTTCTTTCTTGTTAGTTCTTTTGAATGGAACTGTCGTTAGATGGTTAGCAAGTCGGGACAATGGCCTTCAATTAATTTCAAAATAAATGTAAATGTTGATCAGCGGTTGTCATTGATGTCAGCCCAAGCAGCACCAAGGGCTACCCCAATATTGCATGGGAATTTTAACCTACCAAATTACTATATTCTGTGTCAATAATTTTTTTGATGGTTTCTACTTGTTGAGATGTTTCCGTTCATATATGGCACGCCACATAATTCTTCATGGTTTGAGAGATATTGATGTTTGAATTTTGTAACCCCAGTTAGTGGGCTAAAACCCCATGGGGTTGTGGCATGGGCCATTAAAAACTCAATAATTAATAATTTTTAAGCTTCTAAAATCCTTCCCACGTTCACTTGTTGAAACCCCTCTCAAACTAAGCGTTTATATAAATTTTGATCCTCATATCCTCCTTATGCAAGGATTTCGCTATCTGAAACAGGTCATCATGGAATTTTCGCTCTATCATTTTTTCTACGAAGGTTCAGAAGCTGAAATTTTAATGAGACGAAGCCAAAATCCGAAGGAAGCTCCTGTAAAAATTTCAGATCAAGGTGCACAACATTTGCGGAGATATGATCTGTGGAAGTCAGCATTTTTGCAGGCTCCTGAAATTCATCTCAAAGAAGTGACCTTGGGAAAATCGTCATAATTATCTGTCTGAGTATCGAATTGGAATTCTGTAAAAAGTGGTAGATAGTGCAGGGACTTTAGTTTTTGTTGTATTAATTTCTGAGCCGAATGAAGAAACAGTGACATGTCAAACACTGTACAAGTTTGCTCGACTGCAAAAGTCCATAATTAGGGCATTGTGAGAGATTGGGCATAAATTGCCCTTGAATAATCCAAATTGGGTCAGGCCTTTGGCATTGGAAATAAGACTTAGAGGACTACTATGGGGCCAAAAATCACATATTGGGGATCTGAAAGAATAGAGATACACCAGATTCAATATCGAGATCCTAGAAGGCAAGAAAAAGCTAGATCATGTGTTATCAGGGGCTGCAAAGGACCAGACTTTCTAGAGCAGCAAAGAAAAGTAAGGTGTAGTAGAGGGTAGCATGACAAGAGAAACAATCAAGGTGGATAACAGCAACAAGAAGTTCATCACATGAAGTATTCAAGTGGGCATGATGCAGGAGCATCCAACTTAGGGTAGACAAAAGGATAGGTGTTTGTCTTACTGTTACGTTTGATTTGTGGACAGGTCACTGAACCTGGGTTCGATTTTTTATTTTACTTTAGAAATTACATCATTAGGGTCTAATGGTAACTTAAGTTCTGTATTTATCACTTAAAGTTTTCTTTTAGTTTGTATTTACAAATCATTCTTAGATTAAAAGAACAAATGACAAGAATGTAAATATAACAAACTGCTGACAGTTTCAAACTAAAAACTGTTTCAATACAATGATACAAAAGGAAGAAAAAATAAATTTGGAGGGGGGATTTCCATCACAAAGAGAAGGAGAATAATAAAACGAAATAGATATTTTGTTTCAGAAAACCATCTGAGAATTAAATTGCAGCAAATACTATTATACTATATTTTTCTGTATATTGTCTATTGTATCATGCAGAGTAAATAGAATTAAAGCGCTACTGTAATTAACACACACAAAAGCAACTACAACACAGGCATCGGAGCAATTAAAAGTAAATGACGAGTTGAAAGCATAAATTTCGGGCAATTTCATACAAGTGAGAGAACTCTGCAATTATTACAAATTAACAGACATACAACCATTCCCAGGTATCACAACATTCTTTTCAGATTGACAGAATTTAATAAAAACATTTTCTATTAATTATAAATATAAATGTCTCTACTGAAGAGTCCCGAGGGACTGTAAATAAGAAGTAATACATATTAAAGTTATAGATTGGGGTTTTCGAAACCCAGAATCTGCAACGTCCTCAACAGAAGACAAGCCAACAGATGGATAGGCAGAAATAGAACAAAGGGTTGAACACCAAATTGTTTATAAACCCTCATCTTTTCACATGGGAAAAGACCTCGACAACAGAACTAATACTACAGAAATACCATAAGAAAACGAGGGACAAAACCCTGTTCTACCATCAGAAAAAACACAAATCTCAGAGACAAACAAGGAAGTGACCCTACCCATTTCAGTTGGGGTCGATAACTGTGAAAGCGAGAATATCTCGAGCGACTGAAGACTATAACCACCTGCAGAGGAATGAAGACTACAAGGGTTAGTCTTCAAGGGTGTTATGAGCAGAGCATAGAGATTTAAAACAAGAGAAAGTAAATGAATTACAGAGTGTAATATACCTAGGTGAAGAAACACCAACAAAAGTGTAGTTTTGGTCAAAAATCCGCAACGGCCTGCTCACAAGGAGCAAGAACATTAGAACTTAATCAAAATACTGGAAACACTGGAGCATGGAAGGATAGTTTACCTTTCGAAAGCCGAGTTGAGATGAGGCAAGCATCGAAAGAAACCCTCGGAGAATTTCAACCTGTAAGTGACAGAAAGAATAAGTTAAAAGCATCACTAGATCGGAGGCGAAACTCAAAATAAGTACCGAACTGAAAAATACACAGAGGAGGCAAAACAAGCAATAACGGGAATAGAGAATCACAACTTTGCATAGAAATTGTTATGCGCCATTAAAAGATATGGAAAACCCTTGTCACAGAGAATCGATGTAAAGAAAGAACCAATTATTGTGGAAAAAACCTCACGAAACCCTCACAGTATCAGAACGCACAGAGCCAAACCCTCGCAGCATTCGAACAACTGAAAATGAATGATAGCCGATAGAGCTAGGGTTTGATACAACGCGGGAAGAAAAGAATCCGAGAAGGTTTGACAGGTGTCAATCATAAACCAGTCACAAGGACAAATGAAATAAATCGACAAGGATTTGAGAATTAAAAACAGATCTACTGATGTATCATATGGAGCCACCAATATCGAGGTTAATAAATTCATAACTATCGAATCTGTAATGTGGTCAATTATATAGTTGAATATATAATAATAATTGGAGACCTGTAATAAGTTTTATTCCATAGTCTTTTAGCGCAATTGTTGTGTCAAGGGCTGGGCCCCATCAGGGCAACACTGCATACAGTCATTGTAAATGTATCATTGTGCTAAGTCATTGTAAATAAATTATTGTAAAAATTGTACTAGTGTCTATCTGCCAAGAGTTGAAGAGGCAGTGTCGAGAGGTCTAGGATAATCATTAGGTGGTTGTGTCATAGTTGGGGTTATGGTCTAGTGTGTCTTCTTCTTCTATATCATTCTATATCATTGTAAAGTGGACCATTTTCCCTGGTACAGGAGTCCATTCTTCTTTTATTCTTCTATAGGGTGGTAGGGTGGTGCTAGGCTGGTGCATGAAGTCACCAATAAGTTCAAGCCTGTGAAAACTTCAGGGTGGTAGGGTGGTGCTAGGGTGAGTTGTAGCTCATTGGTTTTTGGGGCATCCGTTCAGTTGACTACTGAAGAATCTCAGGCGTTGGAGCGTCCATCTAGTGGGAGATGGAGAAGAATTCTTTTATAGATTCTAGGAAGTTGGAGCTTTATTTTCAATTGGAGTTGAATATTAAAGAATTATTAGAAAATCATTAAGTGGTTTTTGTCCCGGAGTGGGTTTCCACCTTAAAAAATGTGTGAATTTGTGTTCCTTTTTTTTATTGCTATCACTGTACAAACACTGATATTAATTGAAATTAACTAATGCTCTAATTGAAAGGAACACTGATTTACCACCCCCCCCCCTCTCAGTATTTCCAACAGTAAATTATTTGAAACAACTCTCAATCTATATCTAACAGTTGGGACACAGGCATTTTGTGGGATAAAAGGCATCCATGTCGAGGCTATTGACGCCTGCTGGCAGCAGGGCCATGCCTGTGGTATTAAAATTAACTTTACTCTATGATTTACATGGTTGTTTTTGTCTTCCTGAATTCATTATCATGTCTCTTTGAGAATGGCTTTAAAGATCCTTTTGATGTTATGCCTTGGAGTTCTATCTTTTGGGAGCAATTTGTTTTTATGGATATGGGACCCTTAGTGCAGGTACCTCACCTTGCCAAGAAAAAAGGAGCTTCAACTATATGTGGATAATGGTAAGATGGTCACTATGGGAAAGTATTATTATGACTACTTTTAAACACCATGGATTTCAAATCATGTCACTCATGTTTACAATGAGGATACTAAAGTAAAACTTCTGATCGAGGATGCCCCAGAAATATTTATGGAAATTTTAATAAGTTGGCTATTTTATTCAAGTAAATAACACCATCCTTGCAATTTAGTATTCCCATGGCAGCCTTTGTGCTATATTTTCATGAGATCAGTTTAAACAAATAAAGAGTCCCACAGATACTTTGTTTTTGGAACAAGCTCTAGCTAGTGAAGAAAATATGTGTCACACAAAATTGATGGAACATTATTACAAGTGCCCATAAATATTTTTGTTTTTGAAAGGGAGCGACAATACAACAATTGATTTTCTTGCATAGGGACATGCAAGAGTTTTGGTGTGCGGGAGATGTTGAGTCTCAATTTTTCCTATTTTTTTACACCTTTTCCAAGCCTTATCTCCCTTATTTTAAACTCCTTTTGCCCCTAATTATGCTTAGTTCGGCTAAGTCGTTTAGTTTTCACTAAAAGGGTGATATAAGCCTAAGGTATGTCAAATTAACATAATAAGTGTCATTTTGCCTTAACCTTGAACTATTCTTTGATCTAGCTTTATCTTGATTAAATTACCACTCCAACTGATCTAGAACTCATGTGCAGATTTGCTTTGATTCAAAATAGCTCTGCATCTCCTGCAGACACTGCAGGAATCATGTAGCGGATTTCCTCTAGCCATTCCGGATTTCCTGCAGTCATTCCAGATTTCCTGCCGGAGATCTGGATTTCTTGCAGCAATTCCAGATTTCTCGCAGAAGCCCCAATTTCCTACAGTGACATCAACGGTTGACTATGTTCTATTTATTGCTAGATCCAGCAAGGACATGGGTTTTTTGTGGAATTCGTTGCACATGAAGGCTATCCTATTAGCTGCTTTGAGCCTCCTTTTGAAAGAACCTGAATTTATAGATTTCTTCCTGTAGCCAAATTTCCTGCAACCATTATGGATTTCCTGCAGCTTCAACGATGTAACAGAAATCGTCTAATCCATGCTTTCAGTCATGGATTAGACTCAATAGAAGTTAAATTCGATAGTATAGATCTGTATTGTTGGCTGATAGCTTAGATTAGTCATTCAAGCCAAATATGGGCTTTAGATATTGTATAAAAGTACAGGTATTTCATATTGTAAAGGAGGTTGGGTTTGGATTGTTGTTGATAGAAAGATATCAGACTATACTTGACCGTAATTTCCAGATTAATAAAATAGTCTATTTTCTGTTTACCTTTCTAAGCAGCTTCTTCTACTTTTGACGGAGTTGCGAGTGAGGGAGGGCCCCCCTCGCTCACAACTCCCGCAGCAAAGTGTGTGTTTTATTTTTGTTTCATTTATGCATTAATAATTCATGTACACAACTAGTGCTTTGTTTCTGTATTTCCTGCAGCAAAGTGTTAATTGGTAAAGTGATTTAATTCTTTATGTTAATAAGTTCTTTTCATTTGATCAGTTTTTGGATTCATGCTCTTTAAGTTGGATTCTTGATTGTGGTTGATATTTTATCTTTTCCTGCATCAATATCAGCAAACCCAAGTGTTGTAGAGGTTTTTTATAAGCCACTCCATAGCCATTGTTGTTAAAGCATTGATACAGGAAAGAAGCATAAGTTGTTGATTGTTGTTTGATCTTTATCTTTTCATGGTCAATATCAGCAATCCTAAGTGTTGTAGAGGGCTGGTATATGCCACTCCATAGCTATTGCCGCCAAGTATTCACATAGGAAAGAAGCATTAGTTGATGTGTGTATGAATAGTTAATTTATGAACACTTCCAGTAATAAGCCTGCATATATTTTGCAGAGCATCTCACAAGCTTACCTACCCTAGGTTGACAATTTATGATTGCAAAATTATACATCTATAATTTGATTCAAGATTTTGTCACTGTAGGAATTCCCTATGCCGCTATAGGAATTCCTAGTGTCGCTGTAGGAAATTAAACTTAGATCGGGTTGACAATCTATTGGCAAATTATAAGTCTATAATTTGATTCAACATGGAGTGTTGCATCATTTGAATGTATGGTAATTGGGTCATTGTGCTTGGTATGAGAGCCCAAGAATTTTAATTTTATTGTCTATTCTAGAGGGTGGTAGAGTGGTGCTAGCCAAGGAAGTTGTAGCTTTATGTTCCAGTGGGGGTTCGTAAACCTATGGTTGTAGCTCGAGTTCGTAAACCTATGGTTGTAGCTCTTCCAGTTGTATTTTGTAGCCCTTTCAGTTGCATTATAAATGAATTTCTTATATATACCTAGTGTTTCTTTTATGTGATGTTATTGGTTAATCCTTTTGATACTAAATTGCAATAAAATGTGAAATATTGATTCACCCTCCCCTCAATATTCCCTACAAACTGACTAAGATAGAAGTATAGAACCTAGATCTTGCCAAGTAATCTTTAAAACTAAACTCTCATACTAAACTGGGAAAACCAATAATGTTGTAAATTAAATCCCTTTACCAAAAGATATATGAGATTCCCAAATATTACTAAAATTTGTAACTAGGATAAAAATGACTAAAAATATCCATAAAATTCTAAAAATGAATAATAATAATAATAATAATAATAATAATAATAATAATAATAATAATAATAATAATAATAATAATAATAATAATAATAACAACAACATTTTTCTCAATAATTTTATGAATTAAAATGTAAACCCTACACAATTCATTACAAACTCAAGGTAGATTCTATACACTAGCCTTTCAAGTTAAAACTTTATGGTAATATGCATCATCGCTCTCATACTTGCATCTCAAGCCAAGCTGTGTGATCCGAATAAAAATACCAGGCATAGTACGAGAAATATTCGGTCGATTTCGGCTTCCCAGTACCAAAGTTTGAATAGTAGTTCCAATCAAATGAACTTTTCTTCTAACATTAGAAACAATTGGGGCCAGTATATTGTTGACCGAAATTTTCGTTGCCACAATGAGAAAAAAATAGTCGACAGAACACAGCCAAAAGATGGATTGAAAAGTCTATCGTGAGTTGTACAGATAAATTTCAACAGCCGCAGTCTCTCGTGAAGCTAGCAACTCTAAAAAGAGGCAAGGTTATCGACAGGCTAATCGAATTCCTACTTTCTGTATTCTCACTTATTAATTCTTTAGGTTTATAACAAAGTCTCAATTATAATGTTATTTGAAAAAATATATTTAATAATAATAGTAGTTTAGTTAAAAAATTATAACCAATTAAGATATCAAATTGGTATATCTTTTTTCTAATCTATTTTATGTAACGTTTTATTACTGAAATTCACTTAAATTACATTTTTCTAACTCCTTTAAATCTGTAAATATAACATTTTTCCCAAAGAAATATATTTCAATGCACTTCAATTTAAAAAAATATTTAGTAATTTGATATTTTTCCATAAACCATTTCTTTTTATTTCATCATTTCAAAAAAAAAAAACGGTCATGTTGGTATTGCATTTATATGATTGTATCTGTGAATTATATTATTTTATTTATCTGCGATTTTTTTATGTCATAATTTCAATTATATTATTTTATTTATCTGCGATTTTTTTATGTCATAATTTCAATTATATTATTTTATTTATCATGCTTACGAAAGTGTGTTTATAGTGCTATATTTGTAAAATTATATACATTAAATTGCATTGTAAATATATCTTCGATTTTTATTTTCGCCAATTTTGTATCATCCGTTAAAATGAATTATAAATATGTTTTATGTTGATTTTATAATCTACAATTTTAAATAGTTTAACTAAAATTAATAAACTTATTTTTTATTGCTTTATATTATTAATATATTTTTGATATTTTCCTCACATAAAATTACTCATCAAATTTATATCTTATTTCACTGATGATCAATGAGAAGAGATGAGTTTTTCCAAAAAGTACATACAGCATCATTATTATCTTCTTTTTTTCTTTAACTCCCCATAATAGTTTTCCAGAAAATAAAATATAATTCTAAATATGTGATAAATTGATTGCTGTAAGAAGTGTTTTAACGGTCCATTAATTTGCAAATCATTTATTTATGTATTAAACATTTTAAAGAATTAAAAAGTTATGTGTAATAGTTTGCAAATTCCTATGCAAAAGAAAAACGAGGACAAGTTGAATGACATTACTATAAAAAGAACTTTCCTATGTTATTTTAGGAAAAAATATTATATTATGTACAAGTTTATGATTTAGGCATTGTTTCGAGCACACACTTTGTACGTGTAACAATTGAATAATGTCTACTCATAAAAAGTGATGTTTGAAAACAAAGTATTATTTTTTGGTTTTATTTTAAAGGTAAATAATATATATTTTGTAATAATATGTTTATTTATTAAACATTATATTTATTGAAATATGCATAATTAGATTTAAATATTATATTTTTTAATATATTTAATAATTTATATTTTAATTTATAGGTTTCCACTAATTGTTAGGTGAATGGTATTGATTTAATTTTTAGTAATAGTAAAAATAAGATATATATATATGATTTAATTTTAATGAAAGTTATATTCATAAATACCATTAAATACTTATTATTATTTTATTATATTTTTTATTATAGGTAGTTTAAATGTAAATATATCTTTAAGTTATATATTTATGATAATAACAATAATGGAAAGGATCTGAACATTGAGGATGAAAATCACTTCCTCTTAGAGTGTCCCGAGTACAATTACATTGGAGCTCAATTTCATAATCTTTGTTACAATACTGACCTTCCTCGCCTTTTAAGATGTCAAAATTATAGTGAGCTCGGGAGGCTTCTCTCCAAGCTTTTTGAGCATAGGTATAAAATCTTAAATCAAACTAAATAACTCTTTTCTTTAGGTCCGATAGACCAAAGATTGCTCTGAATGGGCGTTAACCACCACCATCATCATCATCATTATCAATGATTCTTTTAATATTAATAATGTAAAATATATTATAAAAAATATATTTTAATATCTATTATAAAATAATATCTAATAATAATATTAATAATTTTATTCTTAAATAAAACTATTTAATACCATAACCTTTTATAAAATCTTCATATTCATTAAATCATGGATAGTAAACCAAAATTCTTCGTATCGATCACATCATTGAAATTCAATCAAATATTTATGTAGCTTCGACGAAGATTTTTATATAGCTTATTTTGGGAACCAAATTGAATGCAGACAAAAAAACGAAAAAAACCATGATGACAGGTGTTGTGTGGAAACGGAATTTATAGTTACGAAAAGCAACTTTCACTATTTTCCTTCCGGCTTAGACCCGTCAATTTCGCTCTATGACATCGATTGTTCATACTTCCCCTTTCTTAGTCAAATGTGCAACAATCTCTCGAAGGAATGAGAATATGTGAGCAGAATGAAACCCTAAACTTTTTTATTCACAATATGCACTTTAGTGTGACGTATATCTGCACGGGTCATATTAAGATGGATGGAATGATGCAACTTTATGTAAAATATCTATGAATATGATTTAGTAAAATGATCTTTCATTTGATTAAACCCTAAATTTTTTCGCCACAATATGCACTTCCTTCTTAAGCATATCTGTAGGCAAAATTATTATTTCACCCTGTGATAAGATGCAAGAAGACGAACGCACGATGACGAATGGAATTTATGTAAAATATCTATGAACATGATTTAGTAAAGTAAAAGTAAGTAGTCATATTGAATAGTACATGAATATTTAACTATCATACATCAAGTTTATTACATAATTTTCATCGAATATTACTTTAATTTCATTAATCAACCAAAGAAAGTAACCCAACCACAATGAGCCTTCCGGCGTGGTATTTAATATTGCCTCAGAACAACATACATTTCCTCATACATAATATTTGCACTTAGCCCTGAATTGAACACCACACATCTCTCGGTGCCTGAGCATGAATATGTTGGAGTTGATTCGCCACCATTTGCTGGAAGTGGGGGACGATATTGATATTGACCATAATGGTAGAAGCCTCTACAACAAGGGCAGTGGCACTGGCCCCAGTGGCTCATGCCAAGAGAACAGCCGCAGATCAACATCGAAATTGAAGGGAATGAAATTACTAAGAAAACTACTGCCTTCTTCTTTACAGGACAAGGCAGCTTATAAGAAAGCCGTGAGCTACAGAAAGGGACATTGGAGAGATGAAGCATGCCTACCGCATACACTTCAGAGAGTCACGCCGTTGGAATTTTGGTAATTCCAAGCAAACAGAAATTGAGAGAATAATCTCTCCTTTACAACACAGATTTAATTTAAACAATTTGACAGGAGACAGAGTTTTTCAGGACTTTAAAACAAATTTATATTCCTTTCAAAACTGATACAGATTCTTCCTCTAAAGAGAGGGATAACACCAAAGTGTATGACTGCTACAGATGCAGTGCTCAACAAAACAACTCTCTGTCTCTCTTCAAGAACGCACTAGCAGTGCTCTCTGTTCTTCTTACTGTGTTTTCTTCTTGCCTGCGGGCTCACACAGCGGTTCACAATACAATACGATCATTACATACGCGGGTCTTTTCACTTTATATATGTGGCACGGCGGTCATAAACATTACAATAAAAACCATATTAAAACTTAAAACAAAAAATAAAACCAAATACAAAGGAAAAACCTTTGCGGAACTATAAAAATATGAAATGTCGGACGTACGAGTGGGGACCACTACGCAGTCGGCAATCGGCAATCGACAAAAGTCTTGACAACAAACTTTGTGATCCGCCCAAACTTTCGATTGCGATCACACCATGGACTCGATGGCCCGATATTAAATCCACCATATAAGACTGTCGGGTCCGCGCTTTAAACACGCTGCAAAACAAACCTTCGATCTTCCGCTTGCGATCGGATCCGCCCAGATCGGGGCACACAATAAAATCACGCCGATTGAAACCTTCCGATTGAAATGAATCGATTCAATAGATTTCTGCCACGTGGTCTTGTGGACCCACGGGCCTCCGCTGCTGTGGGGGTGATTTATGTATAAGTTTCAATGTATTAAACGTTCCGCTTTGCGGAACTCTTCCATATCAACAAGACATTGCTCCAACATTACTTTCCGATTCCGATTCCGATTGGCATAAAAATGGTGGGGACCACTTGTCCCGCCAATTCAAAAATAAAGGACTTCCGCCTGTTTTTCTTCATTCTGGTTTTTGAGGGCTTTAAAGCCCGAAATGACTGGATTTTAATATCTCTGCTCCTTTGTAGAAAAGATCTACAAAATCTTCGTCCTTCCACTGTGAAGAACGGCTCTGCACATTACTGAGTTAATTTCATCTGCAATCTACGGCTGCGGCCCATCAAAATTAAATTCATCCTTACGGATTCACCAACATTCTTCAATACAGAGTGTTGCGCACTCAATCTCTGTTTCTGCTGTGGCTGCCTTTGTACTTTGTTCTTCTTGTCACTACCCAAGGCTGGAAGGTGACTTTAATATTTCAACACTCCCCCTTAAAGTCAGCTGCTGGGTTATTCATCATACCCAAGCATTCTCTTAAAAATTCAAAGGTCTTCTGTTCCAATGGTTTAGTTAAAATATCTGCATATTGTTCCTCTGTTTTACAATGTTGTAAAACAACTTCACCATTATTCACCAATTCTCTGATATAATGATACTTTGTGTCTATGTGCTTTGTTCTTTTATGAAACACAGAATTCTTTGACAATGCAATAGCTGAGCTATTGTCACAATAAATCACAGTGCCCTTTACTTGTTCTTGGCACAAACTTCTCAACATCCTTCTCATCCAAATTGCTTGACATGCTGCTGCTGTAGCTGCCACATATTCTGCCTCTGCTGTAGATAATGCTACAATAGGCTGTTTCTTGGAAGCCCATGAAATGGCTCCTGAACCGATATGAAAAACATAACCGGAAGTGCTCTTCCGATCATCTACACTTCCAGCCCAGTCACTGTCAGTGTATCTAACTAATTCTGAATTTTCTGAAGTAGTATATAAAATACCAAATCCTTTTGTTCCTTTCACATACCTCAGAATTCTCTTTGCTGCTTGCCAATGTGCTTCTTTTGGATTTTCCATAAACCTGGAAATTAAACTAATAGCATGCATAATATCCGGCCTAGTTGCAGTCAAATACATGAGGCTGCCAACTATGCTTTTATACAAACTTGGATCGAAATCCTTGCTGCTGTCATTCTTACTCAACTTCAATCCCATTACTGTGGGAGTAATTGCAGCTTTGCATTCCTGCATGTTGAATATTTCTAAAACTTGATTCACATACTTTGCTTGAGAAATAAAAATTCCTTTCTCACCTTGCTCCAATTCTATTCCTAAGAAGTATCTTAATAAACCCATGTCCGTCATTTCAAATTCATCTTTCATGACTGTTTTAAAATTTTCAACAAGGTAATCATCATTACCTGTAAAAATTAAATCATCAACATATAAGACAACAATCAATAACTTACCATCCTTTTCTTTGATGTAGAGGGTGGGTTCTCCCTCACACTTTTCAAATCCATTCTCCAATAGATAAGAATCTATTCTGCTGTACCATGCTCTTGGTGCTTGTTTCATCCCATAAAGAGATTTATTCAATTTACAGACCTTATGCTCTTGGCCTCTCTTCTCATATCCAAGAGGTTGTTCAACATATACCTCTTCCATTAAAAATCCATTTAAAAATGCGGATTTTACATCCATTTGATATACTTTCCATCTGTTTTGTGCTGCTATGGACAACACTGCTCTTACCGTTTCCATTCTTGCAACTGGTGCAAAAGTTTCTTCATAATCAATCCCTTGCATCTACTTATATCCTTTGAAAACAAGTCTTGCCTTGTGTCTTTCTATTTTTCCTTCAGCATTGCTTTTGGTCTTGTATACCCATTTAACTCCAATGACTTCTTTACCTTCTGGTAAATCTACCAATTCCCATGTTCTATTTTTTCTCTATGGCTTTAATTTCATCATCCATAGCTTCTATCCATTTTCTATCTTTAATAGCATCTTCAAAATGAATAGGATCATCAACTTGACAATACAATGCAAATAAGGAATTCATACCTTCATCTGCTGCTCCTTGCTCAAGGATTTCTCTAAGGCTTCTGAACTTTGTTCCTCTTTCACTTGGTGTAGCCGTGCTTGATGAAGCACTCGATTCTGCTCCTTGTGGTGTACTCGGTGAACCACTACCGATTCTTCTCAAGGGTGTTCTTACTGCCGCTTGAGGCGTCCCTTGATGTCCTTGCGCTGCTGGAGGTTGTGCAATGGATGGGTTATTAATCTCAACCACATCTCCATCATCTTCATCATGAGATAAACAGTTTTTGACATTGACTGTTTTCTCAATGCTTCCATCCCACGCTTCTTCTTCAATGAATTGCACATCTCTGCTAATTACAAACTTCTTTGTGGATGGGTTATGCAGTCTGTATCCTTTGGAATCTTCACATTATCCAAGGAAAATGCACTTCTCCCCCTTACTAGCCAACTTCTTTCTCAATTTGTCTGGAATGTGTACATATGCTACACACCCAAAAACTCTCATGTGGGTGACTCCCTGTTTTCTGCCACTCCACGCTTCTTCTGGAACTTTGTTCATTACTGCTTTTGTGGGGTATCTATTCAAAATATATACAGCACAGTTTGTTGCTTCTGCCCAATACTCATTCGGCAAGTGTTTTGCCTTCAGCATGCTTCTCACCATCTCCATTATGGTTCGATTCTTCCTTTCAGCAACTCCATTCTGTTGCGGTGTGTATCTTGTGGTAAATTGTTTGTGAATACCATTCTCTCTGCAAAAACGCAGAAATTCCTTTGATATGTATTATCCTCCTCTGTCAGTTCTGAGGACTTTAATGTGCATTCCGCTCTGGTTTTCTACAAGAGCTTTAAATTGATGAAATTTCTGAAAGACTTCGCTTTTATATTTTAGAAAATAGACCCACACTTTTCGAGTGAAGTCATCTATGAAGGTCAGCATGTAAATTCTACCTGAAACAGATGATGTTTGCATCGGCCCACATAAATCTGAATGGATAATTTCTAAGGTTGCTTTCGCCCTTATGCTCTTTCCTGATGGAAATTTTTCTCTGTGTTGTTTTCCCAAGATGCAGCCTTCACATCGGCTATCAGGCTTCTCAATCAATGGAAAACCTCTTACCATTCCTTTTCTGTGCAGCAAATTTAATCCTCCGAAATTGAGATGTCCAAATCTCAGGTGCCATAACCAATTTATATCTTTCTCTTCCTTCTGGAAGGCTTCTTATGTTATAGCTGCTACACTCTTTCCTTTTCCCTTCAAGTCAGTGTTGAGCTTGAGTGGAAACATTCTATTGCTGTTCATTTGAATTTAAGCAATGATTTTCTTTCTTGGAGGTATATCTTTTATGGTGCACACATCATCTTTGAAAACTACATTGTAACCTTTGTTTATGAGCTTCCCAATGCTCAAAATATTACATTTCAGACCTGGAACATAATACACATCAGGGACAAATTTCTGCTCCCCATTTATTGCTCGAATACTAACTCTGCCTTTCCCTTTGACAGAGATCTTAGTATTAGTCCCTGTGGTCACTTCAGATTTAATATCTTCATCTAGATTGGAAAACATTGCTCTGTTTCTTGTCATATGATTACTACATATTGAATCTAAGAACCAAACATCATCTTCTCTATCCTATGCCACATTGCAAGCTAACAACACATTACTTGGGTTCTTTTCTTCTTTTGCTACATTAGCATTCTGCCTATTTTTCATGTCATTTTTCTTCTTTCTACATTCATTTGCATAGTGCCCATATTTCTTGCAATAATGACACTGGACATTGGATTTTTCATACCTTTGTCCATGAGCATGTTGGTGTTCATGTCCATCTTGTTGATGTCCACCTTGTTGGCTGTTACTTTGGCCGTGGCTCTGACTTTGACTGTTGCCCCTTCCGTGTGAATATGAAGGGTTGTTCCTTCCACCTCTATTCTGGCTTATGCCTCTTCCTCTTCCTTTTCTTTGACCTCTTCCTCTTCCTGAAGGCATCTGGGTCTTGAAGGCGTGCTCAAGAGATGAATGTTAATCTCTACTCAATCTCTGTTCATGAATTATAAGCGAGGCATGAAGTTCATCCACTGTGAACTGTGAGAGATCTTTGGTCTCTTCTATAGTGGTTACAATAACATCAAACTTTGAGGGTAAGCTCCTCAAAATTTTCTCCACAATCCTTCTTTCTTCAAGAGTTTCTCCATGGGATCTTATCTGATTTACGATCCCAATCACATGTGTAAAAAATGTGTCCACATTATCTGACTCTTTCATGCAAAGAGTTTCAAAATCTCTTCTTAGCAACTAAAGTTTTGTTGTTTTAACTTTCTCCATACCTTGATAGGCTACTTTCAGAGTTTCCCATGCCTCCGTGGATTTCTTAGCTGCTGCTATCCTTGGAAACACACTCTCATTCACAGCTTGATACAATAAGAAGAGAGCTTTAGCATCTTTATTCCTATTGCTCTTCAGTAAGTCCTTCTCTGCTTGAGTTAAGGCATTAAAAGCCTGCTCATCAGCTGGTTCAACAAAACCATCTTCTACAAACTCCCATAAGTCTTGTGAGACAAACAGGGCTTTCATGGTAATGGCCCAATAATCATAGTTCTTTCCATTAAATTGTGGAAGCTGAGTATTTCCAATACTCATTCCTGTACTTGGTCTAGCCATTTCTTTTAAACAGAACTTCTGAACTTAAACAAACTATCTTTCCTTCTTTGAAAGAACAAACTCTTTTAAATAAACAACAACTCTGTTATCTTTGAGAAATACCTGACTTTGACCTCTGTTGAGCTTTTACATTGCTGGAGAAAACGCTGCAACAAGTCTTCTTCTTCTTCAGCTTCTTTGAAACCTTCAAAGAGCCTGAACTAGGTCTGATACCATGTTGGAATTTTGAGAATTCCAAACAAACGAGAAAATCGAGAGAATAATCTCTCCTCTACAACACAGAGTAATTTAAACAATTTGACAGGAGACAGAGTTTTTCAGGACTTTAAAACAAATTTCTATTCCTTTCAAAACTGATACAGATTCTTCCTCTAAAGAGAGGGATAACACCAAAGTGTATGACTGCTACAGACGCAGTGCTCAACAAAACAACTCTCTGTCTCTCTTCAAGAACGCACTAGCAGTGCTCTCTGTTCTTCTTACTGTGTTTTCTTCTTGCCTGCGGGCTCACACAGCGGTTCACAATACAATACGATCATTACATACGTGGGTCTTTTCACTTTATATATGTGGCGCAGCGGTCATAAACATTACAATAAAAACCATATTAAAACTTAAAACAAAAAATAAAACCAAATACAAAGGAAAAACCTTTGCAGAACTATAAAAATATGAAATGCCGGACGTACGAGTGGGGACCACTACGCAGTCGGCAATCGGCAATCGACAAAAGTCTTGACAACAAACTTTGTGATCCGCCCAAAATTTCGATTGCGATCACACCATGGACTCGATGGCCCGATATTAAATCCGCCATATAAGACTGTCGGGTCCGCGCTTTAAACACGCTGCAAAACAAACCTTCGATCTTCCGCTTGCGATCGGATCTGCCCAGATCGGGGCACACAATAAAATCATGCCGATTGAAACCTTCCGATTGAAATCAATCGATTCAATAGATTTCTGCCACGTGGTCTTGTGGACCCACGGGCCTCCGCTGCTGTGGGGGTGATTTATGTATAAGTTTCAATGTATTAAACGTTCCGCTTTGCGGAACTCTTCCATATCAACAAGACACTGCTCCAACATTACTTTCCGATTCCGATTCCGATTGGCATAAAAATGGTGGGGACCACTTGTCCCGCCAATTCAAAAATAAAGGACTTCCGCCTGTTTTTCTTCATTCTGGTTGTTGAGGGCTTTAAAGCCCGAAACGACTGGATTTTAATATCTCTGCTCCTTTGTAGAAAAGATCTACAAAATCTTCGTCCTTCCACTGTGAAGAACGGCTCTGCACATTACTGAGTTAATTTCATCTGCAATCTACGGCTGCGGCCCATCAAAATTAAATTCATCCTTACGGATTCACCAACATTCTTCAATACAGAGTGTTGCGCACTCAATCTCTGTTTCTGCTGCGGCTGCCTTTGTACTTTGTTCTTCTTGTCACTGCCCAAGGCTGGCAGGTGAATTTAATATTTCAACACCTATAGATATAAAAAACTACACAAGGTTCGTGGTTGTAATGGATTAATGTATGATCAGGTCGATAAATCAGAAGAAACCGAGGCTGGGTGCCACTCGTGCTTCAGAAATACGGGAAGCAGGGCTGAATTAATTGATCACTTGTGGTCTGTATGAGTTTTTATGGTTTCCGGAGGAGATTGTTGTAGCGTAGGGTCAACGGAGGGCGGCTATCATAGATTAGAAAATTTGATTACTGCCACCGCTGAGAGATTCAAAAAGATGATTTTTTGATAAGGACTGTCTGCACAATCTCATGGATTTGAAGGTAAACAATATGCTTATTTGAGCTTATTCTCATCCTCGGCGAGCGAAGAGGAAACGCATGGGTTTAGCTCTGCTGAAGATTCCTTCGACGTAGAACGGGTTGGTGACAGCGATGAAGAGGGGGTTGACAGAGAAGAAAAATCTAGTACTCTGGATGCTTAAAAAGAACAAGAGTGGAAGAAATGCGGTTCATTTAATGTAGTGGCGTTTTCATAACTATATTGCAAACGAAATAATTAAAGGGTTTCAGGTTATGAGACAATAATGGATGAAAATTGTTTTTAAATAATAACGCCTTACAACATAATTATTTCAAATACATAATAAATAATTATTTTAATAATATCAAATTAATATTAAAATATAAAAACATTATCTCATTCATTTTTATTTTGAATGTAATTTAAAATACATTAAAATCTCTCCCAACTTAATATAAATACATGACCAAAATTCCTCATTAATAAATAATTACTTTGATAATATCAAATTAATATTAAAGTATAAAAACATTATCTCATTCATTTTTATCTTGAATGTAATTTAAGATACATTAGAATCTCTCCCAACTTAATATAAATACATGACCGAAAATCCTCATGTTTTAATTATATCTCACTAATAATTATGAGAACATTATCCCATTATTTGTTGTTACATTTGGGCAATAACTCGTTAACGTAATGTTTTAAAAATAAGCTTTCTTAAAATGTTTTAAAAATAAACTTTCTTAAAATTATGTAAATATGATCGAAGACATGTGTTTTATATGATATTATATATGGTATAGGTAGACATGTGTAAATGAAAAATCACATGGATAATATTTATGAAAACTAAATTTTTAGTTGTTTTTGTTAAGATTAGATTAATTAAGGTAACAATCCATTTTAAGATTCAACCAAATGTGATGAAAATATAAATGGCAACATTTTTTTATCAAGTCAACAATGGAGTGTTTTAAGGTGATGAATGTATTACCATTCTCTCAAATTATAGTTTAATTATTAAATGTTGGTTTTTTTTTAAATAGTGTTTTTAATATGGTGAGTTTGACTCATGTTTTTAAATATATTTTTTTAAGTTTAGTAATAATATGTGATGAAGGTTATAATAATCTGTCTCATTAAAGTTTAACCAAAACCCCTTAAAAAAAAAAAAATTATAAACATTTTTAATATGATAAATTTAACTTCTTTTTAAACCAATCAAACAAAATATAAGAATAAAACATGTATTTTAATGAAATTAATATGTGGCAATTGTAGCATGATCGTTTACACAATAATTAAGCAATTTCCGATGGTTTTAATAGATAAAAGCACCGAACAATATAGTAAATTCGTGGTTATTGCAAAATTTTCACATACACGATAAACAAAAAAAATAACATTGGTTTTAGTAGATAGTGGCATCGAACACCAAATTGATATTCACGAATATCCCTTTCAATTAGACATGTCGATATAAATAGACACGCGGAGAAAAAGAACTTTGAACAAGAAAGAATGTAATTTTGATTTTTTCATCTAAAGGAGCAACACACCAAAAAAGTCAATTACTTGAGAGCCAACGATGAAGTACAAAGCGAGTAAGTTTCTCTGGGTAATACCTTTGAAAAATTTATTTTTTGAATTTTATTTTTTTTTAAGCTAGAAAGTTAAAAAGACCAATTATAAAAGAAAAAATTGTTTTGATGTTTTAACGTTTTTGAAAATTTTACTCAAAAAGTTGAAATCAATTATGCCCAAAAATGGGTAGGAATGAAAAAAAAAATCATCTCTTCTCCATTACTTAGTAGAATTATTTGCAGAGATAGACTGCCAAGCAATTTTCATGACTGGGGATATATGTCAAGAGGTGGAATTTGTAGAAGAGAATTATGGGAGATAAAGGAAATTACTTTTGAAAAGAGGACGAATCAGAGAGAAAGATTGGTTTTAAGCCCACAGAATTACTAGGACACTGCTAAAGGGTCTTGGAGTTGAATTTGAGAAGGAATGGGAAAAATTTAGCATATTTCCAAGAAGAATTTAGATAAGTATGTCTGATTTAATTTGGGAAATCGAAGATATTGTTAATATAAATATTGAAGGCTTCTGTATTGTATTATAACTATGGCAAAATCCTGATAATGATTATCAATGTAATAGGTAGATATGTGTACATGTGTTTGTAGTTGTGTGTATTTTTTTTTTATATGTTACAAGTCGCTGGGAGACTATAGGTGCAAGTCCAAATTCCGTTGCTAAAGAGGATGATAAGAGGTTTGAATTAGAAACTCACCTTTGTATTTTCCATGAGGATGAGAATGAATAAAAATAAAAGAATGACACCTGAGGTAAAAGTGGTATTGAGAAATCTAAATAATATAATACATATAGTCTACTTCTATTTATTTAATTCCTATTCGTAGTGGAACTGAATGTTAACCATAACTATATATATATATATATATATATATATATATATATATATATATATATGGATCCGTAATTAAGTTTGGAAGGGGAAGAGAATATGCTTAGGTTAGATGTCTTAGGCCATAACTAGGGAGAATCCTTGGTCATTAGCCGAGGGAGAAAAGTCCTTAACATTAGGAGGTTAGGGCTCAAAGAAGAACCTGGAGTAGTTTCCATGACAAAATCTGCTAGATCTCTCGCCTAGTACTGTACATGACAATAAAAAAATTCTTATCTATATAGTTCGTTAAAATATAGGGAAATCACATAAAAAATTACAGATTAAGCATAGTAAGAAAGTAAATATAATGAAACAAAATTTAGATAAAGTAAATATGGCATACATGCTCAAGGAACCGAATCGAGAAAATAAAATATAAAGGACATGAAATCCCTGCAGAAAAATAACATACATGAAGTGACATTTCTTGTGCCCAATTCTAGTATCCCTTCTATATATATAATCTCAATCTCAACGTCATCATAAAAAGATTAAAATATTTGAAGAAGATAATTATAATCTTTGGGAAGAATGGCCAAATTTCCATAATTAAGTTTGGAAGGGGAAGATAATATGCCTAGGTATGATGTCTTAGGCCATAACTAGGGAGAATCCTTGTTCATTATCTGAGGGAGAAAAGTCCTGAACATCGAGAGGTTAGGGATCAGAGAAGAACCTGGAGTAGTTTCCATGACAA